>CM063112.1:53900850-54490957 GCA_031841125.1 Acanthococcus lagerstroemiae | reverse complement strand
TTTTAAATTAGACTGCATTTCGACTTGGATTCGACGGCGAAATGGAGTCGAAATGAAGTAGCATGGAATAGTTTGAAATTCGACTGCATCATGACTCAAAATCGACGTCAGTTAAACAGTCGATTTAGTTTGAAAATCGACTCTATTTCGACGAACTTTTGTGAAGGCCTTAATTCGACGTCGTATTCCAGTCGACTCTAGGTCGACACTACCTAACGACTCCATGTCGACTCAAAATTCGACGGTCGACAAGGTTTGGGTGTTTAACTTAGTATGTTTGAATCCTAGTGGGGGAGCGGTGTTCTGAGACGACTGAGTATACGAAACGAGAAAACTTACCTAATGCATTCCTCTTTACATTCAGACCAATCTTGTTTGGATTTTCGTAGAATCCGGAGAAGTTTGACGCGCCAAAAAATAAACAAGAAAACGTCAACAAAATTTTTGAAATCATTTCAATATTCGGCGCAAGTTTAGTTTAATTGGTAAAATCGCAACTGCACTCACTATCTGTTTCTCGAAATTGTTCAGAAGATCAAAATAGTACCAGTCCATGTGATAGGTGTTCAAGTTTTTCAGATAGCCGACGACAATTTTCGGTATCGATTTTCCACCAAGCTGATGATCTATGGACTTTGATAAGAGCGAATGTTTCGGGGGGAAGCGGTATCAGTCGGTATTCGAAACAGTTCTCGGGGGGGCAACCTTGATTTTTCCCATGTGTAGATACAAAAAAAAAAAAGTTATTTATAAGAAAACTTAATTGCTTACTTTAGCACTTGTCTAATTTTACTACTTTTTTCTTTTTTTTTTTTGAAAATCTCATGTGTAGCAAAATCTTTCCATCTGCTACATACGCTACACAGATAGTTCCCTGCCAAATGAAGGACATAAATTAAAGGTTGTTTTTCGAATTAGTCCAATAAGTAAGGAATATATTATTTGGAAAAACGTACCTAGGAATTTCTGAGGGGGGGGGGGGGGGAGATTTCAGTGGTTGCGCGAATGGAATGTTTTGAACGTGCAATATTTTTTCGATTTTCAATGTTTTAAATTTTTAGTCAGACTTTTTTTCGAAATCGGTGGTACATTCGCATGTGTTGTATTTTCCGTCGAGAGGTAGGAGGGGAGGTTTGCGAGTAGAAAAAGTGCATGTATTGATTGATAGAAAACCAAATCTTCAAAGTACGAAGTATAACTGTAATGGTACTGTAACTGTGCCGAAACTGAACTGTAACTCGACTGTAACTAAAACTAAAGGGGTGTCCTGAGTCGCAAACTATAAATCAAAACTAAACTGATGTCCTACCTGGCAGAAAAAAAGAAGTGAGTAAAGAAAATGAGAAAAAAATAAGAAGAATGTGATACTGAAAAGGTCGCACGCGGAAGTAGGCACAGAAATGCGCAGGACAAAATACGTTTGGAGGCGCTCGCATCCTGCTACACAGTAGCTAAGCAGGACGATTGATACGAAAATGACATTTGCGAGGGGAGGATAGCCGCACTTGATACGGAATTAGAATTTTCTCATAAGTTGGCAACGTGGAATATTCGTATTCGTATTACCCAACACTTCCAATTATTTAAATATTGACGGTTCCGGAAGTAATGACATTATTCTGAATTTTAGTACCAGGTTTTCATTCTGGCCTGTATTTATCCACCCCTCTAGAAATTCTCGGTTTCCGAGCCACCGTCCGCCCTGACCGATCTATCAACTGAGAGCTATACAGGGTTAGTCAGTTTTCCTTCCGCCATAGGAAAACTCCGTTAGGCTGAACGAAGTACCTATGACTCAATGTGTTATCTACCAAAATGTACAGTAGGCTCTGTTATGGTTAGGACTATTCGTGAATAGCGACGAACCGATAACAGATCTTCATTGTAACGGAGTTTTCCTATGGCAGAAGGAAACTGACTAACCCTGTATGTGTGTAAGATACAGGCATGCAGAATATAGGTATACCATTTGCGTTTTCATTTCAGTTTCAAAGGAGAAGTCGTTCTAGAGACTTGTTTTCCTCTTGACTTCCTGAACTCTATAGTTTTGTTTCTACTTTTTCAAATGCAAAGTTTTGGTGCTTGAAAGAAAATCTAATAGTTCTACAGCTGCGTTATACGCCAAAAATTCATGGCACTATTTTCGACTTTCAGACTTTTCTTAGAGGACCAATGGTGTTAGTAAAAACTAGAAAAAGTAATTTCCTGGCCCTAGATATATGTACCTTCAAGAGCGCCGAAGTTTATAAATCCCATATAGCGCGAGTTTAGATTTTTGAAGTTGATATCATACTTTTTTGTAAAAATAGTAAAAAAAGTTTTCGAAGAAAATCCAATTTTTTACTTGGGTAGTTTTATTTATTTTGCGCTATTTTTCTCTCATATAGAGCAGCGCTTCACATGGAAACTTCCATGTGGAGTATTTGCTTCTCGTTTCATATGGGTTCGACGCCAATGTATACCTTTGATATATATTAGACATTCTCCCTCCCAGTAAAACCACAACGTATTCAAAACTTTCTGTTGGATTTTGCTGCTGATAACGAATAATATTTATAAATTTAGTTATAGATCATCTCGCAAGTGTTGCTCATCAGTGTCACCGCATAGCGAGTCAGTTTTAAATTCGATAAATTTTGCTATCTAACAGGATACGGCATACTGGCAACTTATTTATATGGAGATTCATCGAATAAAGTGATAACAGTTTACAGTTTGTTTTGATTGCATGAAACAGAAATTCCTCGACACAAAATCAACGCAATCTGTGAAATTATTTTATAGCATAAATCTTTTAAGAAAATGATGACGTCGATATATTCAGTATAATATTCTGATATGCATTATCACACACTAAATAAGTAACAAGAATTAGGTAACGTATAGCTCCAATAAATGTTAGTAAATTGAATATAAGCCATGTAGCTACAGAACATTATTATATAATTGCTATAATGGTAACTATGGTGGCCAAGAGTTTTTGAAAGCGAGGATCTGAAAACTACTGAAGATTTGATCCATATGTGTCAAGCATCTCCATGCAAACTCCATTGGTCCAACCAAAACTGTTTGAGATCATATACACCACCAACTCAGGTTGGCCACTATCGAGTGCGCTATACTGAAAATTAAAATATCAGTTGTTCTCATTATTTTTTATCCATGTAGTGTAATGTTACGCACTTACCGATCGACATATTTACTGAGTGAAGGAAGGTAGATAGGTATACGTATACAAGTGTGAATTTACAGAAAGGGCAATTGGAGCAACTCCTCCAATGTAAATTAAATTTCTTCAGAAATAGTGCACCAATGAGAAAAAGTCCTGGGGTCTTTAAGAGTCTCCAAAAATTGGAAAAAAGCCAGACAGAACGAGTTTAAAGAATCTTAATGAGTCCTAAATCGGGCTGACTTCAAAGTATTTTAAAGACGTTTTCAGTAGTCATATAATCTTAGAAAGTCAAGAATATGTCCGCAAGCGTTTTAAACAAGCTCGAAAAAAGCCTTCAACCGTTAGACAGCTTACAATCTCCAGAGCGGAAGAGTCTTTAGCATCAACACTTGCCTTGTCCGCTCCAAGCATACTAATTGTATTATTGTGATAAATATAGACAATCGTTCAAGAATTGTCTATTATTTGAGAATCCAGCGAATTGTAAAAACAGTACATTTTGGAAGGTATTTTCATTCCCATTCATAACAAAATAGTCAATAGCACAACCCTTGAAACACAATCGAAAATCGACTCTTTTGTCGACATTCAAAATCCATTCCTTTTTCGACACGATACTGTGATCAAAATTGATAGAGAATTCGATAAAGACGTCGACTTACCGTGTCGACATCGAATTTTAGATCAAATTGTACTGGTATTTATATAAAAAAAGTTCTGCGGCAGTTCAATGTCCTCCGAAGATCATTGGCCTTTGGGGTAGAGTTCATTGATCTTTAGTATAGCACACTGACCTTAATTGATCAGATGGCTGTTTTCAGCCTAAGTACAAACCTGTGATGAATCCTAATATAGGATTCATTGAACTTTCAAAGGTAATTGACCTCGAGTGATATTCTGCATCTAACTATTTATAGAAATTTCATTCTCTGTGCCGAAGAGTGTGCCGCAGTTTGATGGCTACAAAAGTGTTTCACAACATTGAGTAAGCTGTCCACCACATGCACACGAACAATACCATCTTTCTAGTCTGGTAGTAACACGCCCTGCGATTCGAATGCCTTGTTCGTGTGAACTGATGGAGGTTACAAGACGCATTATATATTTCCACCTCGATTGATAGTGTAGTCACTGTGTTCGCTAAGATGTAAGTAAAAGTACTCGAATATCACTAGTTTTTCAGCGTTAGTGAGATCAAACCGAGACGCAAGGACTGCGAAGCGAGCACGCTACCACTTGGCTACACTGCGACACCACAAGTCTATGTAGATTCAAAACAGCCAAGCTGATAAATAAGGTCAATACACCCTACACTAAGGTCAGTGAACTCTATGCCAAAGGTTAATAATCTGCAGAGGTCACTGAATTGTGGCAGAACTATGTTTAAATAACTACTGGGTCCTTCTCCAGAGACTGAGAATACTTTGTTACCAGCACATTTTGAACCCCAACTTTCGATTCCCCTCTTTCTTTCTTTCTTTTTTTCTAAGGGTGGGGGGGTTACTTTGAGTTACATAATAACAGCCACAACAAATTCCACCCATCCAATTCAACAGGGAGGTGTCCTTCATTGTGAATGTTAACATCGTGTCTTTATACCTATTATACGTATTTTTTTAAACTTTTGTTTGATTTATTTTTCCAAATAAAGTGGTATTATTATTCAGAAAGATTGGAAATAAGTATATGTGACCTGGAATCATGAAATGTGCCACTAGTGTCAAAAATCATTTTTCACTTTCTTAACAATTCTTATAGCAAGAATCATGCTATTTCGAATGAAATAAATCGTAGCTTTCTATCTTCATTATCATTAGTTTTTCCACAATTGCATTTAAAAATTATGTCAAAAGTTTAAAAACATCTGTTTACATGGTGTCGTGTGAAACGGGCCTACAGGAATGACAGAGAACAAGAAATTGAAACGTGGTTGTCATAGCAACGCGTAAACGCACCACCATAGATGTACACGCTATATACATCTGCGCACCACTACCACCATCCCATGGTTACACTCGTTTATCTAGAAAACCTGTTTTCGCAAAGAGGCGTATTTCATGATTGCAGGTCACATACCTATAATATGAAAAAGTTCAATTTTCTCTCAGTGACTTCACTTTCACGGAGTGATGGTTTGGAGTTCCGTTGCCACAGTCCACTGTTGTGGTTAAATTATGACTGGTGCGAGGATATGTGTTTTTTACACATTTTCAATACAACTAATGGCAATACTGGTACACTTTTGATCCCTGAATACGATCAAGTGCCAGGTCATTGTCATTGGCCCATGTGATATCATAATTTTCAAAAATTCCTAGGAAAATGATATGTTTGAAACTGTTTTGGCCATAGTTGTGGATACCAATGTTTTTGCCATAGGCAAGATATCTATCATTGTGGACAAAATTCATCCCCCCTCACTAAGTTTTGAGGCTCCTGCTCAGTAAACTTGTTGAATATGCTCTACTACATAAGCAAACAAAGTATTATGGGGGGGGGGCACCCTAGTCTACTAGCAAAGTTTGATCCAAATATCGCTGTGAAAATGTAACTCGACTTTTGTATTGAATTCTGCAACAAATTCGATCACCATGTTGACATTTTGAGAGTTACTGTTCAAAACTCTAAGTATGTCTCGCTTATCTATGTACTCACTAAATTATTCATTTTGAGGACTCGTGAATAACTCACGCATGCAGGATGGGTGTAGAAAACCATTCGATTCTCACCTATTCTGAATTATCTCTCCCAGGATTGATTTTGGGATCCACTACTGGGTACTCAGTAGTTTTATTAGTGTAGTATGCGTTATCCGAGATATTTTATCGGAAATATTGAACTTAGGTATTGAATTATTCACAAAATAATTTGCTATTAAAGTTCCTTACTTTCTCGAACATTTGACCAGTCTGCTGATAACCTTTGTATGTCGTTTGAATCCATTTCTGCGCTAAATTGAATGCAATTTTCCCTGCCTTTGGGTTTTCATTACTGTACTGCTGTAAACCTTGAATAAGGAAGGCTTGAAGTGGAGGCCAACAATTCGGCATGTCCCATCGCTCACCTGTTGAATAGGTTGACGTTGGTACGCCTGTAATTTGTAAATTAGGCCGTCAATAGGTATTTGCACAAGTATATAGGCTCAGTCACAACTCAACCAACTTTTTACGCTACAGTGGTAACTAAATGTTCGGCAGATGTACCAAAGGTGGTCATAGCCTTCATGAAACCAGTTTGAAAACGAATGAGCTTTCACAAAATATACGAATAAAAAATAAAAACAGCAAATGAAAAATTATGGTCATGGCCACACTATTGAAGTACTATAGTCTCTTATTCTTCCTCGGGATTATTATAATACATTCTTTTCAATGTAGCTACATGAAAACTATGGCCACATTCTGCACAGCTGCTCTGAAAATAATTACAGTAATATTCTGTATTCAAATCGGAATTGATGATCTCCTGCGATATCAAGTAGTTTATGACTTTTTCCACGTATTCTGTGTTCTTGAAGGACTTGGTCCACAAAGGCACAAAGTTGCTGAGGTAAAAATAATTTCTGCTGGAGTTGGTAACTAAGTCGTAATCCAGCCATACTCCAACTTCATTGTTCCAAAATAACTGAGGAAAAATGTAAAACGTTACTTATTAATTTACAAAAGAACACAAACCAAAAATCTGCTATAATTGATACAGAAAGTAGATATACATGAATTTAAAAAATCCCTGCTTTCCATGGACCACTGATGATAAGGATAATGATGATGAATGTGATTACGATAGTTATTTCTTTCCTTTTATCTCTTTCTTTTAGGTCACCGTCTCACTTTTTCTTTGGATGACGTATCCAATGCCGGACATTGGCGATCGTGGTTTCTAACACATGCAACTGTCTTGGGGAGGGTTGAGTCTGAGTAGTTTGCCGTTGTTTTCCCCGCGGTTTTGTTACATAAAAGCATGTCCTTCTCTGTGCCGAAGAGTGTACAGACGTAGTTTACTTACTAGTCCCGTGTTTCACGACGTTGAAGCTGTCCACGACATACACACGCACACAGTACCAATCTTTCTGATCTGGTGTTAACATGCCCTGCGATTGTAATGCCTTGTTCGTTCGACCTGGCGAGGGTTACAGGACGCGCTATGTTTCCACCTCGATTGATACTGTAGTCGCTGTGTTCGCAAATGTAGATAGCACTATTTTGCTCTCAGGTGTCGATATTAAAATTTGAATGCAAGTGTCGAAGTGCACAACTTTCAGTTAGTTAGCTCCTTCAATTTTCGATACAAGCAATATGCAGTAACTTTCATTTTTCTTTAGAAGCAGCAGTAACTCGTAGCTATCTTTGACAAAGAATGTTTGGATGGGTGTATGGCAATGCACGAAGTCTAAAGTAACCACTGCAATACTGCAGTGCAGGCCCTGGAATTTACCCATTCAGGTATCACGTCCGAGATCCGGGGGCACTTTGGCAGAGGATAGCATTTGGATTAGCAAACTTTCATTCAAATATTTTGAAGCCTTACAAAACACACAATTTTTTTTTAATTTAGGAGTTGAATTTTACCCTCGCCTTTACGACCCTATTGAAAAGCAGAAGTACATATTGCACTGAAAATGAAACAATATCACCATCATCCATTACCAATACTGAAAATTGAAAGGGGTAGAAAATTGAAAGTTGTGCACCTCACAAATTATGCCAAACTTTTATGATTAGAATTCTGAAGGTGGAATGGCCTCTTCAATATCGAATGCGAGCAATTCAGTTTAGTAAATCTGTGTTACCTTTGAAAATTCTATCCACTGACTATCACTGAAGGAAGGAAAGAAATGTTGAATTTGAATTAGTTGGTATGGGACTTCAATGAAAAATTTTGAATGCTTGTAGCTTTTTCAATCTTGAGTATCAGCCCTGTACATACCGTTTTTTTTTTGTCTCTCGCTGAACATTATCACCCCCTACTGACTTGGCATACTTAGCTGGAACACTCTCTATAAGAGGGGGAAATTTATGTTCAGTGTTTGCCCCGTAGTCGAGTTTAGCCACAAGCGAGGCTTCTGACTGCATAGAAAATTCGATGATTAATTCGATGGACGTTAGATTTTATTCTAAGTGATCTGAAAGGTGAAATGTTACATGATTCAATGGTCCTATAATGTATTCAAAAAAGTCAAGCTATATATTAGAATAAACTGACAACGTAGTGCTACTTTAAATGGATGAAGGCATCACAAGGTAATATTGAAATCGCATCTTCACAGGTGGGAGTCAGTACGGCCAGTTTTGAAAATTGTCCCTAGTTATTTTATTTTTATTTTTTTTTGTCCGTCGGCGTGGCTTTTTTTTTAACCAATCACAAAACAAGAGTTTCAATATTTTTTCATTGCACTTATGGTCAAATTGTATTATTCTTATCAGAGCAATATGGTCCGCACATCAAATGCCGGTTTTTTGTGACGAGACTCGTGCATTCGCGTATTATTGTCTAAAATTAGGAGTTACAAAAAATGGTGTCTTTCGGCATGGTCATCTTTATGCAACGATAGACGTTCATCATCTAAAAATAATTCCATCCAATTAATGGGTTAGTATGCCTTTATCAACTCTCTACATATATAATTTTTTGTTTTGGAATCTACTAATCGACGGCAGAACGCTTTTCGTTCGCTATTGTCTTTTGGCATGGACTTTTTCATGTGTCCTTCGGCATGGCACACATCACTTTGATTGCTATGCCAAAATACAGAATCCCCTCACTGTCGGCCCAGTCTTACCAATATGCTATACAGAATGCCTCTTAACGACTCCCATCAAAAAAAGTTCAAATATCCCCTACTTTCCTCCACGAAAAAACATACCTGAAATATCAATACAAATATTTTTGAAGAATGACCCACAGAATACCAATATTTCAAATCATGATATGCTTATTCAAAAGTCGCATCACTCCTTATGAATATAGGATAGTATATTGTAAGTATACAATGTTCTAGAGATTCAATTATACGTACTTTGTCAATAGCTTGGTACAGATTTTTTTCCATGATTTCGTAGCGCTCTGCAGCTAAATTGTTCTTCACTGTTTTATGCCATTCCTTCATGATTCGGGCATTCGAATGCATTAGACTGTTGAGATCGACAGGAACCATGCTTGCTGGATCAGCATCTTGTAATGAACCTGTAAATATTGGAATATTGTACCAGTTCAGTTCCATATATGCCACACATATCCACGTGGTACGTTATTCTACTTACCAAGGTTCGAATTATTCTCGCCTCTCATATGGCGACTCGAGAAGTCCCAACCAGATTCCGCCGCTGCTCTTCGTCCAGTCAACGTTTTCAGTACATCCTTCCTCTTACAATCTTTAATGTCGTTGTAGTCCATCCTAAGACAAATTTTACGTTCATCAGTTTCGTGTCAAAGACTCGAAGAATGCCAAGCGAATATTCTCGTATAACGTAAGTATACACTCAGTACTCACCGATAGTACTCGGGTCGTGGATCGCAACCAACTGATTTGTAAGTGAACATTGAATAAGTATTCTGATTTTTCACTACAGTGATTTGTCGATGGTCCTTCCACCACTGAAATTCCTTGTCAAATAACTGTGAAAATAGCCAAGTTGCATTATGTAGATACATGAGAGGGAAAAAAGGAGAGGCAAGCGAATTTGCATACGCATATTTGACACCTCGTAGGCACAACACATAATATTCGTAGATTTGAATCTGTAGTTGGGCTTGGGGTGTAATAAGGGGAAAATGTTATTCTTAAAGTTCGTACCAATTTAAAGAATAGTCAGATTTGTCTTACCTTCAAGTTAGCTTTCAAAAACGTTTCATTTTTGGTGACTTGGTAATACGCATTGGCCATTTGTATCAACATGGGCGGTTGTGCTCTTGTTTTGAAGTAGACCCGGTTTGCATATGGTACGTGTCCGTACTTCTTAACAAGCCATGTCATATTTTCAATTATACCTTTTGCCGTATCATGCATGCCAGAAAGTAGAAGGCCTTTTATAATCCAGTAAGAATCCCAGTAATACATTCCTGCGGATAATACACGGCGGATTGTAAACAGTGTTATCCTGATACCAGTATGTAGGGGAAGTGGGGTAATTGTGTCCGACGGGTAATTGTGCGCATGCTCATTTCGCTAAGCCGGATGACGTCACATGATCGCGAGATACAGGCGTGTAGCTCGAATAAAGTGGCGGATTTTTCAGAAATTGTACGAGCAGTGTTGCCAGAGATTTAGACCTTTTGAAAATTTGGTTCAATTTCCTGGTCCTTTTTAAATAATTCAAGCTTTTCCTGGTCCTTTTCAAACTATCCGGGCCTTTTCTGGTCCTTTTTGAAATTTAAGCAATAAAATGCGAATTAAAGGCCCTTAGTGGCATCCAAATGTTCGAAGAAAAAAACCCCTCAGTAACATTGAACTAAGGTTATTTTTCTTGTATTACATAACCTGATTGAATTTTTCACACAAAACAGACAAAAACTCTACTATAAACGTTTTGACAAGAGTGTTATCTCCCTTCTGTTTAAGCAGTCTTTTTAAGCTTCCCGGTGTCCAACTCTGACACTTGGAGTTTGAGACTGTCTCAGACGCATAACTCGTGATGATAGATTTAAAATCGGAATCAGAAGGTGAAGTAAATTTGGAATGTGAAGATGAACCTGAGCGTAGACAATAGACATTCATCCAAGATGATCTCTATGAGTTCAACTCTATACTGCTCTGTACGTGTGATAAAGTTCTTTATTAAGATTTTGCATTGAGATTATTGAACTGTATGCACTAGGAAAGTTTAAAACGAAAATTGGCATCCACGAAAGAGAAGTGTAAAAAAGTAATAAGAATGAAAAAATCCTACGATCACAAGTACCATAGGCAAGCAGGACCTATAATAAGTTCCCCTGGATCACCAGTTTATTACATACAGAGTAACAATGACATAACAAGAAATGACCGAATTATTTCCAGGTGTGCACCTGTAACCAAAATAACCGGGCAAAAAAAAAAAAAAAAAAAAGCAATTTAGGTTACCAGTTCTACAATTATCACACTATCAGTACCACTTTGAAGTAAAAGATGCTCTACTTTAGCGCTCCTATGGTCGCTTGGATGCACACCCAAAAATATCTGGTCCTTTCCAAAAATTTCTAATCCTTTTCCTGGCTTTTTGGGGAAAGAGTTTCAGGTCCTTTTTATTCATTTCGGGTCCTAACTCCTTAAACAATCTGGGACACTTTCGCACTCCCAATCTGGCAACACTGTACGAGAAGTGTTTAGTCCGGACCGCAGAGAGGGCATTCAAAATCAAAAAACGAGGGTGTAGAACACGTGTACATTGATCGATAGTAAAAGTAAGTCTTAATGCGAGCGCTAAAACATATAAACCGTAACTGAACTGATCTGAACGGATGTCCTACCTAACCTATTGAGGGAGAAAAAGGAGAATGAGTCATGAGTATAAGAAGAAGACGAACAGGAAGTACAGCTATGCAGGAGACAAAAGACGTTTGTTAGACGCTTGTATCCCGCTACACAGAAAATAGTCAGACAAAATGATTTATACGAAAATGTACACTGGAGAGGAGAGGGTCACTATAAAGTGTTTCTTGTGTGGAAATTCCATCGAGCTAACTCAATTTTCTAGCCCATAAAGTCAACAAAAGTGGAAATGTAGTTTCTGATCTTAATTTTGACATGTTTAATGTAACGCATGGTTAGAATTCATATACAAATATAGGTTTCATTTGGTTTCTGTTGTTCAAAGTTCGAAAAATTGTACTTTTTACCCCAAAATCAACAGAAGACGTTGATCTTCGAGTTGAGTGTTTAAGTGTCCTCAAAATTCTTTGTATGATACTCACTAGCTGACCCGCTTTACGCTCATCTAGACCATAAGTTAAAGTGAGTTGGCTAAAATGAATTAGATGGAGGAACACTGGTATCTAGCTCTGTAACGCAGTACATGTACATTATTACTGATCAAACGATTTATTAGGGACTCAATTTCACATTTGGTTTCCAGACTTGAAACTAAGTATTATCTTACACAAATATCCTTAGTTTTACCCGCAGGTATAGAATAGATTCCCCCCTTTAATTTTGGGTAGATACATGTTTCTTTAGAATGGGTAGGTAAACTTGTGCACCAAATTGGAAGTTTTTGATTAGTAATAATGAGTGAACTTATGACAGTGAACGATATTTATAGCTGTAGTAATTTCTTATTTTCATACGTTGATACATGAAACACACGAAACATTCTTAAATACAGATCAACCATAACAACTGATTTCTGTTCTGAAACCTGTGGAAGTGTACGATAAGAAATAGCTTCATTGCATTCAATTAGAAAGTCCTAATTCATTTGCAATTTACCGCTAGATATTTGTGTTATTGAAATGAAAATTTTAATGTTTTCAAAAATTTGATTCGATAATTAGAAGAAATGCTGAGCATTTCCCCAAAATTAAAATTGTAGGGCTTTTGGAGATAATACGGGACTGAAAATGGACCTTGTGATACACAAATGAGTATGAAACAATATCTCAGTATATTGTGATCGCATTAAACCAGATATAAATGTAATAACAAGGTACTTTGAGCTCATTTTGAAAATTTCAGCCTTTCAACTCTTAATAATTTCTGAAAAGAGACAACAAATATCAGTATTATAAATATTAGATTCAGGACCGAATTTAGGATTTCACAGCCCGGAATGCAAGCTTCATGAAGTCTTCTCTCCAATTTTTAGGACTGGGAATTCTCCAGGAGGGGAGAGTTGTATTTTCAGGGTTAACCTTTTTACATGGGTAACCGATCAAAGAACAACTAGTGTTTTCAGTTCTATATTTAAAAAAAATTTTCCTCATTTAGTTGGGACTTTCTATTGGCGGGGTCCTGGAGCCAGCCCCGCAGAGAGAAAAAAAGGACCTGGGGGAATTTCCACGCGTCCCTCTCTCCTTCCAGTTCATTTTGTTCTTCTGTCAGATTGGAGAAAATTATATACTACGGGATAAGAGGATTCTCTCATGGTGTAAGGAGTGATTGCTGATTCAATGTACATCATGATGTAGCCGTAAGCGTTGAAATTCAGGTTATTTAAGAATATGCCTCCTCCCTGAAAGTCCAGGCCCGGGGTATTTCTCACCTCCCACCTCTCGTCAGGGTTGATTGGAGCCCGGTATCTTTAAATCCGGCCCTCATTAGATCACACAGTAGGTAGTTATGTACGACTCTCACCTGCGTACCTCCCTCCAGCATTGATGTATGCGTTTGGCACCCACAAGTAAGAATGACGACTGGGTAATGTCTTCACTTCATCTGGTAGTTTCGTTCCTAATTGCTTCCAACGATTATTCAAATCCTTGATCCAATCCTTATACTCCGTTTTCTTTATCTTGTCCAGGATACCGGGATTAGGGTTGAAATCAGGAAAATCTACCTCTGGCAGAGTATAATTGACGAAGTTCTCTTCAATGAATTTTCCAAGTACTGGTGCTGCTGGAACGCCATTGTATTCTTCTTTCAGTTTCTTATATTTGGCAAGAATGTTTTCTTCTGAGTCCCGCAGGCTGTGGTTAACGAATGTGTGTTCATCCGCAAAGAATCCAGATAACTGTATGTCATGAAGAATTTCTCCTCTGCAGTAAATTTGGCTGGAATTGAATCAATTTTTTGTTCAGTTTCAGCATTGTAATAAAGATACTATACGTTACTTATGTATAATCGCTATGGAGTCAAATAATAACGTGCCCATTTTGCAATCCTTGCATCTCGGGTAAGCTGGTGATATTCGAATACCCCCACTAACATCCTAGCGAACACAGTGACCACAGTATCAATCAAGGTGAAAAAAATAGCGCGTCCTGTAACTTCCATCAATTTAAATGAACAAAGCATTACAATCATAGGGTGCGTTACCACCAGATCAGGAAGAATTGGTACTGTGCGTGTGCACATTGTGGACAGCTTACTCAACGTTGTGAAACATGTGGCTAGTAAGCGAACTGCGGCTACACACTTTTCGGCACAGAGAAGAAAAAACTCGAAGGCAACAAAACCGCGGGGAAAACCACGGCAAAGTACCTGACTAAGACCTGCCCGAGACAGTCGCGCGTCAGGAACCACGATCGTCAATGTCCGGCATCGGATATGGCGCCTGAAGCAGATGAATGTACGCATGCTGCATAAAAGTTCAGTCACCTATGTACCACAATCTGATTGAAATGAAAGGTTGCCTAATTTAAAACTCTGCAGAACGAAGGGTTGCCTAATTTAAAACTCTTATGTAGATCAACTTGCGATGAAGTACATACGTACCGCAGTGCCACGCATAAGCGCAAATAGCTAACTTGGTGTGGGAGAAGTTATTCATGGGAAGGGGGACTGACAAGGCAAGAATAATACTGAACATTCTTTCGCCCGTATAATTTTTGAGTTCTTGGGGAGAATTCAGAGGTGGGGAGGAGGGCTGAGGCCCGAAATTACTCAACTTTCTCTAAATTGCAGAAATATACTTGGATATAACGATAATAATAAAGATGTTCTTCTCTCATCACTATGCAGGATTCCTTCTAGTTTTTTTCAAACCGTATACATCTTCAGAAAATCTACCAATATGACTCTGAATTGGAAAAACTCATTTCCCTCCGCGGTCATACCTGATTTTGACTTTTCAGGACATTTCCAGCTTTGCGTTTGAGATTCATTAAGACTTATTTCAGGCTCTCTACGATACTTTCAATCCTATTTCAGATCTATTCAAGACCTTTTCATACTTGAAGACCATCTTTGAAGCCTTTTGAGAGTAGCTGCAGATAATTCCAGGCTCTACGAATTTGAGAGGATAACAGGGTGTGTAACAAACTGGAAATTTAAAAATACTGGACTTCTATTGGACTTTCATTGGACCCTTTTCGGGCTTTTTATATGCGCAAAAATTGAGTTTACAAGACACATACTGGTCGAAGTTGTGTTTTCGACAACACTACATTATTATTCCTCATTTTTCAATTTTTATTGAACCAATATTAAAATTATTGAACGTTTATTGGACTTATTGGACCATTTTTCAAATATTTGACTTTTATTGGACTTATTGGCTCGATAAACACCCAGGATGATGTTTGAGACTCATCGCCTTTGGACGAAAACATGTCGGAATGTCTTCAACACGTTTGAGGAAATAAACAGTCTTGAGAATATTGAACACGACTGCATGAATCTTGAACGATCATAAATAATTCTAAAAGAGTCTGAAAGTCTCAGCTGGGTATAGAATAGTCTTAGGAAGTCTCAATTGAGCTTCGATTAGCAGCAAAGAAGTTCAAAAAAATCGTATAAAGGCCTCTTGGAAGTGAAATAAATAAATTAGTTCAACAAACATGTCTGGGAAAAATGTAAGGACGTCTCGAAAAGTCATATAAGAATTTAGAAGTCTCAAAGGAGGGCTAAAGTCTTTAACGATTTTTTAAAAGCGTTATGAAGCGTCACTGAGTCTTGAGACCGTCAGGATGATCTTATAGAATCGTAGGTAAATAAACGTATAAGGCACGTACATAGACTTATTGCAAGTTGGAAAAGCCTTATATGTAGACTAAGACATGTTTGTAAGAGATTTGAAACAAGTCTTGAAAAGTCTTAAATAAGTTTGAAATAACATAAGAGAATGTCAGAGAATACTAAACCCATATGCACCAGTCCGCAGTGTTTTAAAGGGGTAGCAGTTAGTTCATAAAAATATTCTTGGCGAATCTAAAAAGAAATCTTGAAAACCTCCAGGCATTTCAAAAAAAAAAAAAAAATCTTGAAGGTTCGAATCAGGTCTAGGATGTATGTAGTCTGGACGTAGTTCGGGAGAGTGTTGATGAGTAATGAGCGTGTTCTAAAGAATTCGGTTGAAGGTCTTCAGAGACAGTCCGACGCCGGTTCGTAGTCGAAAAGTTCGAAACAGCATTTTAATCGTCTCTAATATCCAGCTCCTTAAATAAAACTTGAATATTAATATTTTTCGATGAAAATTTGGACACGCTATTTTTCATGACGCACCATCCTATGTTTCTGGGACTATAATCGTACAAACCAAATTTATTCTCCAAAATTCAAACATTTGGGGACAGAAACGGAAGGGAATGTTAGGGCCTTTTTCCTGCTAAGGCTTACCCTCTACATTAAAAAAAAAATCGAAAAATGACAAATATCCGTTTTTAAAACCCTCTTAGTAACATCACTGGAGTGGTTTGTGAAAACTAACCTCTGAGTCGAATCCAGTGAGGCTGAGAAGCGATAAATAGAGTACAATGTCGAAAAATGATTATTGATAGTGGCACCTAAGGGGAGTCGGATCAAGAAACAAACCCCGGAACTGGAAACAGTGACCTTGGAAACCTAGAAATCAACACCAGTCTTGAATTTCATTTTTAGCCCCTCCTCTTCCCTTTTTAGAGTTCGACCCAGATCGTGGAATCAAGAAATTTTATATTCAAGGTATATCTATACCGCTATCCGAAACCTATATCCAAGTATAAAATTAGCGTTGCTGCAGAGTCAGAACAAAATAATTATAGTTGAAATGTCTAACTCAATGTTATTTCTCATAAGAGGATGAAGGGGTTCGTGGCACATATTTCCCATATCTAATCGAGCTGGTATCTTCAGAGGGTGGATTTTCGATTTCTTTGGAAATTATTTTCATGCAGTCTCGAAGAATTTAAGAAAAGTCGCAAAGTAAGGGAAACCCTATCTCATATACAATTCTAACATACTAAAAACGCGATCTCATGCTATATGTATTCAACAAATGTAACTTCTGGAAATGCGAGAAGAAATGCTCACCTGTTACATTCGTGTTCGCATTTCAGCCAATCTAATACCGCTTGATCCGCTGAGTAACCACTATATACCAGTTGAAATAATAAAAGTATAAACAACATGTCTAAAGTAATATTCTGAAGCATTCACAAGTTTCTCGAGCTCTGGCACTAATGAAAATGCTCTTGTTTTATGTTCATTCGGTGTACTCGAAACAGTTTCTTTAAGGTCACGGGTCAAAAATAATACCCATCTATCTCAACATAGTGTTATGAATCAGATTCTTATCTCTTAATGGTGATAACGCAATTATATCTGTGAGTAACTTTTGATTACTTTCTAATCTGTAAGATAATGATTCAGTTGTACACTTGCATGGTACACTTGTCAATGTTTGTGACGTTCTGAGCACAGCAACCATACAATAAATCGAAAAAATTATTTTTCCAATTTATGTAACAGATGGATAGAGCCAACTTTCAGCATTTGAATATAGTCGCAACTCGAAAAACAATCATTGGTTCATGTACAGCCATTTTAAGATCGAACTGAGGATCGAGATTTAAGTCAGAGGAGCTCAAGTATGCTTCACATAAGGCCTCACGTAGGTAATAGGTATTAGGCTTAATACGAGAGGTACTTGAACTCTTTGCAAGTGAATCAGTTTACAGAAACGTAGCGGTTGAGCTGCAGATGCATGCGACCTAGTGAAGCCTCTTGAGAAGCGATAATGATAATTACCCCAACTAGAAAATTGCATTTGAGTGTGAAAATTGAAAATTACGTGCGTATAAATTTCATTGAAAAATACTGATTACTCGGGTTTTGCCTTAGAAAAAGAATCTAAATGTTTATATTGTGTAACACGAGAGTCCTCTTGAAGATTTTTCAAGTTCAAGACATAAACTTCATTAAGATTTATAAAAGTATATTAGACTCTTCCAGAGACTTAAAGCAACACTACTGCATACGCTATATGAAACTTCCTCCACACTCGCTCACCAACTTTTAAACCTGTTCTAAATCTGTTATGGATTCGTGTAGACTTTTTCAAGACGTCACATTCATACAGACCCATTTTATACTCCTTGAAGCTCTGAGAGCCTTTCCCAACCTTACTGATGTCAGAACTTCTCATGGTTTCTCCTAAAATGAGGAGATGGTGTGTTGTATATGTTCCGCTCATTCGATAGAGTTGCAATTTTGCAGAAGTTTTCTTTATATTTTATTGAATTAGAAGGGGGGAGGGGCGAAATAATTCGAATACAATGTTCACTAAGAGTATATATGGTCCACCCCACCCGATCTGCAAAGCCTGTCAAGTTTTGACAATTGGCAGAAATGAGACTTCTGTCAGTCGAAATCTGTCATTCTGTCAAAAGCTTTAGCTAATCAGAACAGTTATTTTACATGTAAGCTTTTGCGTGACAGGAAATCGCCAAAATATATTTCGACAGTAGTCTGGCATTTTTTAAACCATTATTTGCAGAGATTCAGCAGATATTTTGACATTTCTCTGACTGATTTCTAGATATTTTCTACACCTTTCTGTCGCTATTCTGACATTTCTCTGGCTGATTCCTGGCGTTTCTGTGGCTATTTTCTGCATATACTTATCGCTGTTCTGACATTTCTCCGACCGATATCTGGCTATTTTTACACGTTCCCGTCGCTATTCCCCTCTTTGGGAAACCCCTAGCTACGCCACTGGGGATATTTCTAGGAAAGATTTCCGTTTCCTGTTACCCAGTATGTCAGTTATTTTAAATCGGGTAGTCTGATTTTTCATTTCTTGATACAAATTTGTAATAGGAATTTCCAAATCCTGAAAAATATAGAACTATTCGCGAAACATTTCCGATTCGTTATCTGCATATCGAGAGATCTCGATTACCCTGATAAACTGAAAAGTATTATCTCGAAGGACATTGGGTGATTCCAAACACCCCGGATTCGTCTTGTTTTTTTTTCATTTCGGGATTTCCAATTTCCTCGAATCGCGATTAAAAAATATCGGGAAACACCTGCTGGTGTGATACGAGCTGGGAGAAACCCATGCATATGATAAAATATTACAGTACGTTAACTATAATCAATCAGGCTGAAACAGTAAACTGATTATGGAACTATCGGTTGGAAAGCGAGTGATTTTCAGTGGTTTGTAAGGTTTGCGACAGAAGCTGAGGACGAGTGTTGTAATCAAATAAGTCATTAGGTATTGCTCACTAATTGAGCGCGTTAAAACTAAATATTTCTTTCGACGGGTAGTTGAGAAATGGAAAACAGAAAGCACAGTTGCTTATTTCAGAAAAGTAGTCACATCATAGGTAATACGTATCATCTTGTCGATTGTCAGGGTTCCTAAAGTAGGATAGAGGGATCGTCATTTAAGCATTATTTACGCACTTCCCGATAATCAGTTTAAGAAATCGCATTTGGAATCAATTATGGTGTGGTGGGACGTATGGCGATGCACGCATGCCAAAGTGGCCCCTAAGACGCCGCATCTCCGGCCCCGGAAATTACCCTTTCGAATATCGCACCAGTGGCCGAAGGGACGCTTTGAGGCCGACCTGAGCCCCGATTTCGCCGTGTCACTTCCGGTGTGCGCGTCCTGCAAGGACCACTATGGGGTTCCCTACTGACCGAGGTGTTCGCGCTCCTCGAGCACCAGTCTAGAGATTTCAGGTCCCCCCACAGGCGGACGCGCTTCCTTTTCACTCACCCCTCACGACTCCTCGTCTTGGTACGTGACTACTACTACGTGTGGCGATGCAGGCAGGTGGTGAAGGCGGGGGAGCCCTGCCGGGGGTATTTCGAAACCGGTCGCTCACTTTCGCAATAGTGCAGTCGATAGTCGACCTTCGTAGAGACAGCGCTAGCGCTCAACGATACTCGGAGTGGAATGCCGGGGAACTGCTACGCGTGATGACAGTAAGCAATGATCAGACCTCTTTAACGCGGATTACAGGAAGACGCCAACTTTCCCGGTCAATGGCTCATGGATAGTTAACGTTTCAATTTTAGACTCTTCCGCAAATTTTTTATCACTAGGGTCAGACCAACAGTCCTACCTCTTGCAAATACAAGCTTTTAACAATCGCAAACACTTCTGCTACAGCTCTATAACTTCGTGTGAGTCCGATCGTCCGCCATTTTGACTCCAACCGCGTCCGTGGATACCGAATTCGACTATGCGGAACGTACCGCGTAGTCAATTCGACATCCACAGGTAAAGTTGATGTCAAAATGGCAGACGATCGTACTCACACGAAGTTATAGAGCTCTACTTCTGCCTGTGTCCATCTTCACCCCTTGAACGATGAGATGAAGAAAAACATGTGCAGAAGTGTTTGCGATTGTTAAAAACTTGTATTTGCAAGAAGTAGGACTGTTGGTCTGACCCTAGTGATAAAAAATTTGCGGAAGAGCCAAAAATTGAAACGTTAACTTAGACATCCATGAGCCATAACTAATTCCAATGGTTTTCTGAGTCTTTAGCACTCTAAGGTTCCGTTGAAGACTTGGTATTGTGGACATGAGATGATGCACAATCAACAACAGGAAACAGCAATTTACCCACAGGAAATTACCCTGAATTCTTAGAACATGTGACTGTTCCTCAACAGCACAATTTTACATCTTATGCGAAATGTTGACTATTGTTGATATGCATACAGACATAATCCGAGGTTTATTCTATAATAGTTACCCAACAAACTGTCATGGGCGTAGCCAGATGGGGGGAGTGGGCAAACTGGGGCGCTTGTCCCAGTAGACAGAGACTGAAGTTATATTGTAGTGTACGTTATTCGACATTGATAGATATTTCAGCTGTAAAATAATTAAAAACCTACGTTTTTCAAAAATTCCACGCATTTTTGCGATGATTTTGATAAATATGTCTTCTAAAGAAGAGTTGTATAAGACCTTATTATATTGCAAATTTAACAAAGAACGTTTTATGTTCTTTGCATTTTGATCCTAAAATAAATATTTTTTCAGATAACTGCGATTTAGGTAGTAAAGGTCGGTTATGAAAGAAAAAATAACAAAATCCACGTTCCTTGAAACTTTTACACATTTTTGCGATTATCTCGATGAACATGCGTTCTAGAGAAAAGTTGTATTGGATCTTTTTTATAGAAAATTTAACAAGGAACATTTTATGTTATATATATTTCAGTCCTGAAGCTGATATGTTCCGAGATATTCGCTTGTAATACCTCAGTATTACACATAACTTCGAAGTCAAAGCGGCATGGGTTAGTGGCCTTAGATTGAGTTCAAATTTTTTATGGCGAATTTCTAGGTTCATTGGAACCAATTGCAGTGCGACCCTAATCAGTTGGCCAAAACTTCTAAAATAAGGGACACCCTAATATGTATACAACGTAATTGCTTAGATAAGATACTGGATAGATACGAAAAAATTTTCCCGGCTGGCGGCTGAAGGGGGAGGGGTGAGTGTTTGTAAGAGGCCTTCATCTTAATCCGGGACTGGATGTATCATTAAGATGCTGAACCACTTATACCAACAAATTCCTGACTAGCATTAATTCAGTTTATTTGAATCTCAGTACTATTACAAGAACTGGTAGCGCGCTCAGTGGCGCCTACGTCTTTTGAAAATTATCCAGCGAAAATCTTCCATAATAACTCACCCATTCTATATTTACTGACTCCACCTCCACCCCATAAATCTAATTTTTTAAAGCTTCTTCGTTATTGTTCCTAGATACTGTAAGCCGCCCAGTTGCACGCACTAAGTCCCAGAAATTCCTGGCATCTGCACGGACCACGAAAACATCCACATAGTAAACGTCACTGTCTTTTGACTTTTTACCTTCGACAACTAGAACAACGAACATTTTTTTGAAAAGCGAAAAAATGAAGGAACTGCTATTTCGGGGACAAACACGGAGAGTAGAGCTCACCGACCGAAAACAAAGGAAGAAAATACTTCAGTGATTTAACATGAAAGGAATAACACACACTGACTTGAAAAACTCTATTTGTTCATTCATTTTACTTTTATTTATTATTATTATTATTATTTGGGGAAGGGGGAGGAGGAGGTCGTATCTCGTATGATTAACTTCGCCTTGCACATTTGTCAATAAAATAAGTACCTATAATTATTGTTCATAGTCGCTGCGTGGCCAAATGGTAATGTACCCACTTTGAAAATCTTGCGTCTCAGGTTCGAGCCCCACCAACGCCGGAAAGCTAGTGATATATATTCGAATACCCCAGGGCGTATTACCACCAGATCAAAAAGATTGGTACTGGGCGTGTGCATGTCGTGGACAGCTGAATCTACATCATGCAACATATGGCTCATCTTACTCTCAGTCACTAAACTTGTTCCTTTTGAACCAAAAATCCGTCAGCCAAATTTCTTTAGAAACCCAGAAATTCTGAAAAATTCCACCCGAGGGGAGGAAGTTAAAGTTTAATATAGAGTTCATCCTCATAGGAAATCTGCAATTCTTCTTTAAAACATTCAAGAAATCGAATTCTGTCTAAAAAAATTCATTTGATCATAAGAAGTCGTTTCATTATTGCGATGATGAAGTGCCTACAAAGGGTTTTGAGAAGAAATGAATATAAAGGTGAATGACCGCCGTTGAATTCGGAGTAAGAAATACACTTTTCCAAACTAAGAAAATCACAGCGAAAAATCCTTTTTTCACTTGGTCGAGTGTATGGCGATTCACGCGTGCCAAAGTGGCTCCCCAGACACTGCACCCCTGACCCTGTTAACTACCCTTTCGAGTATCGCATCAGTGACCAAAGGGACGCATTGAGGCTGGCCCGAGCCCCCATTTCGCCTCCCGCTTCCGGTGCGTGCTGTCCTGCCAGGGCCACCATGGGAGACCCTACAGATCGAGGTAACGCTCACCCAGCATTCACCTGGAATTCGGGTGCACCACAGACGTACGCGCTTCCTTCACTCACCTCTCACCCCCTCGTCTTGGTACGCGTGACAACGCAGGAAAGTGGTGAAAGCAGGTGAGTCCTGCTGGGGTATGAGGAACATTACTGCACTAACTGTTTCAAGATAGAGGACGTGGTTAAAAAAAAAAAAAACACATACGAATTGTGAGCTGTAAATTCCTCTCTGCCCCGCCATAAATTTTCGCCATGCGTAAAGTCTGGTATTGAAGAGGCGGGTCAACTGAATATTTCTACCAAAGAAAACCTTCGCGTCTGAAATTGAAGAGGAGAATCAACATTTGTGCCACAGGAATCCTTTTATTCATAAAGTACAAAGTTCGTTTTCTTGGTCATTAGGACCGGATTGTAAATCTTATCAACTTTTCAACTGTGGGCAAAAATTTAAATGAAATTGAACAGCGATGGAAAACTTAGATTTTCCAATTAGTTATTCAGTCTGAAAAATTGATTTACTATCATCTCATATGAAGATAATTCATGTATCTCTGTACTTAGTACATATAGTCATTGAGCATTAAATGGTTTCACGATCAAATGAACCATGACTCAAGGAAGTACATTTTCCATTCGTAGCAAGGGCGCCGAAGTTCATGCATCCAATATGGAGCAAGATGAAATTTTTAAAGTTGATATCATATATTTTTGGGAATGGTAAGAAAATTTTCGAAAAAAATCAAGTTTTTTACTTTGATTAGTTTTGTTACTTTTGTGCAATGTTTTTCATATGAAGCAACTGCTCCTCGCTTCATATGCGGGTTCGGCACCAATGATTCGTAGGTAGGTACCTAAAATTTGAAATATGGACCGGGCAGGTATATCATGCCACATAGAATGTCAGACCAGAAATATATAGATATAAAATTTTACAACTCCAATAACTTGTGTCATTTCCTTTCCAAGTATTTTCATTACAACGTTTCATTTGGAAAATTCATGTTTTTATTTGGTCACATGATACGAGACAATTGCTTCGGCAGAGTAAAATAAAAATTGATGAATATTATCTGCTAAATATAAGTCAATAATATATTTCTAATAGACATTAATATTGCGTAACAAGAATAGCTCAATGCATTAATTAGATCCATAAAATTAGTTCTACTCGAACTATCTAAACATATTATAAATTACCTACTAACAGAGTAAAAATAATGTAAAAGAAAAATAAATACTAAAAGCTTAAATCGATTAAGCATCAAATCCAGAGATGTCACAAAACTCGATATAGACAGGTTAGATGTATTACCAAACGTCAAACTTCGCAAACAATATAAACTCAATTTAGACTTGATGTAGGAATTCAATTCACAGGTAAAATTTGTTGACTTCACTGAAGCTTCGAACCCCAAGTATTGAATAATTCGAAACAGAAGCCGTTGGTCCATCCAAAGCCAGTCTGAGGTTCGTATTCGCCGCCATCTCCAGTACGACCAAATCTTAGGGCATTGTACTGTAATAACAATATGGCATAATATCAGTACAGATAACTTACCTACTTTAAGAGCAAACATTTCTTTAATTCAAGTTTTTAGATTATTTTTATCTCATCACTTTCTGACTTCTATAACCTCAGTGAATATGAAGAAAATGGTTAAGAACCTATGATAACTGGCTAGAATGAAGTAAAGGTCCCATCACTCATTAACTACTATGGTATTGTAGGGGGATCATTCTATTTGTGGCAAACGGCGGGAATCATCTTGTTGAGAGATTCTGACCTTTTTTCATTCACAAGCTCTTCAGAATGTTGATCAGCTTATACGTATTTAGTTAGAAAATGCCACTGAAACTTGAACTTTAGTTTTGTAGTAGCTCTGTTTGTTATTTTTATTTTTTTAATGGGGAAACGCCGAAAAACCTTGCGCCTTGCACAAGAGACAGTGCTGCAGCTTTGAGCCTCTAATGCGACATTGTTAAAGTAAACCTTCCGGATCATCTGAAAGAGGCTTATCCTGAGAGACATTGATAGCGTTGTTAAGCGTTCGAGCACAACGGTATTTTACTTGACAAAACCGTCTTGAATTTTATTTAAGAAATGTTGTATGTACCATCTAGATACAACTATTTTAGGCACCATATATACTTATGCCAGTGATATATATGTTGGCAGCAAATAGTGAAATTCAGACATTTTATGCAGTGAATAGGCATGTAATAAAATGTCTAGTCATCTCAGACAAATTATAGAAACATTCACTATCGGCCTAGAAAATATTTAAAATGACTAGGTATTATATAAACTGTAAAGTTACAGAATTTCAATAAAATGGACAATTTAAAATTAAAGTAAGAACATAAAACGAAATGCGAGGTTCAAGAATCAGAAAATTAAGTGTGAGCATTAAAAAAGAAGTTGAAATGTCCTCATTGCTTATTACTGCAAGAATGTTGGCTGTGACACCTACTATTACAGAAGACATTAGCGCGACGACATTTGCATCTCATACTTTTGGATCTCGTAGCACTGATGCAATCACAACTTATAAAAATATACAGAAATTTAGTACTGTTTGGCCCTTATTTCGATTTGAAGTGCTTCGAATAGATGATTCCAGTGGCGAGGAGGCTGACAAGGTATTTGAAGTGAGTCCAAAAATGTTTGTTTCTTTTTCGCGATGCACTGGAATTCAGTCAATTAGTTCCTGGTTTTGACTCGCCCAAGGTGTCACTAGAGCAGTTGAATCTCCATTTTTGGTTTATTTTCGAGACGGTAGTCGATTTATAGGTATTGCCGAAGTGGGTTTAATCACTCTATAAAATGACTCCCCTTTTGTGAGTCATTTTATAAATGACGGTTTTCACACTGTATATCCGACAATATTAACATAATGCCTCAGTATTTCATTGAACGACGGATTTCACACCCTGGACGTTCCTAAGAATAAGTTCTAGAGAAAAAAGTACCTACAGTAGTAAGTTTTTGTTCTTTCCTTCTTTTTTTTATTTGCTCATGTATTAGTTAATTATTTCTCCACCCGCTTTGTATTTTCTTTTGCAGATCTTAATCTCCAAGTTGAGAGCGAAACGGTAAGTCACCAGAAAGCTGCTACAATAACTTTGTGGACTAATTCATAAAGGCCAATTTAGACGAGCCCCATCAGCTCTAAACCAACTTTGGTATTCGGATTTAGTAGCGTAGTGGCGAACATCTGGTGGAAGCTTCTAACATCCGTTTACACACCATTACTAACGCACGCACATACGTCGCTCTTATCAACGTTAGGATGAATAGACCTCTTTCCCGTGACGTCACACCGTGAGTTACTGTTAGCAAAAGTACCCAACTTTAGGCCAACGAGCGTATTGACTCCCATTAGAAAAGCACACGGAGCAAGATCATTATGCTACCTGTGAGTAAGAAATTTGTTAGAAACCAAAGGTAGATATATATTTTTATTTTTATTCCAGAAGGTTTTTAGCATTTGGTTATAAACTTCTGGTTTCTAACAAATGTCTTATTCACAGGTAGCAACATAATGATCTTTGCTCCGTGTGTTTTTCTTATGGGAGTCAAAACGCTCGTTGGCCCAAAGTTGGGTACTTTTGCTAACAGTAACTCACGGTGTGACGTCACCAGGAAAGAGGTCTATATCAAAGCTAATAGAACATGGCGTGAAAAACTTCAATTTTCGGGTGACTCTGCACTAATTCCAATAAATTTTTTCGCAAAAACTTGTCCTAAATATTATTTAACCGTTACTGGGCTATCTATTTTTACTTGGATTACTATCATAAATGAATTTTTGACGAAATTGGAACGAAACGAAACTCACGATTTTCCTATTTAACTGCATGGAGACATTCACCGCTATCCTAACGTTGGTAACGTTGGTGCGGCAAGGGGGAAGACTCGATGCTAACGCTACACCGCGCTGCTAGGTCCGAATTATGAATAATTGTGTAAATAATAATAGTTAGATCCCTATTAGTAACAAAAAAAAAAAAAAAAAGTTTTCTTCATAAGGAAAAAATATACTTATAGGTAAATATGAGAGAAAATTGAAATTGAAAATTTTGGGGAAGAAAAATAAAAACAGAAACTACTCAACTTTTTACAAATTTATCTGGAAAATTTATTGGGCGTTTTTTTCTTGAGAAAACTTTCTTCTGTTTAACACATTGTTTTCTTCTAGAAAAGAATGTATACGTGTGTCTTAAACGTTTTAAAACCGGGATTATAAACTCTGATTTTTGTCGGTACTAGAACAGTATTTTATAACCATGGTGTTCAGTAGTTCTATGTTACCTATTCATTAGTTGTATTAGAACTATATTTTATTTTTAGTGCTCTAGATAAACATATGCCAACCACTGTGCTCTCAGTAATTGTATATGTCACCTATTTATTATAGTATTAGAATAGTAGGTATTTCATTATAAACGTTCTAAACATGTGATAATCATAGTGTTCAGTAGTTTTATGTAGGTACCTAACATATCCATTATTCTTAAGCAATTATTCATAATTTCAATGAAAAGTATGAAAAGTATTTCAAACATGGCAACCCTCATTTTATTGTGTTTTGATACGTATGCACTATGCACATAGTATTGCATGTTATGTATCTGAAATTTGTGGGCGCAGTGACAGGGGCTTATGATTATTAAATGTAGAATGGTATACAAACTGAATTAATGATAAGTATAGAAACGTTTTAAGTGATGCCACATTGATTAATAACTGTTCGATATTACAATAATTTAAAATAACATCCAGTAATTTATTAATTTTTTATCTTGAGAGTTTTCTTTTTTATTAGTTGCACATTGTACATCAGTATGCAGTAACTACCGTCAGAACTGTGCCACAAAATTGTCCACGTCATCAGAACATAGTCAAGGTAGACACAGAAAATGATCAGAAACAGGCCAGATGACCACTAGAAATTAGATAAATGTCGGAACAGCGATGGGAAGGAATAAAAATTGCCCGATAATAGCCAATAAGCAGTCGGAGAAATGTCAGAACAGCGATAGGTGTGTGCAGAAAATGGCCATATAAACGCCAGGCATCAGTCAAAGAAATGTCAGAATAGCGACAGGAAAGTGTAGAAGACAGCCAGAAATCAGTCAGAATAGCGACAAGTGAGTGCAGAAAATAGCCAGAAATGTCAACATATTTGTAGAATCTCTACAGATATTGGTCAGAAAAATGCCGGACTATCGTTGAAATATGTTCTGGCGACTTCCTGTCACTTTTGACAAAAACTTTAAATAACTGTTCTGATAGGCTGAAGCTTTTGACAGAATGACAGTTTTCGAGTGACAGAAGTCAGCTTTCTGTCAACTGTCAGAAATGCGACAGGCCTTGCAGATCGGGTAATAGATGCAGTCGGCCACTACTTTATTAAGAAACTGAGTGGTTACATTCTCTTACTTTCTCATACATCTCCTTCTTGTCTTGATAACCTTTGTACATCGTGTTGATCCACTCTTGAGCTATGTTGAATGCTATTTTTTCGGCCCTGGGGTAGGCTTTCTTGTAGTTGTACAACCCTTGAATCAGGAATGCTTGTAAAGGAGCCCAACAGTTAGGAAAATCCCACTGCATCGACGAATTGTGGAGTGACGTTGGTACACCTGGAATGCACGTGTACTTTGTAACACACAGGCATTTCAAATACAAAAAATTACAATAGGTCATGAGATGTGAACAATGCAATGATATTTACAGAAATATTTGGAACTGTCATTTGAATTACTGACTATCCCTTCGTTCACTAGGTAATCGATAACTCTGCTAACGTATCTGATGTTGTTAAAGGATCTAGTCCATAGTGGGGTGATATTGCTACCGTAGAAGTAGTTCCTGCTTCTCTTTGTTACTAAATCATAGTCAAGCCATACACCAACTTGGTGGTTCCAGAGTACCTGAAGAATAACAATCCGGATGTTATAAGCTCGTTTTGTACAATAGGTATGTAGAATACTCAAGATCACGTTAATGAGGAGAATTCTGTAGTCGTTAATGCTCAATTCTCTTACTTTGTCAATGGCATCAGCCAAAGAATCCGCGATTTCTTGGTATAATGAACCGTAATACTGATTTCCGAATTTTTGGTGCCAGTTACTCATTATTTTAAAGTTCGACTGCATTATACTATTAAGGTCAACATAAATTAAGTTATCAGGGTCTGACTCATTTAATTCACCTGATGTTAAGAAAAAAAAACATTAATTAGGTATTAATCAGGAAGACATGATCGTGTTACGTTTATTTTCAGAAAATTTTGACATTCTGCTTACCAATATTTGTGTTATTTTCACCTCTTACGTGTCGGCTCGAAAAATCCCATCCTGTTTCCGCAGCACTTCGAATGCCAGTCATGATTTGGAGTGTCCTCGTCGCATTTGCATTTCCAGTGAGGTTATAGTCGATTCTAGATTAGTACACGTAGTTTTACTTTCATTTACATTGTGATACATATTATTTTTGAGAATTACTCTTCCAAAACACAATAAGTCCATTTTTTTTTTGGTTTCTCTGTTTTCTTTGAAATCGGGGGATGAAACTCCAAATTATCAATATCTCTTTATTTTTTTCCTGATGCGGATGATAGAACCTTTAACTCATCAGTATCTCTCGGTCAGATTTCGGAATAGGATAGAGTGATATAAGTGCGAAGAGAAGGATTTTTGTGAACAAGTGTGAAGTTTGTAAGTTTGACGCAGGAGCGTATGTAGGACTACAAATGGATAGGTATAAGACACATTGTGTAACCTTTTTGACACAACATTTTTTATACCACTTTGTAAGTAGTGTAACTTTTTTGACACAACTTAGAAACTAAATTATGAAATGGAATTGCAAAAAATTTTAGAATTGAAAAATAAGTTGTGCAACTTTTTTGACACAACTTAAAAATCAAATTATGAAATTGAAATGCTATAAATATTAGGATCGAAAAATAACTTGTGCAACTTTTTCGACACAACCTTAAAACTAAATTCTGAAATTGAAATGACCAAAGGTCCAAAATTTTAAAATCGAAAAATAATTTGTGCAACATTTTCGACACAACATAATAACGACACTGTCATGACTAATTTGTGGAGGCCCGGGGCCCTGGGCCTCGTGGGCCCTCCCCTAAATCCGGCCCTGATAGGAAGAAAGGGAAGGGCATCCGCCATTTTCTTTCCAGTATGTTCCGTGAAACGAGAACACATCAATTAGGCAATGCTTTCCACCACAGACGCCTCTCTTAGTAAGGTACTATATATGTACAGTTGCAAACGGGTATACTGGACCGCCATTCTGATTCCCAACTAGCCCAAACATGCTTGATCACTTGATCACCCGTTTGAGGGCGTTCGAGAATGTTCAGACTAAAATAAAAATAGCGGTCCAGTATACCTGTGTGAAACTACAGTGCCTACCCTACTACTAGTAAGGCAGCTCTAAGAGGAGGTATAACGGACAGCCATTTTGATTGCAAGAAAAGTAAACAAACGCGCCTTGATAATTTCTCATTATCAACACGCGTTTGTTTACTTTTTGTTGCAATCAAAGTGGCAGTCCATTGTACCTCCCCTTGGAGCCGCCTTTCTACTAAAAGACGGGATAACTAGATATTTGGCAACGTTGTGTGAAGGGCGGCGTTTATACACGTTTTTATGGGAACGACCTTGAAAATACGAATAATCGGTTCTTTTGCGAATGCAGTGTGTTTCGCGGGAAAAGTGAAGAGAAAGTAATTTAAAGAGCCCTGCATGAGGATGCCAAAATGATTAATTTCCTACACATCTGGTAGTTTACGCACTGTCACATACTGTTTTTCAAACCAGTATCGAAATGAGTGATTTTACGCACCATTTCGCATGCGAAAAATCGCATTTTTTATGTATATGTTATTCAAAAAATTTTGTAAACGCATGATATCTCGCACACGCCTACAACTCCTGAATTAAACTTCTTCCCCCTTTACAGAGGTCCTTCTTTTCGCTCTTGTATCATAATGCACTATTACCTTCGTGTTATTGAAGCGCTATACGCTAAGCTGCCATTTGAATCAAGATGCTAGTTCCATAGTATGGAACATACCGTGGATTACGAATATTTGATGTAAAGGTGTCACATGGCACATTTGTAGGGTGAGGAAGGGGATACTAATAATCCTCAAGGGGCTCGATGTGAAGTCTAGCGTTGGCAACATTTCTTAAAATACTCGTATTCTCTGGATTCTCATGTACGAATGTGACAAGTGGCTGCATCGAAAAATGCAGGGTACATTCAACTATAGCACCCGGACTAATTTCATATTTTGGCTTGTCAACGGAAAAAGTAAAATTAGAAATTGTGGCTCAGCATATTCGGTTTTATTTTAGTTTTAAATATGAAATTTCTAGATCATATCCATTAAGGTTAAAATTAGCTCTTGACAAAAATTGAAGGAGATGAAACTGGATTCTATGAGGAGTTTCTTGTAATTCGTGAATATTTTAGAAGTATGGACTTATTACCTTTTGGAAAAGCAGTTTTCATTTGAGTTAATAAAATGTTCTTAAGATAAGCGGCTATTTCTTACTTGTAAGCTTCCGGTCTAGGAGTACAACCAACTGATTTATATCGATACATCTGGAAGGTTGTAGAATTTACTAGTACTTCTACTGATCGCTCCCTAAACCACCAGTCCATTTCCTTATCAAAAGCCTGTCAGAATAGCGAATAGGTAATATTATTTAAATAAAATAAAATTACTAAAAACTAAATGCTATTTCGAAATATTTCAGAGAAAACTTGGTCGACGTCGAAGTATGAGCTACTCTGTCACATTTTTGAGGCGAGCAAAGCGTTTTAAGTTAAATGAAAAAGAACTCCCAAGTGAATCAAGTGATGTTTCAATTTATAAGGATTGTTAGGACTTTAGAGTAATAAGCCGAAAGAATTAAAATCAACTCACTTCTATGTGACGTTTTATAAAAGCGCGATCCCTAGTATATTTGTAATATTCTTTTGCCATTTGTATTAACATGGGTGGCTGCGATCGTGTTGTGTAGTATATTCGATTTCCATTCGGCATGTGTTCGTATTTATTGACCAGTGTAATTATGTTTTCGATTATACCTCTGGCTGTTTGTTGCATACCACAGATAAGAAGACCTTTCACGATCCAGTACGAATCCCAGTAGTACATCTCTGCAACATTTTCACAAGCTCCGTATCAATTGCCTTTGAAGTCATTCAAATATCACATATACTATCTAGGCCTTTATGGGAAAACCCCGAAATATAATTCACCGTTTTCGATTTTATCTCCTATCGGATCAGCTTGTGATTAAAATTTAAAATAACAATTTTCCTATACGTAATCGAAGATGAACGTATGATTTACCATTGAATCGCCCTCCAGCAACCACATATGGATTTGGCACGTATATGTAGGAATAGCGATCCGGATGATCTTCAACTTCCTGCGGTAATTTCCTTCCAAACTTATTCCAACGATCAGTGAGATCTATGAGCCACGTCCTATAGTTTCCGTTTTTTATATTCTTCAAAATTGCTGGATTCGGATTGAAATCAGGAAGCTTATATGCGACCTTCTTTTCAGGTTCGAAATATTTTTCAACGAATTTCTTTATTTCTCCTGGTGATATGTTGTTATTTAACTTATGTTTGCGTATTTTATACGCCCGGACGACATCTTCTTCTGAGTAGTTTCCTTTTATATTGTGGCGGACGAACTCAGTTTGATCCTTGAATATACCCGACATCTGAACGTCGTGGAGTAACTCTCCCTCGCAGAAAATTTCGCTGAAATGAAGTTGTAAAATTTATAAGTCTGTCTCATTCTGTTTTAGCGATACAATATGCATATACTAGGTACATAATATATGTGTCAGGTATCAGGGCCGGCAACTTAATATATGCACTGGTGCACGTGCTCGACATAGAATTCTAAAAGTGGTGTTTTGCTGCACACGAGAAAATTCCGAAAATTTCAAAATGAAAGCTTATCAATTAAACAATAAGTTGAGCTATCAAATTTTCTCATTTTCAACTTTTTAAGCTTTTTTAAACCAAAAATTTCAATTCGGTTAGTAACACTGCATCAGCAGTTTGTTTTTTTATACAGCGCCTATCAAATTGTCCGCTTAAAACTGTCTGTGACTGATTTTCAATAATAGGTTAAATAACCTTTCGTTTCTTAACGCATTTATGTTCACTGTGAACACATTTAGCGTCAGCGCACTATTTAGTTTTTTATAATAATTAAAAGTTTGGATTCGCCGGAATTTGCTAAATGATTTTGTTTGGGAGCAGATGAGAAATAATGAAAGATAAGCACGGCGTTTCAGGGTATAAAAAGAGGCTTTGAAAAAAATGTATTTTGGCAAAAAATGCCGAAATAGGAATAAATGCCGAAAATTGAGTTAAACGCCGGATAATGCCAAAACAGCTGCTATAACGCTTCATAGGAAGGAAAACGAGACAAAGTAACCCAAATTTTACAGAAAATACACGTGGTAATATTAGAATAACTTACAAACATATACAAGATAACTATACACTAGAAGGTAGAGGGCTTTCGCTGGATACTCAGCATTTTCTGTATGCAGGGTGTACCAATTCAAAATTTCTTCTTCTGTAGTCCAGAGCGCTTTCGGATATTACGCCAGAAAGCCTTCTGAACTACCGAAGAAGAAATTGTGAATCGGCAATCGGCACACCCAACATACAAAATATTACCAAGTTCACTCACGCTCCAACATGGACACTCAACGTTTAGCATTTGTTCAATGTTTTAAAGTATTTGGAAATCGCGGGAATTGGAGTAATTAAAGATTAACTACAGCTCTGGATAGGAGGTACAATCGTCCGCCATTTTGAATCCAACCGCGCCCGTCGATGTCGAATTGACTATACGCGGTACGCTCCACATAGTCGGATTAGGCATCCACGAGCACGGTTGAAGTCAAAATGGTGGACAATCGTACTTACAGATTAGATTAGCCTCCTGTGGAGCCTCAAGCGTCGGTTAGAGGAGAGAAAGGGTCAGGGATGTAGCGTTAGGGGGGTTGGGAACACCTCCCCCCCCGGTAGGAATTTTTTACTCAGCAGCTGGGAAAATTTACCATTTCATCAGTTAGGCGGAGTTGGAAAAATCCAAAATCCAAAAATCCAACAGGTAAGTCGAAAGTGTTTTTTTTTTTGCTTTGATACTTCGGACTTTTGGGAAACCCAAAAATTCAACCGATTTTTCTTCTTTTGCTTTGATACTTTGGGAATTTTAAGTTGAGTCAGTTAAAGAGATTCAACAAGTCACAAGTTTTTTGTTTCTATTTTCTTTGATACGGTTATTTTGAGTTGAGTCAGTTGAGACTTTTACAGTTTTACCCCTCACCCCCAGGAAAAACTCTTCGGTGCGTCCCTGGACAGGGTAGTCACTTTTTTAAAGACTGGTTTTACCTGACGTCTCCCGATTTTCCAGACCAATTTTCCAACTATTCCCTGACTTTTTCAGCTACTATTGTACACAGCTTTCAGACTAAGTCGTTATGTTGTACGCTGATATTTATTCTTGAAAAATTGTGTCTAGTCTTTAATTCTCATTATTCTCAAAAAGTTTCCTGATTTTGATCAAAATTTAAGTAATTCCTCGACTTTTCCCGATTTTCCAGAACGTGGCTACATGGGGAGAAAAAAGAAAAAAGAAAAAAGAAAAGAGAACAGAAACTGATTCAGAGACTTAAAACACCCCACTAATAACATAGAATGTGGGGAAATTGGAGTAATTGGAGATTAGGCCCCTGTGGACCCTGAAAAGCGAAGGAGAGATGAAAGGAACATCCACAAACGGATTCAAGGTCTCGGAAAACTATACTGACAACGTAAAAACAATTACTGAGGAAATTTGAGCACCTGCAGATTAGCCTCCTGTAGAGCTTTAGTGGTGGGGGAATGGAAAATAATTCCTGAAACGATTTCGGCGACCAAAGAAACCGTACTATTGATGTAACGTACTCAGAAATCTGGGAAATATGAGTAATTGAAGATTAGCCTCCTCTAGATCCCCAACGGTTGACAGGGGAAAAGAAACCCCCAAAATGAATTTAGCAAGCCAAAAAACCATACTATCGATGTAAAGAACTTGGAACTGAAGGGTTGAGCGGATAAGGGAATAACCCTTGACATGAATTCAGCGATTCTTAGCAATTCTGAAAACTTCGATTTTAGAAAGAAAATCGTTTCTAGGCACATACAAGGAGGCTCCACATATCTGAGAAACCCAAATTCAAAAATCAATCTTAATACCCATAATAAATTCTCCCCGACTGCCGAGCGGGTTTACTTTCTCCAATTTTGTTCAGTTTTGTAGAAAATGTTTTTTCAACCCACAGAACCGACTTAGAGAGTGCCCTGACTGAGAATATGAATTTTTTTTCTCCAAGAGTAATCGAGGACCACCCTAAGTCTCACGGCCGAAAATGTTCTTGTGCAAATAAACTACTGAAGATAAATTCAGGAGCTTCATTTACAAGTACTGAAAAAAATTGACTTCTACTTTCGGGAAAATGAATTCAAAATGTTTGGCCAGCAGATGCATGCATTTTTAAGCTCGCTGGGCTTCTTCTGTGATACCCGATGTCGATGGTGCCCGCCGAGTCGATGGAGCCAATCTGACATTATGATCGTATCAAATGCTAAGCACGCAGACATTGCTAAATAAATTCTTTCTGACCCTGCTCACTTTTTCCTTCTTCAGTGCCGATTCCCCAAGCCTATTACTTTATCCACCAGGCGTACTTTGTCAAATGCTTTCTTAATTCCGAAGAAATAGATGGTATTTAGACAATTCCTTTTAGTCCAATACTATCCTCATTCGCAGTCACGTTTAGAATACTATCGAGATCTCAGAATAAGCGAAAATTATGAGGACTCGGGGCGACCACTCCTTGTGTTGAGCTATGAAGGAGTATCCTATTGCCTAACTCAAAATTTTGAACTTATTCCTTTACTCCTTTTTCATTAAAAAATAATTTGGTGATCACAGCAATATGACTTTGCTAACAGAAAAACAGATATAAAAAAACCAGGTCCGAAGATTTTAAATTTAAAATCTCCCCCCCCCCTCCCCGATAAAAATGCAAAAATGACACGTTTCTGTATATTCTTGTCAGGCTGTTTTCCGAAACGATTTGGGTACACGAAAAAACTTACCTGTGACATTCACACAGTTTACAAACAACAAGATCTTCTTCTGAAGTTCCATAGATTCCGAAAATTTGATACTCCAAAAAATGAAATAAGAAAATCATCAACTGGATTTTCGAAACCATGTTGGATATCATGTGTTAGTTCGGTCCAGCACTGCGGTAAAATCGTGACTAGATTCACTTTTCATATATCAGGCTCGTACAGAAGCTTAAGAAACACTAACCGGATTTTTGATAATTGTTTATCAGCAAGCTCGGGACGGTTCAAGATATTAAATTTTCCCCAAGATAACTGACCATGAATTTCGAACAGAGTGCATATTTCGCTATCGGCAGTTGAAAATACACGTGCTAACACGTTCGGAATGAATCTTAAGCTGGGATTTCCCATGAACTTATTTTCCCCCCATTTTTTATACTTTTTTTTTTAATACCGCTGGATAGCTCGAGGGGGAAGGAAGGAGCGAAAATACGAGTGCAACGCAACATCAATCTCAATGAAATTAAAAAAATAATAATTTGTGTTTTCGTGTAAGTTTGCCAGGATGTATTTTTCAATATGGAGCAGGTTTTATGGATGGATCATGAAGAAGCAAAGAAAAACTACAGATTTAAAAAAAAAATGAACTGACTGTTTTTAGTTGTTTTTTTACAATGTTGCCCCCTCCCCCACTGATCAAAAAGGCTAAAATTGCCGATTTTTTTTTAAATATTGAAGTTTTTTTTTTGTATAAAATAACTTATTACCTTACGTAACTAATTCAATAAAAATGGTTTTCCCCCCTTTCTCAATCTTTTTCTTATCAAAATTACATGTTTTCAGGTTATCCGCCCAATCTGTAGGCCCAATTCAGGCGGATAATTGGAAGTCTACTGTAGTCTCAAAAAGTCCCGGTAAAACTATGGCTTTAATGATATCAAATTAAAGGTCTTGGAAAACTGAACCTAATTTTTATATTTCTATTCCTCCCAAACTATGTGCAATGTAACAATTTTACATCAAAATAAGTACTTTATTGCAGCAAATAATAAGGGTGGTACAATTTTTCAAAGTTTATTTTCAAGTAAAATGGATTCTTAAAAACGGTTTTCTCAAAAAATTAAAAATTAAAAATTTTTTCTTGAAAAAATAGAAACTGACGAAATAGTTTCGAAAATTGAATTTCCACCCGACGTAGTCCCAATACGTATATAATATCGTCAATTTTAGGCGAAAATGTCATTTTTGAAAGAATAGTCTAAAAAGGCAGTATCAAAGACAGAGCGAAAGAATATATATAGTTTCAGAAAGAGGGAGAAATGACCAAAAATGGAAGATGGTCCAGGAAGTCGTGAACCTTATAATCCACGAAACGTAAGATTCATTTGACTACACAAAAAGATGTTAAGAGCCAAAAAGAATGAAAGGACCACGGAGCGGGAAATGCAGATTTTGTAAGAGGGTGTAATGACAGTAGACCAAGATGGCCCGGAAAGTCATGGACCTTATAATCCGCCGAAAGTAAGATTAATTTGATTCCACACAAAAAGGTGGCACAAGCGAAAGCGATAAAAAGAACGCCACAGTGAAAGAATATAGTTTTGAAAAGAAGGTGAAATGACCGAAGATGGAAGATGGTCCAGGTGGTCATTACCTTATAATCCGCGAAACGCACAATTAAGTTGACTGCACAAAAAGATGGTAAGAGCCGAAAAGAATGAAAGGACCACGGAGCGGGAAATGCAGATTTTGTAAGAGGGTGTAACGACAGTAGACCCAAATGAGGCGCAATGCAGCTAGTAGCACTGTTATGAATTTTCAAAATTCATTCTTAACAACCAAAAAAAAACACAAAAAAAACAAAAAAAACAACTAAATTTTGAAGTAATTAAGTAATTGAGCAAGTGATTTGATTTTGGTGAAAATCAAGACATATTAGATTTTAGCGTTCGTTTGAATAATAATGTTTTGGTGAAAATATCAGTGCGCTGTAACGACAATAATAATTAATAAATTCATGTCCAAAAATGAATTATGTAAGTAAGTGGGTCTAGGTACGTATGAAACAAACTTCGGCAAAATAATTGAGCTAATAAACACAGAAACAACTTTTCTATCGCATTCCCTTATTGCTTACATATGTTTGCCTACTCCTTAATTTTCAGGCAAACCTGATTTGTATCCTACTGTGCGACAAAGAGCCCCCTCTCGACGGGACTATGGGGTATAGGAGATTATGGATGGCAGCACAAACCAGCACAAACGGAGCACAAACTATTGCATCCACTTTTCCCCTTTCAACTCTTTATCTAACTCCTTTTTCAAAGACCATTTCTTCAGCCCCCCCAAAAATAAACCTCAACAACTTAGGAAGGGGGGCAGCACAAACGACGGAATTTTCAGCACAAACCAGCACAAACATAGCACAAACGATTGACACCATTTTCAATCCCCTAGGTGAAAGTGGGGGGCTCCCATTTCTACAGCCCCCCCAGAAGTTTTCCCGAGTATCTCAGGAAGGGGAGCAGCACAAACGACGGGGTCTTCAGCACAAACCAGCACAAACGTAGCACAAACGATTGACACCATTTTCCATCCCCTAGGTGAAAGTGGGGGGGCTCCTGTTTCTACAGCCCCCCAAAAGTTTTCCCGAGTATCTCAGGAAGGGGAGCAGCACAAACGACGGGGTTTTCAGCACAAACCAGCACAAACGTAGCACAAACGATTGACACCATTTTTGATCCCCTAGGAGAAAGTGGGGGGCTCCCGTTTCTACAGCCCCCCAAAAGTTTTCTCGAATATCTCAGGAAGGGGAGCAGCACAAACGATGGGGTTTTCAGCACAAACCAGCACAAACGTAGCACAAACGAATGGCGTATGTTTCAAGTCTATCTGGGTAAGTGGGGGGGGCCGAGGAAATGCACCTATGGAAAATTCATTAAAGGCATCGGGCGGCAAAGACATAAATCCGTTCTTGATGAAGCGTTTTATATTTAGATAAATAATGTTCATGCTTTGTCCCGATGCGGAAAAGTTACCCTTTGGTAACCCTTCGATTACCCGGGTAACTGAAGGATTTCCGAGGGTAACTGACGGGTCACTACAGGGATGCATGGGTAACTAGAGGGTTACCAGTTACCCGCTACGTAAACGGAGCGTTCTGATCGTCTGAATGACAGTTTATGGAACAACCAATCAGAATGCTCCGTTTACATGGTGGGTAACTGGTAACCAGTAGCCCTGTAGTTACCCGTCAGTTACCTTTGGAAACCCTTCCTTTACCTGGGTAATCAAAGGGTTACAAAAGGTTAACTTTTCTGCGGGTAACTGGCGGGTTTTTGCGCATCGGGGTCAAGATGCCGCGACAATAGCCTGTAAATTATTCACAAAATGACGTGAAACTCTTTAATACATTGAGCGCCATGTTGGCTAATATACCGACCAATACATCACTTTCTCTCCAGACCATGTTGGACAATGGTGACCAACACTGAACAGTGAAAAATGTTCTTGGCCTAGGACAAAAATTTTTAAATTATGCATACCGCTAAATATGTTCATTTGACACTGAACACACAAGTTCGGTCAGTGACATCGACTTCGGTATCAAAATATAAATTTTGGCACACAGGGTGGGGTGTTAGGACTGATCATTATACGAGAAGCTTAGGAAGCCAAGCCTAGTTGCATTAAGGGATGATGCAGCGTTAGCACGGAAGAGGCGGCCGTGATCAACGCGATACCTCCCCTGGATCTGCTGATATTTCAGAGATCAGTGAAGTATCCGATCAAGAGCGGGTTCAAGGTCGACGAGTGGCGACATCTTCCTCGCGTTAATCCCTCCTCCAGCGAATGGCAGTCAGCTCCACCAGGTGCCCATCGACGAGTGAAACGGTCGGTGGTGAGTCAACACGACGGTGGCGTAGTGGATAGTGGACGCAGGCGTTGTTCTTCAGCGTACGCCAGTGACTTAAGGTGAAAGGAGAAAACTGGAAAATAGATTTCTTCTTGGGGCAGACGGTTTTGGGTCGGGTGCTTCGCATCGTATCTGCACCGCCGAAACCGCTGGGACAGCGACCGGTCCCCCCGCGTGGTTGGCCCGGAGACACCTCGGCATGTGTTCTGAGAGTGTGCCTGGTAGGCTGACGGAGGCGGACGTCTGGACAAGACTGAGCCGTGAACACCTTTGGTAAATGCGAAGGTTGATGAAAAGTCTGTGGCGGCTTGAAAACCTAGCATATCCCGCAGGTGACGAAGATGAGGCCGGATAAGGCTGCCCTCACCGTCCACGCCACCGTTGCAGAAGTCACCGTCAATAGGCGGTAACCACGAGCGGCTGGCTGCAAACTTTAGCAGGTAAGACCAAAGTGAGTCGGGTGTTGACAAGGACCACCTCCTCTTAAGTGAGGTAGGGCACGAACGGAGCGTAGCCCCACGTAGTAGCTGTCGCCGTCGTCATCAGAGAGCAGAAGACAAACCTAATTTAAGCGTAAGATTGTAAGGCCCGCCTCTCGCATAAGAGGAGGTCTGGATTGGCCACAAAGGAGAAGCTAAACTAAGTCTGTAAGCACCTATAAGCTAAGCTTGTGAGGTCCACCTCCCACTCAAGGGAAGGTCCGAATTAGCCGGAGAAACGAATATGATAAGCCAGATGTGAGCGGTTCCCTGTAAAACTCGGTGAGAAACCTTAGGGTACAAGCCGGACAAAGCAGGGAGCTCCTGTAAAAACAGAAAAGCTACCATATATCATGTACAACGATTTGAGAATGTGAGTGTAATACAATGTCCGGAGCCCGGCTAGTCCAGGACTGGCCGCCATATGGGTTAAGAAAGAAAGAAAAAAGGATGATGCAGACCAAGTTTTATTAGACTCAAGAAGCGTACTGGGCGTATACCCGAAGCCTCACAAGGTTCTGGTAAACAAAAGAGGTAATGTACCCCATGCCTCCCGGGGAAATGTGATGTTTTTCCCTCATAGACCCCAAGCCTCCCGCGATGTCCACGAACTGCCAATCAAGGCGAACGCCTCTTCACCACCACTGATATTCATGATTAGTGGCGAACAATACTGTCTCAGTGCGTCGTTAGCCTCCGAGAGTTTGTTGAGAGTTTACATCAGTTTATCGAACTTTCTCATTACCATGTCCACTGAAACCAGTGCCAGCAGAAATGAGAAGAAGTTAACAGTGAAAAATAAATTCACGTACGGTTTTCAAAAAGTTTTAAAAAGTGAATTGGTGCGATAAATATGTACAGTTAAAACTAGTCAAAATTTTTTGACCACTGTTTCTTCGGAAGATACGAGCGTTGTCAGAGGCAACGAAGACCACAACCATGAAGCTGCGTCGGACTCAACGCTCCTGCTACAGTGGACCCGAGGTGAGCTAAAACAAAAAGCTGTGGATGATGTTCGTGAATGACCTGCGAAGTTGACCTACAACCATTTGACAAACACTTCAATTGATTTCACCAAAAAGATCTCCAATCACTGCGGAGAGCAATGTACAAGGCAAGGCGATCGTTGTTGCCAAAATTGCCCCCAGAACATTGCCGATGTTCACGAGTTCATTGGTGAAGGCGTGCAGACAAGCAGTGGTGAAATTTCGTGTTGTTGAATGACGTGGAGAATGATGTTATCATCTTTGGAACTTCAGGGAACCTCGAAGCAGTGAGGAGGTGCAGCGTGCTCTATGTCGGCGGCACTTTCAAGTGCTACCCTAAATTCTTTTGCCAACTTTTTACGGTCCACGGCTTTTTGAACGGACACTACATTCCGTTAATGTTCTCGCGTCTGAAGCACAAGAAAAGCTGCTCGTACGCTCTCGTCTTCAATACTATCTCTCGTAAATGCGTGAATTTCGAGCCACACGTAGTTTTTTCGGACTTCCAAGAATCGATAATCAAAGCTGTTGGAATGGCATGGCCCGAAGGCGACATCTCAAGGGTGCACATTTCCTTTGACACAGAGTTGGAGGCGCAAAATACAGAACCTCGGACTTGTTTCTGACTATCGGGCGCACAATCCACAATGACATAGGTCAGTTGTTGAGTCATGTGTTTGGTTTACCGCTACTTGCCCCGGACATGGTTGAGGACTGCCTCACCGAAGACTTTATGTCAATTGTATCCAACACGTCGCCACCACTGACGCAGTTTCTTTATTATTCGGCAAAGATGTACATTGATTCTCCCACAGCCAAATTTCCGCCTTCTATGTGGGCTGAAATGAGTTGCAGCGCACAAAGAACTACAAATGCATGTGAGAGTTTCCACAGCAAGTACAATGGTCTTTTCTACACCCATACTCTGGCATTTTAAATTTCTCGAGATCCTAAAACATATACCATTCGATACACAAGCTGCTATCAGCTCTGCCAATCAACACCACCAAGAAAAAGTACTATTAGAACATACTGACAAATACCGGAGTGGACAAATAACACGACTCGATTTTGTGAAGCTTATGTCCAAAAAATAAACCGCATGCAATTTGACGTACGTAGTCCGACGACGACTCTGAAAATGAAGACTAACAGAAACTTGACGACTTGGTGATGGATGATGTGGTGTGGTCCAGTCTTGGATAACACTACACGAACTGGAATAACGAAACTACGGCCTGCTTTTTCGGGAAGCATGTGGACTACGACCGTTTTCTACCTCACTTGTTCGGGAGGCATGGGGACTGTAAACTGTTGTATGGGTGGCTTCGGGTATACGCCCAGAATACTTGAACGGAAGGTTCCAAGTTTCGGTCAAACGACCCATTTTAGACCCAGTTGCGGCCAATGACTAGTGTTGAATTGCGGCCCAAAAGTAGAGTTATGACCAACAGAAAAACCGAATTGCGGCCCACCCGCAAGTGAGATGAAAGAAACTATTCTTAGTCATGATTACAGTAAGATGACAGCATCCATGAGCACAGTACTTTTGGAAAACACTAGCATGGACATCCGCTATTTTCCGATAGTGGGTGTCCGATGATTCACAATTCGATATGCGAAATGTTCCGCGTAGTATCGGATACCAAGCGACGGAAAAAATGGCGGATGTCAATATTCAGGTTTTTCGGGGTGCTCTAGCATGAGTTGACGTGTACGACCAGTTCAAGCAGTGAAGTCAGAGTGCATTCAGTCGTTCACGACGAAAGCGTGTATGTACAGCGAGAAGGGAAAGAAACTGAAAGTTACACATGATTTTCAATTTCGCCGACATTACAATAATATTTCCTTTATTGACATAAATATTGACGATAACAACATATCTAATTACAACTATTGAACTTCAATATGCCAAGCCCAGCTCTTGGGCAAAGGATTCACTTAACCGAGCCCATTCGGCCCTGTCCTGCGCTATCCTACTAAACAATTTAGTTTTCAAAAATCTTTTCAGGTCGTCTCCCCACCTCGCCCTTTGTTTCCCTATTTTCCGTTTACCGTCTGGGATCCAGTTTAAAATTTTGTACCCCATCTCTCGTCTTTTACTCTGCTGATGTGACCCGCCCAATCTCATTTTTTTCGTCTTGCATTATGGATGAAGTTTGTTAGTTCTTTTAGTTTTTCTTGAAGATCTTTAATTTTCCAATGGTCTTTTCTCGTTACCCCTCACCAGAGAACGCATCATAGAATTTTGAGTGGTAGTTAATTTCCTTTTTATTATATTGTTTAGGGTCCAAGATTGTGCTCCGTAGGTTATGGCTGGGATGATGCAGCTGTTCATAATTTAAAATTTGTGCCTAATTGTATATTTTGAATAAATTTTAGAGCCCAGAATTTTTTCCAGCCTGTAGTTATTCTGTTGTTGATTTCTTTTTTTGTTTCGTTGTTTAGGGAGATAATTTGACCCAGGTATTTTATTTCTTCCACATTCTCTATTCCCCCCCCCTTATTTCAACATATTTAAGCATAGAATTGCCCGACATGATTTTGGTCTTGGAAAAGTTCATCTTCAAGCCAGCTTTGGCACTAACCGTCTGAAATTCTTCTATCATACCTGTTAACTCTTCTAGACTATTTGCGATTAGCACCACATCGTCAGCAAAGCGTAGGTCACTCAAGAACTCCCCGTTCATTTTTATTCCCTTTTTCCCCCAATTTAATTCCCTGAAAATTTCTTCAAGAGCTGAACAAAACAATAGTGGCGAGAGTGGGTCCCCTTGTTTTACTCCTTTTCCAATATCAAAAAGCGATTTGATATTCCTACGAATTTTATCATTTCCCCCCCCCATTTTTTATTGATTAAAAAGCCCACCCCCTTTTGACCTGGTGTATCGCCGTAATAACAAAATAGGTTACCTTTTTTGGTTCTTAATATACTCTCGCCCCCCCCCCCGTTTTACTTCTGCTAGTCCTAGTATGTCAATGTTTTTCTTTTCTTGGGCTACTTCTAACAGTTCATCGGAACTAGTTAGAGACCTTACGTTTAAACTTGCAATATTTATCTGTTTTTGGGTTTCTTCAATTTTTTTGTCATAGCGCAGGTTTTTTTGGTCGTATAGTTGCCCAAGTCGACCAGGCTTTACTGGGCAATCGACGTTCGAATCCTATTTGCGTGAGCCTGACTTAGCCCTCCCCCCTTTTTACCGACTTTTCGGAGAAAAGGGAATTTTTTTTTAACAGCTCTTCCTTGTCATTCTGTAACATGAAAAATACTAGTATTATTACAAGCACAAAAACATTGATGAACATGTTTTAGTTTCTACATATGGCACCGCCCTTGTGAGTTCCAACTTACATATGATTTGAAGTACATAAATCCGTACGATTTATTTTCCGGAATGTACACTTTCTGTACATTTGAATATTTTCGATATATGTAACTAATAAGATCGTATTGATCTTTTTCTGATACAGATACATCTGAAATGAAGAAAATGGTTCATATTTATATTTAGTTTAAAAATGAGGGTAGAATGTTGTAGCATGAGAACAAAATATATTAATTTGCTGTAAACTGCGATTTAGATCACATAAAAATTCCATTATTCCCTCATCCCGATGTGCAGAATATCACCAGATACCCGGGTATCTAGAGGGAATCTGGGATAGCCGAACGGTTCCTGGGTAGCCAGAGGGTATCCGAGAGTAGCCAATAGGTAGTTTTTCCGCGTGTACCTAAAGGGTATTTAAAGGGTAGTCACACGGTTACCAGTTATGTACCCACGTTATTGGTCAGGGTAACCAAAGGGTATGTGTAGGGTGCCACAGTAAACCAGGGAGTATCCAGATGGTAGCCAGAGGGTAACCACAGGGTATCCATAGGGTAACCAGAGGGTAACCACAGGGTATCCATAGGGTAACCAGAGGGTATCCAGAGGGTAACGAGAGGGTGACCAATTATACCTACCCCACGTTATCTGTAAGCATAAAAGGAGGGTTCTGATTGGTTGAATTACAAATTATGGAAAGTAAGCTGAGGATATTTGAGGGTTGCAAAAGGGTATACTTTCCAGGGTAGTTTGAGTGTATATGATTGCGCATATAGGGTAGGTAGATAACCTTACAAACGTATACCTTTCTTGCAGCCAAAGATTAGATCCAAACAGCTCTCTCGATTCACGTATCATGAATGAAAAATACATCAAAAAATTACACAGTGTAATAAAAAAAAATTGTAAATCTTACTTTTCATATAATATACGCAGTTCGTATCTTCAGTTTGGCGTTTCTGTTTATAGTCTCTCTTATTTCTGCGTTTATCTTCACGCTTTTGATTTTCTTTATTTGACGAATCTACATACAAAATATAAATTTTTATATATTTATACATATGACTTTAAATTTATATTTTCCTGTGTTAACATTACATGAATTATTACATAATTATATTAGCTAATTTTAAACTAATTCATTGTAGATACGTACTTCTCTTTCCAATTATTCGGTCCAATAACTGGTTTATGGTCGAAGCGCCGCTAAATAATATCGCCTGTATTTAAAAAAAAAAAATTAATGAAATTATTATTGCACTGGGGCAACAGAGTAAGCAATCAGAATATAGACAACATAAAAATACTAATAAAATATATAAATATTACCTGCTCAGTCGAATTCATAATATAAATTTTTTATTTCCGTTCACAAACTTTCGTGTATCCTAAAATGTTTTACCCGTTTTATTTTATTTTTTCATTTATAATGATTTCGGTACTGGTTTTTTATGCAGTTTCTTAACCAAATATTTGGAATTTAACTTCGCCGACATAGGGGTTTGAAAACTTAAGTCGAAAAGTGGGTTTGCGCTCGTAAATCGTGTTCAGCTTTTATGAAAATTGATCAGTCAGGAACAATTTTTGATTCCAGGTATACCCACAACCATGCAGGAAGTGATGCAGATGTGTTCGGAAAGGAACGCATGAGTAACAGCGTAAAATGGAAAGTTATTAAAAGACGTACAAATGTAAGCATCCGAGTGTGAATCACTGAGGGAAGAATCTTCATGCTATCTCACGGACAGTCATAATCATCGTATCAAGCAGGGAACTGATGACCGGAAATTCATCACATCACGCAAGCACTCGTTCAAGTTTCTTCCTTCAAGAACAGCATGACAGTCCATCTAATTTTTAATCATACCAGCTCCACAATAATAGTCCTGCACAGAGTACTCAAAAAGTTCCGGGACTAATTTTGTATAAACCGTACAACTGGCGCTACCCGTTAACCGATGCTGGGGACTATGCAATATCATCCCTTAGCTACCCAAAATTGAAATGTCAGCGCTGTAACTTCATGTAGGGACTGATTGTGTCTGATTGTGTTCCTTTGAAGTGACGTGTTTTCGTGACTTCGTCACAATGGAGCAGGCGTGTGCACACAAATTTTGTTTCCAGATTGGAAAAACTGGTTCGAAAACAATCTAATTGTCAGGAACCGCGTATGGGGATGATTGTTGAAACCGAGGCAAGATTTTCCAGTGGTATGCGCTCGCTGGAGAATGATCTGCAAGAGGAAGCGCCCTTCCATTTTCTTTTTTCGATTCTCGCGGGATTATCCACAATGAATTTGTGTCCCCTGGCCGAAAAGTAAACGCAGCATCCTACAAAGATGTCATGGAATGACTTTTGTAGTAGGTTCGATGCACCGTTGATTTTTTTTTTTTCTTTTGCAAAGATAAAGCGCCAGCCCATTCCTCGACACTCGTCACTCAATTTTTGGCTCAAAAGTTAGTCAGCACGGTCGGTTAGACTTCTTTTTTTTTCTGAATTAAAAATGGCGATGAAGGGAGAGCGTTTCGAAGATGTTGGGGCTCTGAAAGCCATTCCAAAAGAAGAGTTCTCCAGATCGTTCCAGCGACTGTACGAGCACAGTAAAATTTGTATAGAATGAGGAAGGGATTACATTGAAAACTAATTAAAAACTTTTTTCTACTCTTTTTTTCTTTCGTAAAAAAAGTTAGACCTGGAACTTTTTGAATACACTGTGTGAAAGTGAGATGGCGTGCAACAGCCGCAATTCAGTTCTATAAGGGACCACAATTCGATCGTGCAACATTGGTTGATCAAACATCCAGTGGGCCGCAACTTGGCATTCCCCTATACCACCTTTTCGGGACGCAACTCGAGTGCAGCTACTTGAACAATGGGAGAATTGTACAACAAATTATTCCATGGTCAATGGGGCCAGCCAACCCAAGTAAAGGCTCCTGATACTGGTCTACCGATATTGCAATCAGAAATAGAATACACTTCAAAGTGTTAATGAAATATAAAAGCACCAGGTGTTGATAAATGCGATTTTTCTTGGCCCCCATCCACCCCGAGAGACATGAAGCATATGCCTTTCGTTTGTACTGATTTGAACTGCCCTCCTCCTGAGATATTCAGAAATTTTGAGAAGCTATAAAAATAGGAGCAGCCTCACTTTCATCTTAAAGATCGAAAATGGTGTCAATCCTTATGCTACGTTTGGGCTTGTTTGTGCTGAAAAATCCGTCGTTCGTGCTGCTCCTCAGTGGCGGATCCAAGGGGGCATGGGTACATGCCCCCCCTCCCCTTGGTTGAAATCTTTAATGCAATAATAGAAAAAAGGAATAAAAATGATGAATTGTACGCTCATTACACGCCACAAATGTATAATAACGCATCTATATATTCGTCATCGACTTCACCAAGGCTTTCGATCTTATCAATCACAACTACATGATTCAAGCTCTTCAAAATCAGGGGATTAACAGGGACTTCATTCAATTAATTCAGGAAAAATACAAGGGGCTAAAAGCAAGAATAGTCACTGACATAGAGGGAAATATTTTTGAAATTAAAAGGGGAGTAAGGCAAGGAGATCCGATTTCACCGCTACTCTTCAACTGCACCTTAGAAGAAATTTTCAGAAACCTGGATTGGGATAAAAAAGGGCTAAAAATTAACGGGGTATTTCTGAACAACTTAAGGTTGCAGATGACGTGGTGGTAGTGGCGGGGAGTGCATCCGAGCTCCAGGAAATTCTGGAAGAACTCAACAGAGAAAGTGTAAAAGCAGGGATGGAAATAAATTTGGCAAAAACAAAAATTCTAAACAACTTAGGGCAAACAAATATAATAAAAATTGGTTCAAAAACAGTTGATACAGTTGAAGATATAATATATCTTGGACAATTAATTTCATTCAAAAATCAAACAGAAAAAGAAATTGACAGAAGAATTACATTAGCATGGAGCAAATTTTGGTATTTAAAATTTATATTCAAAAACAAATATCCTATTTCTTTCAAAAGTCAATTATTCAATAGTTGCGCCCTCCCGGCATTATCTTACGGCTGCCAAACATGGTCTCTGACCAAACATTTGGGGGAAAAACTTCGAACTACACAAAACTCTATGGAGAGAGCAATGCTTGGCATTAAACTGAAAGACAAAGTGAATCTGACAAAAATTAAGAACAAATTAAACGTGTGCAGAATGAAGGATAACAGATGGACTATAAAAACAACATTTTGGTTTCTAAAAGAAGGGAGAGCCGGGGAAGCAGAGGGCTAGGTGGTCGGACAATATCACCAACTTTATCCGAAACCGCCTCTATCACAGGGTTGCAGCAAACCGGACCGAATGGGAGAGGTTGAAGGAGGCATTTACCCAGAATAAGGGATTTCGTAGATTTATAACAAACCTATCTTAAATATGACATAGATAACTCAAATGCAACATATCTACCTCGAATAAATGGTTATATTATTATATATTCGTCATTACGTATCCCACATTGGATAAAATATTTTTCCGGGAGCACCCCCGCCCCCACACCCCTGCCAACATAAAAGCAACAGCCAACCAATATGCATCGCCGCTACTGTACCCCCATCTCTTTTTCTAAATCCGCGCCTGCTGCTCCTCTTTCTAAGATATTGATTTTTACTTCTAGGGGAGCGAGGGGCTGATGAAATGGGAGCACCTCTACTAGGCTAATGGTGTTGCAAGTGGTGGCATTCGTTTGTGCTGTGTTTATGCTGGTTTGTGCTGAAAATTACTTTGTGCTTCTCCCATTACCATGATACTGAGGATTACTTATGGAGGGGCTAGAGAGAAATGGTTGCTGAAAAAGGGGTTAGACAAAACGTATTGAAAAGAGAAAAGTGGATGCAAATCGTTTGTGTTCCGTTTGTGCTGGTCTGTGCTGCCACCCATAATCTCCTAGCCCATCTCACCGTCGGGAGAAGGGGCATTGTCATATAGCAGGATATGTATTAGATTTGCCTGAAAATGAAGGAGTAGGCAAGACATACGTAAGCAATAAGGGAATGCAATAGAAACGTTTTTTCTTTGCTTGTTTGTATTTAGCTCAATTATTTTTCCGAAGTTTGTCTATCATCGGCAAACAGAAGTGATGCAAATCACCCCCTTTTCTACACTAGTATATACCAATCGCGAAACTCAGTTTTAAAATTCAGGACGTAAGTTAGAACATTAATGCAGTCGGATGTAGGAGGATGTTATTAATATTATGGATGTTAAAATTGAAATCAGCGACCCCGAAAAATTGTGATCAGGTGCCCATATTGTATTTCAGGGTATTTTGATCGTCAGCTCCCTCTCATGATACTGCAATCTGCAAATTAGAATCAATAAGATATCAACAATGAAGGAAGGTAGCGCGTCCGTCTATGGTGCATCCGAATTCCAGGTTAATGCTGGGTGAGCGTTGCCTCGGTCAATAGAGTGTCCCACAGTGGCCCTGGCAGGACAGAGCGAATTCGAAACGGAGAGGTGAGAAGGGGGTTGAGGCCAGCCTGAATGGGTCCCTCTGGTCACTGATGTCATACTCGAAAGGTTAGTTTCCGGGGCCAGGGGTATGGTGTCTGGGGAGCTCCTTGGCATGCATGCATCGCCATGCACTCCATTCAGTGAAACTAGGATCAATAAGATATCAACAATGAGCTTGGAGAATTCGGAAACCTCCAAAATGACGTCCATATTGCATGTCTCAACATTTTTCGAACTTGAGCTTCACTTCTCCGTACTGTCAGTACCTCAATTTTCAAGTTGAATCAAACTGATATGAATATTGAACTCAGCGACCTTGAAAATCAATAAAATATCTGTAATCGGTTTACTGATGAATTTAACACACGTTCCCCTCCCCCTTACCTCTAATGCCACAGTTCTCAAGATAGAATGGAACTAATATTAAAATCGAATTTAGGGAAACCTGATAATCCAGGGAACGCCCGTATCGCATTTTGTGAGAATTTTGAGCCTCGCTCCCATTGAAATATCGCAGTTTGCTACTATAAAAGAAGCAGCATCAACGAAACAGAGAATCCCGAGATTTACTCAAGGGGCCAATGACATTTCTCAGATTTGGATCTTGAATTTCAGGTATATTAAAAAAAAAAAAATCTCTTTTAGGTGATGAATTTATTTTATTGACATATGGATATGTCTATTGGCTGGCTCTCATCCTATTTCCGACCGACACTGAACTTGATTCCAGTTCAGTTTAGTTGTGCGTGTATGATTTAGCTCTTCATGGTCACAATCCAGTTCAGTGGTCTACATTTCCATGGAAATTATTTTTTCTTTTAGCCATGTGCTCTTAATCTTGACCTTTGCTGCGCGACTGAAATCTGCAGTCGATTAATTTGCAATGATTAAAAGTGAAAACGATATTTTTCTTACAGCCATGGGTATCCTGGAGCGAAAACTGTCACGCCCCCCCCGCCCGACACGCTCAACACTCCACCCAACATTCCTCCAGCCATATGCTCATTGACCTTAATCTTAGCTGCGCCCTGCACGACTGCAGTCTGCAGCCATGATGTTAATAGAAATTTCCATGAAAATTTAATTAGGGTACGATATACTCCTGTTACTATGACGTCAAGTTGCTGAGTATGCTTAGGCGAAAACCGTGTTTGTACCAAACGCTGAGCCCCCCCCCCTCCTCCCCGACATTCTTCCAGTTATTTGCTCATTGCTCATTGATGTGCAACTGCAGTCTACAGCTGTGTTGTTATATAAATTTCCATGGAAATATTTAAATTAAGGTATGATACACTGAATGCGTGGAACATGTTCAGTAACTATAAGACATATGTACCAATGTATCTCCAGTGTAGATACTCGTCATCAGGTTTTTTTTTTTTTGGGGGGGGGGGGGTGGGGTGTCACTTTCTTTTGCATAAAATATTTTTTAAATTGACAGTCTTTATTATTTAATACCATAAACCGATCAATCTTCCTATGAAAACTTTCAGAAAAGAATAGCGGAAACAATTGGCGCTATTCATATTTTTCCAAATTGAGCAACTACGCCAGGAACTGAATTTTTCAGTTTTGATTCCAGCCAAAAATGGAAGGTCCTCAAAACAAAAATTTTCATCAACTTTCTTTTTGGTGATAGGATTAATTTTGTTTTTTATTTATTTTCAGATTTTCCCCCGACTTCGATGCTGCAAAATTACTTTTTCAGCATCTCTAAGGATCCACTGGACACCCGTCATTAATTCGTAGAAACGCTGCTTCAATACAAAGGTTGAAAACAGCTGTTTTTAGATTTTCTCTCTACTAGTTTGAATCTGTCGAATTTACCAAATAGTTAATTGAAGGGTACAGAATCAAAACTCACATTTGCCATTTTACTTCAAGGGCCCAAGTAGGCAAAATACTGTACACGGGAGCAGGAATATCTTTGCTGCGCTTGTGAATGTGTGATATGTATAACATACTCCACGTTCACAGGCGCAGCAAAGATATTCCTGCACCCGTCTACAGTATTTTGCCTATTTGCGCCCTTGAAGTAAAATGGGAAAGATGAGTTTTGATTCTTTACCCTTCAATTGTATGTAGTAAGTAAGTATGTAATTTCGTTTTTCAGGGGCTTTTGAAATTTGTATCTTGTCCCACCTGCTCTATTCTGGATTATAAAATAATCATTGATTGTAATTTTTACCAACTTTTTTTTTGGGGGGGGGGTAGCCACCGTATATCTTCGAAAATCCACATAGACTGCGGAAGCGCTTCTTCTGCACAAACGCCAAAGACCAGCAAGTTTTGGATTTCCTCCATGCAAGGTCTGGATTTTCCTAACATTTGTCGAACTGAAATAACGGTACGTGTTGTCATAATTTCGATTTTCATAGGTCCGATTTAATAGTGATATCAGCTAAAGTACAATTCTGTTCTTGTTTCATTTTTCTTTCTTATTTTTGGAATTCGGTCTTCTTTCCACCGTAATAAACTCGGCGTGGAACTTACCTCAGCTTCCTCATTATTGCCCAGCGAATATTTTTCATATTTTTCTCTTTTCTTCTCCTTTTCTTTTTTTTTCCTTTTCTTTTTTCTCGATTTCCTTTAACTAGCACCCTTAAAGGAGTAGTGTAATAGTACAGTGATACAAAAGTTATTCCTTCCCCCATTGTTCTGGTTAAGGGGTGGATTAGACTACTTCCAACAATGTTCGGTTAAAAACTTTCTAAGTACCATTTTTCTGTACCCTCCTCTACCAATTACAATCCATTGTTCAATTTTTTTAGCGAAGTCAGATGAGTCTATTTGAAGGACTCAAGTCAGATTTTGGAGGCCAGATTGGCGTCGAAACAAAAATTGGTAATTTTTTCGAACCATGGAAACCTATAAACTCACACCCCAATACCTCATGCAATTTTTGAGTAAAGTCAAATTGATTCATTCTAAGGACTCATATTTAGATTTTACGGCCCAAATCGGAATTGGATGAAAAATTGGATGAAATCTCCAATCAAAAACACCCACTCTGATGCCGTGTTCATTTTTTTTTTTGCAACGTCAAATTTAGCTCCTCATTTACAGGGAAAAAATTGAACATCGAAAAACTGATCAAATACTCGAACTCAGAAATATTCCGATATTTTGTCCAAGTTTCAATGTCGAGCTAATATTACCCAAATAATTAATTTGGTTAGAGTCAGATTACAAAATGTGTTTCAATTTTTTATGCGGCCAAAGTACGCCTTCAGTTTTTTCAGTAATGTGAAATTGGCTCATTTCAAGTTTCAAATTTAAATTTGGAAACCCGAACTGAGATTAAATCGATGATATAATTTTCGATCTTAATAACTTTCAAAAAACCTTACTGCCATATCTTTTTCAATTTTTCTGCAAAGTTAAACTGGCCGCTTAGAAGAAGGAACAGTTGAATGCGAGACTCGAAACTGGGTTGAGCCGGAAATCTGATTGCAGTTAGAAACCCCTATTTTGATATTTTATTTGCATTTTTCCATTTAGATTTAGCCCTTCCACAGGAAAAAATCAGATTCGGGACATCAGTCGAGGTCGAATCGAAAATCTAACCAGAAAAAACATTGAGGTGATTGAGCAAGCGATTTGATTTTGGTGAAAATCAAGACATCTTAAATGTTTACGTTCATTCGAATAAAATTTTTTTGTGAAGATAGCAGGTGCGTGATAACCACATTAATTAATGGATTTGTACCCAAAAATGAATTATGGATGGAGGTAGGTCTAGGTAAGTACGAAACGAATTTAGAAAAAATAACTGAGCTAATTAACAAGTAATGAAACAACTTTTCCATCGCATGTCCTTATTGCTTACATGTATATGTTTTTCCTACTCCTTCAGTTTCAGGCAAATTTGATATGTATCGTGCTATGACAAAGACCCCGCTCTCGACAGGAAGATGGTCTAGGAGATTATGGGTGGCAGCACAAACCAGCACAAACGGAGCACAAACTATTGCATCGACTTTTCTCTTTTCAATCCTGTGTTAAACTCTTTTTGAAAAACCATTTCTCTAGCCCCCCAGAAGAATCCTCATTATCTCTCCAAAGGGAGGAACACAAATGACGAGGTTTCCAGCAAAAACGCAGCACAAACGAATTTCACTTTTTGCAACCCCATATCAGCCTAGTGAGGATGCTCCCGTTTCTTCAGCCCCCCTCCCCAAAAAAAAACCTCAATATTTTGGTGAGGAGCCAGCAAAAATGCCATATTTTCAGCATAAATGTAGCATAAAGGACTGACACCATTTGAGATCCCCTAGGTGAATGTCGGGGTGCGTCCATTTCTACAGTCACCCGAAAGTTTTCCTGAATATCTCAGGGGGGGGGGGTGCAGCACAAACAACAGGATTTTTAACACAAACCAGCACAAACGTAGCACAAGTGATTGACATCATTTTCGATCCCCTGAAAGTGGGGGTGCTCCCATTTCTACAGCGCCCAAAAGTTTTCCGGGATATCTCAGAAAGGAAGCAGTAGATACGATAGGGGTTTCAGCACAAACCACTGACACCATTTTCGATCCATTTGGTGAAAGTGGGGGTGCTCCCATTTCTACAGCGCCCAAAAGTTTTCCTGGATATCTCAGGAAGGAAGCAGTAGATACGACAGGGGTTTCAGCACAAACCACTGACACCATTTTCGATTCCCTAGGTGAAAGTGGGACTACTCCCACTTCTAAAGCCCTTCAAAAGTTTCCCGAACATCTTAGGGAGGGAGGAAGCACAATCAACGCGTTTTTCAGCACAAACCAGCATAAGCCAGCACAAACGAATGGCATGTGTTTCAAGTCCATCGGAGTGGGTGGGAACTGAGGCAATGCACGTCAGACTTCCTTGGCCGTTGGTGCGCAGCAAAACCAGCAGCCAGTCAAACTACAACTGTTAAAGTATATGTGAACATCATATTAATTGACACCTGCGATCCACAAGCTATCTGCACTAGCAGCTCCTGTATTGGAGGACAAATCTATGGTTTTGGCCATTAAAAATTAGGTATTTTCAAATTTAAAATTAATAGGTATACCGTACATATATTCTTTAATTAAAGAAAAAGGATCCAAATGCTAGTAAGTACTTAACAAATAAATATGTGAGTAAGAAAAGGTGAAAATAAGCAAATTACCTAATATTCATTTCAGGTCTAAAAAAGTAAAACCGTAAATAAGCAAACTTTAATATGAATGTTATAAAGAAATAAGATTATGATAAAAATATGTGATAAGAAAATAAAAATTTTATTCAAGTATTAGGTATTACGAGTACGTATGCAAATTATATCTCAGTTATGATATAAAGTTCATTAGGTACCATTATCAAAACGAGTGAAACAAGAAATAAGTTCCATGTTTGCCTCATTTTGCAGTAGATCAATCGGTAAATTTGGTAGGGCGACACTAAAAGTTAACATAATATATCTTTTTGAAGTAAGTAGTAAAAATTTATTACCACTGAATCGAGTATAAATTATTGGTCGCTGGGCGATTATCTGTTTCTATAGTATCGTATAAGTTCTCATCCCCTTTATTTCTCCGTAATTTTGAATCATTTTGTACTGGTCTGAAAATTAATCAAGCGACTATTTAAAATTGCGTTTGGAACTTTTCATAAGTAACTTGGACCATGTTAGAACTGTGATATAATTATTGACCAACTGGTACGTTATAATATGATTATCAACTTCATATTTGCATACAGTTTGAACATTCGGCACGTCGTACACATCTTTCAATAATTTCAATATAAATTAATTAATATTCTAGTTTTTATTAGCAACTTAGAATAAGTAAAAATTTGAATCAGGAAAATGAGAAAAAAAATAACGCTTCTACAATGTATTAGGCATGTATTTAATAATTCATTATAATTTTGCAGTAATAACTGAAAAAAATTGGAAGGAGTAAGAAATGATTGTGCAAATGTATATGAGTCATTCTCCAAGAACTGAAAATATCAAGGTGACACTTGTTTTTGTTAGATTTTTCCTCTTTTTTTCCCATAATACTTGGTTATTTATGTAGTAGAAAATATTCAACAAGTTTACAGAGCAGGAGCATCATTCAAATTTAGGGAGAGGGACAACTTTTATCCACTACGATGGACATCTTGTCTGGGGTGATATCACTGATATCCACGAGTATGGACAAAACACGATTCAAGAATTTCCTTCTCCATGGAATCTTTTAAAATTGTAATATTACATGCGGTAATGACTATGATCTGGCACCTAGATCGTGTTCAGGGACCAAAACTGTACCAGTAGGTATTGCCATTTGTGGCGCTAAAAATGTACGAGTATAAAGCACGTATCTTTGCATCAGTCAAAGGTCGACCATGACAATGGACTGAAAAGCTGGTAACAGAACTTTAGGCCCTTCTGAAAATGTAAAGTAACTGACAGAAAATTGAACTTCCTAAAGTATAATTTCAATCTTTCTGAATAATAATGCCACTCTATTGGGAAGATATAACTTGAAATAAGAATAAAAATAAAATATATAACCTGTATTGAGATGAGATAGAATTATCCATGACGATGGACATTTTCTTATCATTTTTCCTTTCAAAAGATAATTGTTCTGTCTGATGAATTAGATTGGTGGAATTTGATGCAGATGGAATACCCCTTTTAAAAATATCCTCAGTTTCTGGAGAATGACCCACACATCTCCACTTTAAAGATTCCAATACAAAGAATCATAAAACATAAATTTAGAATTCTTTTGAGATTTTAATCTCCTGACACACAGCACAATACCGATTATCAGTTGGAATGAGAAATTATTCAGATAATGGAATGGTCTATATTATGGGTCAGATACAAAAAGTCCAAGTAATCAAGGTTCAGTTGGGTTCCAAGCCTACCATATCACTTATGATATTCATTACCTTAAATCTGCCATTCTTTCACTTCTTTTGTTCTTATCATTTTCATTATTTTTCGGTCTCTTGAGGTACCATGACAGCATTAATCCCGCGAGAAGTAACATCAACGCAATAATTACAATCCAAAACACAGAAACGCCGTTTGTACTCGTCGAACTGTCAACTTCTGAAGTTATATTTCCTTTTTTTACGACCTATTATGAAAAAGAAATAAAAAACTTAGAAAAACGAGAGCAAAATGTAGAGATAATAATGCAGTCTCATCTTATCTAGCTTCTTCAAAAATAAAGTCTACAAAAATTGTAAATTTATTGTTCAGCCGCGAATGAGTAATATACATTCATCGTGTGAAAATTCTGGTTGTTTAAGTTTATTAGTCAGTTGATTTGAAGTAGCAGTTTCTATGAAAAAGGTCAACATTATCAGTCAGATCATTTTTGAGTTAAGCATATGTTTATATAGTAGACTCAATTTCTGGCAAAATGAGACATTTTCCAGCTTCCTATATACTGTATTCATCTCTCTACATCCATTAAAAAATAGGTACCTCGCAATTTTCGAAAAACAAGATTTTGAGAAAAACACGTTCAAAGTTTTTGAATAAATTTTGTTGATTTTCTCGTCAAAGATCAAACTGTTTCATAGTCTGTTATACAGGGTGTCCGGATTTCAAGAACCCGCTATGACGCATAGTACTCGATGAAACTAAAAAATTGAGGACGAAAAGTTGCCTATGAGCAAATTGAAGGGATTACGCCGTTTTAAAGATTACAAAAAAACAATCATTTTCAAGACGATATACAATACATGATAATTGTCGGAATAAATAATCTGACTATCGGGGCTGGTAGTACTGGCTTGGATGGAAAAAATCTTAGTACGATGCATTGCCTATTCTCAAAATTGAAGGCGTTAGAAAACGTTAGAAAATTTTCATTTTTCGATAAATTGTCAAAAATACCATTTTTCAGCCCAACTCGCTGTAAATAATTAATGGTTTGAGAGCTATTGTGACAATGAGAACTTGTACGTATCTAAGAGATGAAAAAATTAAACGCAGGATAAGTTTTTAAAAATGCAGAATTCAGCGAAGATGATCGGATAATTTTTTCATCACCTAGATACGTACAACAAGTTCGATGGTCGAAGATGTAAAACTACTTGCTGATACTTCTAGAGGCTGCGATCTTCTTCATGTAAAAAGAGCATCGAATTTAAGAATCCCTCCCTAATAATCTTAAAATTGTTTTTTTTTTTTTGCTAAAAATTTTACTTTTTAGTTTTTTCTGTTTTCCTTATATTTTTCTCACCGACACAGTTGTCCCTTTTCATAGAAACTGCCACAATTATTGTATCACTTAGCCAGTGTTGTGAAATCTTTGCAGTTTGTTATTAATTAGTGAAGAAATTCTCTTGGTTCTGCTTATTATACTTCTGCAACATTTCTGACTTGGTTAATGACTATCCCACAACATAGTATTTTACCACTCTCAAAATACCTCATATTTTTTTCACTTAACTCCTTTGTTCATGGGAGGCCATGTTTATACAGCTGTTGTAAGAATCATTGTCATGTATATCTACCCGTTTGCTTTTTATAATAAGATTAATCATATTTCTCAGCCGCTATTTACTCAAGCGTCGAAATTTAAGAAATGGATTCATTGAAATATTCACAAAAACTAACTTACGGATTCGGAAAGTGTGCAAGGACTTGAACATGCAGTAGTTGAGTTGCAAGCACATGTCTGTAACAATTCAAACATGCCTGGTTATTCAATAACCGTTCGCAATTATAAGTACCTATCTAGATAGGTAGGTGTAGTATTTCTTTTATTCACGACGTTTTGTATTCACTCACGAATGCTTTATTAAGAGAAGCTAAGCAGAGGTAACGGCATCCTCCATTATCTCTATGGCAAGGTGACTGCTTCTCCGTCGATCCTACAACTCCACTTAGTTTAAAAGCCCCATCCAGGTTATCATTCTTCCAGCGATCTAAGTTCAAGGTATTACTACATATAATAATGTAAATGAGAACAAAAAAGTCTGAATTTTGAATGCAAGGTACCTACCATCAGGAATACAGGATATCACATTCATCAGCGAGTTGTACCTACAAATTTCGTTGCCTTTCTCGGTCCACAGGATCTCATTTCCTAATGACGTTAGGCTTCCCAATAATCCCTCGTCATGGGCTTTTATAGAACCTGATGGATACTTGTTATGAGAGATATTCGGGTCTATTGAAAAAAAAAAAAAAGTGTACGATCAGCGTAAATGCAATTATGAATACTGAACCTACCAAATATTCATGTTTGAAAAATATTTTGTTGATCCATCCGTGTGTATAAAATATAATCCCCTCATAAGTACCACAATTTTGAATAGGATCCAAATCATCAGAGATCAATTCAGCGGCCCCTAAATCCTATAATATATTGACATTCACATTGCATATTTTTTTAAATTTTGAGCCAGGGTTGGCATTTTAATGTAAAAAATAACTAAGATGAAATTAATTAAATGTGGCAGTTTCTATAAAAAGGGGTAATTTTGTCGACCCGATGAATTTTGAATTACAGATAGTAGGTAATAGAGGAGCCCGTTCCAACAAGCTATTGGCGAGATCTGTAGCGTTTTTTGTTGTGGAGATCCAAAGGGTCAAAGATGAGTGTAACGAGAATGCGCGAAAACATGTTTTCGAGAAAAACGCGTCTAAAGTTAGACACGCCTTTTCCTCCCACTCCTTCAAGCGGCCGTAACTCGCCGCGGAATTACGTTACCAGCCTCGACGAGGGCTTGTTGGAAAGATAATTTTTCGCTCTTCTACATGGTAACAATTCAGAACATCGGATTTATTCGTGAGCTCCAAAAAACCACAAAGAAGTGAACGCAGACATACGCATTCCTTTCTCATTCTCTTTCATGATTCTCTTTCTCTCTCTCCCTCTTCTCTCTCACCCGCGTAAATTTTGTCTCATCATCATTGCGATGCTTTTTCTATGGAAATCGACCAAAATCTCAAAATTGATTTTTTCGACCAAAAAATTTTGTTTTTCTTTTTTCGCGTTTTCCGAGACTTCGATCAATCGACAAAGTTACCCTTTTCTATAGAAACTGCCACAAATTTTGACGGTAAAATAAAACAAATAGAGTAGTTGAAGTAAAGATTTTTGATACCACAAAGTCCGATGAATTTTTTAACATGGAATTTATAAGATTTATTAATAATTATTTTTTGTTAGTTTTTACTCTTTGAACATTTTTTATTTCAAGTTTAAAAACTTTAGTGAAAAAATGTTAAAATTTATTTTGGCCTGAATTGTTCAATTTTTTTAAAAATTGTTTTATATTTGTCTTTTGTAATTCACTTTCTGTAAAACACTCTACTTTCTCATGAGTTACCTATAGTGAATTTGAGGAGTATAAATTAATTATAAAATTGAATGATAAAGGAGACGACCATTTTTGACTGAAGTTTCAGGTGGGCGCAAGTTTTAAAATTTTTAATTAAAAAATTGAACTTCAATGTTTTTTTGTTCATTTTGATTTATTTCACATGTAAAATGTAATATTTATTTTACCAGCCAACCCACTTTTGAGCCCTCCTTACAGATGCCACAATTTTGAAATAACAGCAAAGCAAATATTAAAATTATATTCTGGGACCTAGAAACCCCCCACCCCCTCACGAGTTGTGCTAATTAAAGTTTCAAAACCAGCAGTAGAAGTATCATTCCTGATACTGAAAAATACAGAAAACACAAATTCCGTAGAAAAGTATCTGAAGATAGTGAGAGGGTGAGAGAATATTTCAGGAATTAGTAGACCGGAATGCACAGAAACGGGCACGAAGACGTTTTGGATCTCTACTGTTTGCTAAAGTTGGTTAGATTACATAAATTACAAAAATTCTACGTTTTCCCCGAAAGACCTGCGTTCATGTACGACAATATGAATCGGTGCATGCAAAAACAGTTTGTCACAGATTTTGCCAAAATCAGTTTTCTGCACGGGCAACACTGTCATACCAATGCCGACACATAGAAAAAATACTATTGACCTCATTTCGATGGTCGTGCGTGGCTGTAGTTTTCGTAATATTTCGCTTGTGCCTGATTGTACCTTTGACTAATTAATTTCGTTTCATTGTGGAGGAAAATCCTCTACAACCTATTTCTGCCAAACAGGCAAAACAGAGTCTGGTTTAAAAAAAAGTTAAAGTATGATAGAATTCCCAATAAAGAAAAGAAAGTGAAACGTTTCCCGTAACGAATTCCGATTTGGTATTTTGTAAGATTTGAAAAAAAAGTTTTGAATAAAATAAAAATTTCGATTTGTAATTTCGATCATTTTGTAAGATTTTAATAAAGCATGCAATTATCGTACCTTATGTTGTAAAAGGTGAGTGTTCTTCTAAATAGAAATAATCCTGAAAATACTTCCAAAAATTTTCCATAGACAGGATTTTTTAGAACTTCGCGCGTGAAAACAGGTTAAGTCCATTTTTCGTTTTGCAATATCTCGCTAGTGCTAACAGCTACACAAGAATCGAGACCGGCAACATTTTTCTCATCAAAAATACCATATTTGGACCTAGTCATACGGAGCATCAGTGTTACCACTATGCCGTAAAACTTTTTATACTTTCCTGTAAAATTTCAAAAATGTGACGACCTGTTTTTGCATGCACCGATTCATATTAAACCCCGGACAGTTACAAAAAAATTATAAGACCTTCTTTATGTAGAATTCAATTCAATAAGGAGCAAGTTTTGTTTAAAAAGTTTGTTCCTATCGTTGATATATTTTCCCAGATCCTTGGGAAAAACTGACTAGCCCGCTGAGGGTTTGGGGACGCTCGGATTCGGATGTCTTTTTAGTTAATCAGTATTATCATCCAATCCTCTGCGCCGAAATTCACAATTCAAAAGTTTATGTTCGCTGTGAGTTTTCAACCAAGAAGTAATTTTTACAAGTATGATGTAATTTAAAACCATAAGTGTAATCAATATGTGTGACTCTAATTCAAATGTCTAGACTTTTTTCTACACAAATTGGTTATTTGTGGAACCCTTTCCCGTCCCTCGCACTTAAATCTGACCCTGACTAGAATACTGACCAGTTGAATTGGCAAAATAAAATATTTTGGAACCATCTTTAATCGCCACGTATAAGATGTCGGTGGTCCGCATGTAATGTATGGTGACTGCATCCGGAGTAAACAAATCGTGCTCCAGCGAAAGCGTGTTTTTGGTAAATATAACAGTCATGTTGTATGTTCCATCCATTGAATGTCGCTCTATTGTAAGCGAAGAATTGTTGTCTAAATATGCCACAAACATGAACCTGTACAATCACATACAATATATCAGTCAACGACGGTGTACGACAAAATATGGCCAATTATTTTACCTTGAAACTTGAAAATTTGTCTCACCTCTACATTACATCTAGACAAATACTAACCCTTTATTTGGAGCCAATGCGATATCCAGGGGAATGTGTACCGAAGTTGTTTTGTACAAAATTGTCCAGTAAAATGTGCTCAGACTTATCACGTTTACAGTGTAATCAGCACGACTAATCCAATACACATTATGGCCGAAATCGTCAAATTCTAAAGAATGAATGGTTCCACCGCCACCAGATACTATTAGCTTTCGCATCTTGTTTTGTGGATTCATCAAGTAGATTTTCTGCTCATCAGTAGCCGTGGCAAATATTATATGACCTAAATAAAATTTAGTTTTCATTAAATAAAAATTGAACAAAACAAATTGTTATGAAAGTAAACTTAGAGTTTTATGAACAGTAAAACATGTTACACGAAGGTACCCTCATTTTGGCCGCTGAAAAAGCCATTCTCTAATCTCGAATGTATATAAAAGGGTTTATCTGTGTCTGTTCAAGGTTGGCGGGTGAACTGTACTCTCGCAAGGTTTTAGGCTAAAAAATCTTGGGTACCCTTATTAGAAGGGGCACAAAATGTTACCTCCACTAGACCCTTCAATTTTTTTTAACTTGGACTTTTCGGAAGGGTTTCACATTGAACTTCACATTATTTCACGATTTGGTGTCTTTAACTATCTTCCTTCAAGAATTATTAGGGAATTGAAAATCTGAAATTTCCAAAATGAACTCCAAATTCTTTCTTATTATATCTCATTTAACCCGACCATTTATACCCGCATTTGGATACTGTTTCGTATTCATTTATGTATCACGCGACTCATTTTCAGCCCCATACTCCTAAAATTTCAGTTTTTCAGAACTACGAGTATATTCAGCATTTTTTCAGATTATCCAATTGAATTTTTGAAAATACCAACATCTTCATCTGAATAACACAAACACGAAGTGATAAGCTGCAAATGAATCAGGACCTTCTGATTGAATGCAACGCGAGTTGAAGCTATTTCCTGTAGTAAATTTCCGCAGGTATCAGTAACGTTGAGTAGGAGACCTCCTAGCAACCATGCGCTATACCCTACCCATTCATCCACACACTCACCATCGTAGGAAGGTCCTTAATCTGGGGAGTTAATGGTCGCTACAGCATAAATCCCGTCATCTTCTTGCTGTAATTAATGCACTAAAATACATTCTGAAATGCTCCTTTTGACAGCGTTGAGGGGGGATGTTCCTGAAGAAGTGCTCTTTTCTATTCTAATTTTAATCTCAACCCGGCAGTGGAATCCGCCCTTTCAAGCATTACCTCAGAGACGTCAGGGAGGCTGTTAGGGCTGTCTTAGCCTAATTCTCTTCTTTCCGAAAAACCAGCCTGGGACGAAATGTAGCAAGCTGCTACTTGGGCTCGAACCCGAGACCTCCGGATTCCGAGACCAGCGCGTTATCCACTCGACCAACCAGACCCCTTTGGGGCTATCATATTATGTTTCATGTATTCAAATATGAAACAATTACAGTTACAAATATTGTTCATTGTCATAAAACACACATTATTACTAATCAAACTTCCAACTTAGTGCACAAGTTTACCTACCCATCTTGAAGAAACATGTATCTACCCCGCATTAAGTCTCTACAATTGCGATTGCAACAAGGGACATTTCAGTGCCGAAGTATAATAAATGGGAGTTTTCTTCTACTCTTTGTTCTTGCTACAACCAATCATTGGTAAAAACGATCCATTGAAGTTTTTCAATACATTACATTTAATGCATGAGATTTCCCAAAAATTTACAAACTATTTTAAACTCATGTACATGGCTTATACAAACTCTTTACTCTATATCTTTCTCTCCAAAATCCTGGTGTTTTCGAGTTTGTCAGTTGGCAGTTGCGTCTTGATGGACAGCTGCCGTGAAAAACTGTCGACATTTCTATCGACATAATGTCTTTCTCTTTTTTTTTGAGTTGTTGTATCCATATACTTTGGAAAGCATTGTATAACTCATCCCCAATCATATAAGAATTATGACAATAACTTAATTTATACAAAAATTATTCAGACAAAACCATTTGTCAAGTAGACATATCAATGCGAATGTTGATTCTGCAATTGGGTGTACTTTTGTATACACCAATATTACAGTGTTGATAAGTAATGTCGACACTTGTCGACTCATCAAAATTTTTATGTGCACTGCGCATGAAAATGTGTACTTGAAATTCCCGGGATTTCAATATCGACATTTTAGTCGATATTTCCATAAGCACATGTTTCACGGGTGCATGTGTAGCTTGCTCAAAATTCAGAAGTTCATATAGATTATTTGTAGGCGTTAGGTGAACACATAACCAACATAGTTTATCTAGAAGCTCTTCGGTTGTAACTTATTATCTTACCAGTGAATTTGAAACATTAATATAACTATACTCATGCGAACTCTTTCATTTTTATTTATTAACGCTTTTTTCCCCCCTCTGTCCAAGGAATGTAAGTGAGTGGTGAAAGATTTGTATAACGTGTATTGCACACATTCACACAGGTTACATTTTCACCAATCTATGTTTAAACATACCTGCGTAAAATAATACAACCAGTTCCAAGTCTAGAAACCGAATGTAAAGGAAATTGTGCACAAAAAATTCATTCGATTTGTAATAACATGTGTGCATTGCAAAACAGAGCTGGTCCTAGATGCCAACGTTCCTCTATCTAACTCACTTTAGCCAACTCACTTTAGCCCACGATCTAGATGAGCCGCGAACCGGGTCAGCTAGTTACGTATAATATAGGTACATGAAATTCCCGTTACCGTGTATGGAGTCATAAGCAAGAGCAGAAACAGAATCCTTTATTTTCAGAGGCTCCTCCTGTATTGTCCACTCTTTTGACATCGCCGCTCCAATAATGAAAATCGAGCTTCTATACGCAGCCAACAGTGTTGTCCCTTCGCAGAACAATGAATTAACGCCAATACGGCGAACATGAATTGGGTTATCATGACAAGCACAAGAAAAGGTTGTCTTGGATGCCAATAGGCAAAGGTCGCTGCACATAGCACCATGACATGGATTCTTTCCCTACAGAGGACAGATAGAAAAAGATTAGTATTTTCTTACGTAACTAGATAATTTATGCATAATCATTAGGGTGTCCCTTATTTTACAAGTTTTCGCCAATTCATTAGGTCACGCTGAAATTTGTTCCAATGGACCTGAAATTCGTCATATAAAAATTGAGCTCAATCTGAGGTCATTAACCCGTGCCGCTTTGACCTTAAAGTTTCGTGTAATACTGAAATTTTACAAAAAACCGAATATCTCGGAACATATCAACTTCAGGGCCGAAATGCATATAACATAAAATGTTCCCTGTTGAATTTCCTATAAAAAAGATCCTACACAACTTTTCTCTAAAATGCATATTTACCGAGATAATCGCAATAATGTGTGAAAGTTTATTTTATTATTTTTCCTTTCATAACCGATCTTCACTCGCTAAATCGTAGTTATCTAAAAAAAATATTCAGTTTAGGACCAAAATGCAAACAACATAAGTTGTTCCTCGTTAAATTTTCTGTGAAAAAGATCCTATACAACTTTTCTTTAGAAAACATATTTATCGAGATAATCGCAAAAATGCGTGGAATTTTCGAAAAACATAGTTTTTTAAAATCATTTTATAGCTAAAATATCTATTAATGTCGGGTAATCCATACTAGAATATAACTTCAAACTCTGTCTACTGGAGTGAGTATCTCAGTTTGCCCCCCCCCCACCTGGCTACGCCAATGACAGTTTGTTGGGTACCTACTATAGAGTAGACCTGGGATTATGTATGTCTATTAAAAATAGTCAACATTGCGAATAAGATATAACATTGTGCTGTTAAGGAACAGTCATCACATGTTCTCAGAATTCAATGTCATTTCTTATGAGCGAATCCCAGTTTCCTATTGTAGATTGTACATCATATCGAGCAATGACGTAGCCAGGATTTTCCCAAGGGAGAGGCAAAGTAAGATTTTCAAGGGAGAAAAAGTCGAAAATTGAGGTGTTTTTTAAAAATCGCTGATATTAGAGGACTATTTTATGAAAATGAAGGTAAAATTACTGCTCGAGCGAAAATTTTTTGAAAAAACGTGTTTTAAAGGCAAAAAATTGCTTACTTTTGCATATTTTACATTAAGTCAAGCTTTTAACAATCGCAAACACTTATACATGTGTCCATTTTCACCCCTTTAACGATGAGATGAAGAAAAACATCTGCAGAAATAGTTACGTTGCTCATAGTACATACTTATCCCCTCGGCACTGATATGCGATGTCTGAAAGGGTAGTTTCCGGTGCTGCGGATGCGGTGTCTCAGGGGCCACTTCGGCATGCGTGCCACCACACCAGTACATACTTATGTTTTCTTATTTGCATGAGCAACGTAACTACTTCTGCAGGTATTTCCAAGTTCAATGATTGAAGAAAACCAAACTTTGCGATTTAGGGTTAACAAAATGTTTTTATTAAGTCTTAAGCATTCTAAGATTCCGTTGAAGCCTTCGTATGGTGGACTTGATACGATGTACAATCAACAATAGGAAACAGGAATTTGCCCATAGGAAATGACAATGATTTCTAAGGAATAAGACTGTTCCTCAACAGCACAATGTTGTATCTTATGCGCAGTGTTTACTATTCTTGATATTTATACATAATCCTATTAGGGCTACTCTATAGTAGATATCCAACAAACTGTCATTGACGTAGTTAGGTGGGGGGGGGCGCAAACTGAGATACTCACTCCCCCAGTAGACAGAGACAGAAGTTATATTGTAGTATGCATTACCTGACATTAATAGATATTTCCAGTGACGTAGCCAGGATTTCCCCAAATGGAGGGGGGGGGGGCAATGTTAGATTTTTATGGGAGAAAAAGTCGAAAATTGAGGTATTTCTTAAAAGTCGCCGATATTAGAGGACTTTCATAAACATGAAGACAAAATTACTGCTCGAGTAAAAATTGTTTGAAAAACATGTTTTAAAGGCGAAAAATTGTTCATTTTTGCATATTTTACATTCAATCTCAGATGCCTTGGGAGGGGGAGGGGGCATTAGCCCCCTTTGCCCCTTCTCCTTCTGGCTACACCACTGGATATTTTAGTTGTAAAATAATTTAGAAAACTGATGTTTTTCGAAAATTCCATGCACTTTTGCGATTATTTCTATAAATATGTTTTCCAAAGAAAAATTGTATGGAATCATTTTTACCGAAAATTTAACGAGGAACATTTTATGTTATTTGCAATTTGGTCCTAAAGTGAATATCTTTTTAGATAACTACGATTTAGCGAGTGAAGATCGGTTATGAAAAGAAAAATAACAAAATCCACGTTCCTCGAAACGTTCACCTATTATTGCGATTATCTAGGTAAAAATGCATTTTAGAGAAAAGTTGTATAGAATCTTTATTATAGGAAATTCAACAGGGAACATTTTCTGTTATATGCATTTCGGTCCTGAAGTTGATATGTTCTGAGATATTCGCGGTTTTTGTAAAATTTCAGTATTACATGTAACTTCAAGGTCAAAGCGGCACGGGTTAATGACCTCAGATTGAGCTCAAATTTTATATGGCGAGTTCCTAGGTCCATTGGAACAAATTTCAGTGCGACCCTAATCAGTTGGCGAAAACTTGTAAAATAAGAGACACCCTATTAATAATGTATATGTAAGTCCTTGCCATGTATATATAAATGTTCAGATCGCAACAGTAAGAGAAAATGATTTTTTTTACTACCAACTGCGCCAAAACTATAGTGTGGAAAAGAAAAACTCCAGAGAATGAGATTTCATTTTCTCGGTATAGTGTTTCATTTTTATACTCGATATTTAAGGTCGCTTTGTTCGTTTTTAGAACCCCCCCCCCCCCCCCCAATCGATGATATCAACACTATGTTTACCTTTGAGGAAATTGAATTTCCGATCCAGAGCAGACCAAGATCAGAACTAGGAAAGTCTAACGAATAAATACTCGCATATCAAGTTATTGATGGCAGTGTGGCCAGTTTTCTCCCCACAAAAATTCCCTGATTTTTCCAGATTTTTACAACTTTTTCGTAACAAACAAATTATTTAAAAAACAAAATGTTCAACTGAGTCCGACAGAGGAAATTGTACAGTACTTTCACATCATAAAATTTTCTTTCAAAATTCCCTGACTTTTCCCTGACTTCTCCAAGTGTGCTCACATTCCCTGACTTTTCCCGGTTTTCCAGAAACTTGTCACCCTGGATGGTATGTTTGGCTGTTTTTGACGTATCAGTGACTCTGAATGGAGGTTAAAATAACCAAAGTTATTCAAGGCATGACGCGGGTGGTGGATGGCATTTCCTATACTCAAACTATTTTGGTTAACTAAAAGAACTTTCTGTCGTGTAACTACCTATATTCCGATTTCAAGTAGGCATTATTCTGCAAAATATGTACCTACCCGGTGAATAATTGATGTACTGTCAAATATGTCAAGTACAGCATTGAACTTTCGTTTTGAAAGCAAATGAGGGTCTCGATGATAACAGACCGGTGACTCAGTTCTATTGCAAGTAAATAAATCGCCCACGATTGGGTCTATCCAATAAAGTACATTATTATGAACCGCAATTGATGAAACATAACGGTCCATAAAGTCGATCACAACGAACTATTCAAACATAAAAAAAGATTAGAGAGAATCAAGATATGTTTCCTTACTGACAGATGATACATACATACCATAAGCTACCAATGCTAACCTAGATTTCTGTCACAAATAAAAATACGCGTCAAGTTGAGATAACGTCGGGTCAGTGCACTTTGGAGGCAAATCCAATTTTTCTCAAAAATAAGATTTTGATATCATTGGAAAGGTAATTTCATGCTGCATCGAATGAAACATTGTGTTTAATTTTAATGGTGCTTTCAATGTTCTTTCTTTAATCTGTCTTGTTGTCTAAGTTCCGAATATTTCGCCAGCAATACCCTCGATGAGGAACTTTGTGGCACCGACCCGACGATAATGAAAAATAGGCTCGAAAGAATTCAACCTAACCTGCATTTCACCGAAGTTCTTTGCAATTTATAAGTATTTTATTAGATGTTCGTGAAAAGTTATACCTTCGTTTCAGTGTTATCTAATGTAGCTGAGTGACACAGACAGTTCCCCTCCAGCCAGTAAATTCGTTCTGTCGTTGTATCCAAAGTTAGATACCTGGGAGATGTGAGTTTATTTACTATTTTTACAGGACGAGAGCCGTCCAGATTCGATTTTATGATAGAGAAATCTGAAACGCCGTTCATCTCAATCCAATATAGTGTCCTGCGTACAAAAAAGCAGAGAAATATGAATCATAATACGCAATTAAAGGTGCCTGCGGCTATATGAATGCCATGTGGGTAATAAAGCCATATAGCTTTAAAACATATTAGTAATAAAACATTTCATTAGATGGTGTGGCATACTAATTTCCAGCATAAAATAAAATAACAAGGCGAAATTTCAACTCAACACGTCAGCATGTGTTTTTTTATTACAGATCACTTCCTATGCTTCCTGTAAAACTTTTGATATTTTCACGCAGCCAGTAATAAGCTCGAAATTTCAACATTAATTATGGAATGAAGGACATAAGGTAAGTTCAATATTTTATGCATATTTGAAAAGTTTATTTCATATACTTTACAATGCCACTTTGTTTTTTCAAAGGTTCAAGTTCGTGAAAAGTTCTAGGAGAATTGATAAACTAATCTTGGTTTTAGTAGAGGCTGATAAATAACAACGCCACATATCAAAATCTTTAATTTAGTCATCATTTTCGGCAACTTTCATCAGGTGGATATCTGCACTAACTGGGCCCTTGCCTAAAAAGGCTCCTGTAAGCCTCCCTAACCATTAAAAAAGAAGAAAATTGCCCAAATCCGCAGAATCGGATTAATGATGAACGCCGTTTGACTTTTTTTTTTTCTTTCTTGAGGGAGGTACTTACCACATTGTTGCAATTTCTCTGAGGGAAGGCCCCTATCAGAATCGTTGCAATCTTCAAGACATTTCGAGGGCAGATATCGGAAAACTGTAAAATCCACATTGCAGTAATTTTGTTAGAAATATTTTTTGACCTATGATCAAGAATCAATTTATGAGGCGCTGCTCCAGCCCCTAGAGGATGAAGTTCTAGTGGGAATCCTTGGGATTTTTCGGTCGTTCCTCAGTATGCCCTATTGACCAACTACATCAAAATTCAGCTTTGCGACATTGTTGTCGAACTTGGGGTCTTTTTCACGTAATTTTCCCAAACTATCAGTCTGCACAAATAAAAGAAATTGAAATACACGTATTTATGTTTTTGATAGCAAGCTGCAATTGGACATGTGCGACGGTAATTTGCCGTTGCTTTCCTCACGGTTTTGTTGCGTTAGAGTTTCCTACTCTGTGCTGAAGAGTGTACAGCTGCAGTTCGTTTACTAGCCACGTGTTTTACGATGTTGAGTAAGCTGTCCACGGCATATACACGCACAATACCAATCTTTTTGATCTGGTGGTAACACGTCCTGTGATTATAATACATCGTCCGTGTGCACTGGCAGGCGTTATAGGACGCGGTATGTTTTTTTTTCACTTATTACTTTCATTCCTTTATTACAATATTTTGTTTTTGTTTCACAATTTCTTTTGCATACACCTTTTTAAAACTAATATTCCTTAGTATTTACAGGATGGCCAGTCCTCCCCCCCACAAAAAGATCCCTGACTTTTCCAGATTGTTTTCAGGTTTTTCCAGTCCATTTTCCAACTTTTTCATGACAAAAGAATTATTTCAAAAAAAAAAAAAAGAAGAAAAAAAAGATGTTCAATTGAGTCTGACAAAGACAATTGTACAATAATTTAACATTGTAAAATCTTCTTCAAAATCCCCTGACTTTTTCGATTTTCTTTCAAAATGCTCTGACTTTTCCCTGACTTTTCCAAGTTTTCCAGAAACTGGTCACCCTATATTTAATACCACGAACCAATCAATTTTCCCATGAAAACCTTCGCAAAGGTAATAATAGCGGAAATAATTGGTGTTCATACCGAACGAAGTTGGGTAACAACGCAAAGATGTAAGTTTTCTAATTGAAGACCAACTGTCCAAAACCTGTCAAGTCCATTTTTTCAAATCTTGTGATATCGGTATCACGGAATAGCCTGTGCTGCCCTTCTCATTGTAGCACTTATTTCTTAAATTTTCAGTAGAAACGAGTGTATAATTCTTCATTTTATGTTTCTGAGCTTCCCAAAACCTGCTTAAGTCCACGAGGTTCTCCACTTCTGACTTGTGTGGAGAGGCTACACTGATGTTTTTTTTTACATAACAAAAGTATGAGATAGGTCGAGTGTAGTCTTCTGAAGACGTACAAACATATTGTGAGTAAATATCTAGAATACGAAAGGCGTAATACGTTTTTCTCAATATTGTGGTTACTGCCAAAAGTGGAAGGTCTCAAAAATCAAAACAAAACAGAAAAAAAAACGCATAAAATGTTACTAAATTAATACATTTCTTTACATCACGTCACAAAATTCGTTCAATTTTTTTTTTTTTTGGGGGGGGGGGGGAGATTGTCCTAGGAAAATGGGTGGCGTTATTACCCGTAGGCACCGTATGTAACGTTCCTGTTTTATACTAGGAACACATTACGCACCTTTTTACAAACTTACCTTTGTTTTGATGAGACGACCAGATTAACTGGTCTCTTCATGAATTCATTATTCAAATAAGTGCACATGAATTTTTGAGTGAGTTGGCTCGACTGGTGACATACTTCAATCCACGATGACCCATTTTGCGATAAGTTTGCGATTAAAGCGTACAAATTTCCTGTGATAGAGTCCATCGCAATATCTTGAATACGAACTGAAGTCAAATTGATGGATTAAAATCTAAAATTACATTCCAGTATCTATCTAGAGTATTACTAGAGGGGAACCACTCAATGCTGTTTGAAAAGTCGAAACGCCGCAAATTCTGGTAATCACTAGATAAAATTGAAAAAGTGGAATCAACGAGAAATTTTGTTTTTGATTTTTATTCTATTTTAGACGGTATTTTTGTTTTCTATTATCTCCCCCCCCCCGACACACAAAAAACTAATTAACTGCGGCCCTGTATTTATCCTTTTTCAACTTGAATGTAAATAAATACAGCGTGTGATATGATAATACTTCATTCTGGTTTTGATTGCGAAGTTGGTTCGACGCCGGATAAACAGGATCATCAAGTGCTAAATCTAGTTTATTTTTGGTCAAAAAATCTTCTCATAAGAGTAAATTACTTTTCAAGAGTAAGGAGCTAAGATTTTTTTTTTTGTATCGCATGACTTAGCTCCTTCGACCCTCCGTTTAGACCTTAAAAATATTTTGGAGAGAGATTTCAGTAGAGTTAGGAGAGCTGAGCTCTACGGCTGTGCCCCTTCCCCCTCCCAAACAGAGGATGAAAGGGAGTTGTATTAGACTGGTGATTCGACTCCGATTTCGGCCCCGAATTAGATTTTCTCTGATGTTGATAAAACTGAACTCAGTATAATGAACCCGTATTCTAATACTCTGTCTGATTTTCCAAAACGAGTCGATCTTGCCCATTTGAAGGAGTCACATTTGGTTTTGGTCTCCCTATTTGAGAATGGTAAGCGGATCGAAAACGTGATTGGATTTTCGAAATCAGCGATCCAAATAATCCCTTACGAACTTCACTCGATGCGCCCAGTCATGTTAGGTATACCCAATTGAAAGGGTCAAATTTGGGTTTTGGAGCAGCCACCTAAAACTTTCCACGTGGATACAGATTTAATTTGATTATCTAAGTCGACAAAATTTTAAACGTGTGAAGGGGTTGAATTTGGAGTCCGGAGAACAAAATGGAGTCGGATCGGGGGGGGGGATTCATTTTAGGTTTAACTAAACTCCTGATGAGTGTTTGAAAATGGGCAATTGAAAAGGCTACACGAGTTTAAAAGTTTGGTCATAAATTCGAATCAACATTAATTTTATAATTTTATACTTTTCTAGCCTTTTTAAGCCTGTAGATACGCAACCAGGAGTGTCGATGATTTTTTTTTTTTTCATTTTTAAAGAATTATGCAAAGACAACTTCAGAAATGCACAAAATACATTTTGTAAATGAAATTTTACTTTGACGTTCTAAAATATTACTTTGATGTTTTGAAATTTTGCCAACATTTCGTTGAAATCTTCCAATTATTTTGAAAGCGAATTTGGATGATGACGACTGCTTCGAAACCTTTCTCCAATGGTAGTAACCGACAGTACTTTAGATAGTGCAACCAAAACTGTCACCCCTTTTGGTTACCAATCTTCACTCTGAAAGGGGCAATCTAAGTTTAAATTTATGCGAATAAAATTTTTGTACAAATTTTACGGCTAAGATTTTCAAATTTGAGTAGTCTCTTCATATTGGGGATAAACAATCTAATTGCATACATTTTTGTAGCTTTTCACAGCACTATTCGTTTCTATCCTCAAAAAACTTTCTAAAACAGAGTGGATTATCTGAAACAGTGACTCCCAAAGCATCCATTTCAATACTTAAGTTGTTTCAGTAAATTCAGTTCGGTCTTTTGGAAAGAGAGAAGTTCAAATTTGAAGCTGAAACCGGGATTAAATAGAAAATTTAGTTAAATTTGCGATTCAAAAATTCGCTGTGTTGATCCCTTTATCCATTTAATTTCATTTGATATCTCAAAGTAGGTGGAATATTTTTCAATCCCTGTTTTTGAAGGAGGGAAGATTTTTTTACCCAAATATAAATTAGACAGGGCCAAGTCGATTGAACTTCGTGATCGGAAGAACGAAGTGATGTGATTTGAGTCTCTCTTATTTTTCTTTCCCATACTGATAACGTACAACCCTTTGAATTTAATAAAAAGTTAATTGAAGGGAACGTGCAATTTTTTTCGAGTGACTGCCTTCTACGTCATTATAATATGCCTATACATATTATCCAGTACACCTACTATTTTACAATTCAATACAAGTATTATTGAATTTCCACGAGCTACTCACCGTCGCCATCAAATGACAGTACGTTTCTATAATTCGGATCTGTTAAAACATTATCGTCGAAGTTTCCTCGAAACGACCACTTCAAGATGGATGTAATAGAAGATGACGTATTGGTTCGAACTTCGTGAACGAAAAAAACCAATGATTTATGAAGTACGACTCTTGTCACACCAAAATGTGGATATTGAAACCCGATCCCAAATACTGGCTCCGTGAAGTTGGTGAGAAAGGCACCGGCCAAGGAATTCTTCGATGATACTGACATATTATAGACTACGACGGCCATGTTCTCTGCGGAAGAACAAACGCGTGAGCAGTTGCAGTAGAGTCGAAAATACAATTATGGACTATCCAAACTTTTTTTAAAATAACACTGCTCAAAATATGTAAGTTCACCCACTTCCGCAATTTTTGTAAAGTTGAGAATTGAAGTACTAATATGGACCTGGGTATAAATATGAACCGCCTTAAAGAAATTCAAAAAATCGCCAAAAAATACGTTTTATTACCAAAGAAATACAAAATTATAATTATGAAGAGTATTCACGAACGTAAAAGTTAATTTCAGCTCCTGGACATTCGATTAGCACACTATTGACACCTCCCAGTACGTTGAATCCAATCGTCTCCATATCTGCTATCTTCATACAATTCCCTGCAGATGAAGTATTCACAGTTTTCATCGATATCTAGCTTTTTCACATTTATCATCGTCATAGTGAGAGCCTATTAGCGAAAGCGGTTCGTTAGCATTCTTGATGTTGGCTTATTTTTCTTAAGAATCTTCTTCCTCGGTATCCTAAATCAAAAAACATGAATTTGAGATGATGTCACCGGTACATTCATACTAACCTCAAAAAGTATGACTTCTTCTTATACTTAAAATGAAAAATTTCATACTAAATGTAAATATTTTGTAACTATCTATACACCATTAGAACGTAGAACTTTTTTGCTACTTACTTTCATTCTTTCCAATTTTTCCACATTTAATACGCTTCGAAATAAATGAACTTCACAACTTGACAAATTTTAACAACGTGAGTAACATGGTGAAAAATAAACAACTTTACACAGCGTCTAAAGAACTGAATCAGAGCACCAAAAACTAGATAGACAAATGCTGTTTCATATCTAGTAACATAATTCGGAATTAGTTCACCAGGAGCGCTCGAAAACTTTCAGCGTCTAGCAACAGTTTTGGAATTTATTTGCCAGGAGCGCTAGTAGTAGTTTCTGTAGGGGTGGTCCATATCTGTACCCTGATTCATAAGAATACCTTTTACTCCATATTTTTTGCTGATAAGGTAAAATGATTAAGTAGTCTTATGCTATTATAGACGATCTTACAAAATGCATACCACAGCCTTCTTCATCGGAATGGTCGTCGCAATCATACTCGCTATCGCAGCGACGATACCAGTCAATTGGTTTACCATTTTGGCACTGAAATTTCTCCGCCTGCATTTCATTCGCATGAAAATGAACCAAACAAGGACCAGTATTAAAAACACCTCATAGCCGCGCATCCAGCTCAACAGTAATATCAAGAAAAGCATAAATGAGAAATAATTAACTCGTGCATACCCCGTGAATACAGTGCAGGTAATAGCATAGGAAAATATAGATGAATATCTTCATGATTCTGTCTAAAACAAATCAAGTAACTCGCTGAAGATTTTGAAATAGGAAAGAACGTATGTGAACTGGAATCATGAAATGTGCCTCTCGTGCGAAAACAGGTTTTCGAGATAAACGAGTGTAAAGATGGGATGGTGGTAGTGGTGCGCACAGATGTACATAGCATGTACATCTGTGGTGGTGCGTTTATGTGTTGCTGGGACAACTGCGTTTCGAATTCTTGTTCTCTGTCATTCCCATAGGCCAGTTTCACACGACGCCATGCAAACGGATGTTTTCCCATAGGTCCGTTTCACAGGACGTCATGTAAACGGATGTTTTTAAATTTTTGACGTAATTTTTAAATGCAATTTGTGGAAAAACTAATGAAGATAGGAAGCTGTGATTTGTTTCATACGAAAGAGCGTGATTTTCTCTATAAGAATAGTCAAGAAAGTGAAAAATGATTTTTTGACACCAGAGGTAGATTTCATGATTCCAGGTCACATATGTATCTGCAGTACTTGAATATTGGCTCCAAGGGCGTAACAAAAAGTTGGGGGGGGCAAAATTGTGAAAGTTCCAACTGACTCAGCTTGAAATTTTCAAGTATCAATCAAAATTTTTTTGTATTGGATTTAAAAAAAAGTTTTGACTTATTGGACTTTTTCAACTTTTGATCCAACTACTAAAGTTTTCCAAGTCGTCCTTGACTAAAATGAACATTTTCACAACTGCTGAGTGAAAAATTCCTACAAGGAGGCTCTCCCTCCTTATCGGTACGTCTTTGGAGACCTCAGAGGGTGGCTCCAAAAAAATTGAGGTGATTGATATAAGATTCGACCTGGTAGTTGATGTACAGCTTTTTAAGGTCGCTGAATTCGATTTTGAAATACCATTTGGCCTCAACCAATCCGGGTTCCACCGCGAAGGAAGTTATAACTAATTAATAGTCATCAATTTTGTATTCAATTTCTAGGTTTGTGATGTTAAACTGGATTTTGAGAATAATTTTTAGATTTAACCAAATGATGTCCTACCAAAGGGGGTTATGGATAAATAATGGTGATTATAGTGCGATTGTATTCAACTTATAGATTTTTGAGGTTACTGAATTCAATTTTGAGGATAATTTTTGAATCAAAAATTCACTGCGGTTCAATCAACCAGTGGAAGTTCTATCATCAATGGGGGTCTCGGCTAAATAATTATTGTAAAGAGATTGTATCCCATTACAGGTTTTCCATGTCGTTGAACGCAATTTTGAAGGCAATTTTCGGATCCAACCTATTCAGATCCCACCCAAGGAGATTCCAGCAAAACATTGGTCATAATTCTTTTGCAGTTGTATTCCGTTTACAGGTGTTGTTTAAGTTTTGCTGAATTCAATTCTGCGAGTTCATTTTATCAGATCTCGTGATATACCACCAAAGGGGCGGGAACTAAAATATCGTTCAATTTTGCACGTGGTTAATCTCCACATCAAATAGCTTATCACAAAAGTTTCTACAAACCAAGGTGAATGAGTTATTTGAAGATTCTTAATAGATTCAATTTCCAATTTTATCAAATCCTTGACTTCCAATATTTTTTCGAACCTTCACGTTTTCATTATTTCTTCATGGTATAACTACATACGACTGTTGAGAAAATGAACGGAATTAGACATCACAATTTTTGAACAAAATCATTTTTCTATAGAATACAGTTAGATCAATTCAAAAATATTTCAATGATTTAAAAAAATGAATGACTAGGGTTTTAACAAATACTGAACAAATATAAAAATTTGTAGAAAATTGAACTTAATTCGTGTCAGACAAACTGATACATGAAAAATAAGTTGGATTAGAAACATATGGTCACCCAGGAAAAATGATCGAAGGTATGACAAAATCATAATAATATAAAAAAAGTGACCTTGAAAACATGAATCCATGAGAACTAAAAGGGGTTAAGAACCAAAAACGCATGTTGAGAAAAATAAAAAAAACTGATTTTACGAACGTACAGCACTGCACGCGAAGTTCTTGTGGGACGATGTAGCGGGAACTGGGAACGTAAGAATGCGACCGCACGGAAAGGCAGCCAACACCACTCTCAAATTCCATGTTTCAGCTTCCTCTTTTTCAATTTTGAAGTTCCCCCTAGGAATCTCCAAACATATCGTAGAGCAAACAATTTCATACTTGATAACTTCTGTCCTAATATCTTTGTTACGAGTACTTTTCGAATTTTTTCCATTTTTTGGTGCCATGCAATCCCGAAGGATCAAGGCAAAGTCGCAAAATAAAGACGTAAGGCAGAAGTTGAATGCGTTGCTTGCAAAATTTTCACGAGGAAATTCTGACCACTTTTCGAAACCAAGAAGTAAATTGCAAAATTTTATTGATCATGTAGATTAGGGAGTTGTTATTTTGCGACTTCTCTCAGGCCCTCGGTTTCTACTCACCAATAGCTGCCAAAAAAGTACAGCGACTCATCAAAATTTCACGTCGATGAGGTAAGGGGAACACGCGGCACAAGCCCCCTGCCCTTCTTGCAGAAAATAATAGAGAATTTGACATTCTTAACTCGCGTTTTATTTTACTTATAGCCTGCAATATCATTGAAAATATTAGCTTTCTAGTTTTGACTTGTTGTTTGAATATACCTTCATTATAAGCCAGTTTGACCCCACAATCAACATATATGACTGGGGGGGGGGGGTAGGAGGACTGGAAAATGAAATTAGAAATGTAGAAATGGCGGTCGAGTCACAGGCTGTTCGGGTCACCGAGTTTGATTTCGATCTAATTTCTTGATCCAATCCCCTGGAGTTACCAAAGAGAGCTTAGACATGTTGATAGTCATTCTTATAAATTGTACTCAATTTATAAGTTGTTGAGGTCCCTACGTTCGATTCCGACACGCTGATTATTATTTAGATTCGACTTTTTCTGGGAGTTTGCATGAAGTTTGATCCAAAAATTACTCGCAGATTCCAAGTTTGAAAACCTACACGTAACATCCTTTCAGGCATTACAGCGGGGGGGGGGGGGCAGTGTAAAAATTACATCGAAATTTCAGTTTGGTTACCTCGAGAATCTGTATTTCGGCCATGATCTCGGAAAATACGACTATATCAGCAGGTCTCGATCCTCTTCTGTGGTACGCCGGGATTTAATCCAGAAGTTCATCCCAAAATCAAATTTGGCGACCCAGAAACCCTATGAATTAAAAATATTTCGCAGAGCGTATGGCGATGCACGCATATCAAATTGTCTCTCCAGACACGGCACCCCTGGCCCCGGAGACTACCATTTGAGTATCGCTTCAGTGACCAGAGGGAAATCCTATGAATTTACTCCCATCTGAAATTCATTTCTCAGTCGTTCAACTTTCCTATCTCTCCTTTCTTAGAATGAGAGCTCGACTCCCTCTAAGAACCATCTATCTAAACTGCGGAGTCAAAAAATTCTATGATCAAAATCTATTCAAACCACTACTCAGAACTTGTGTACGAATATTTTAAACGTGATTCCAGGCGAGAAAAAATTATTTAAACCAATCAAAAGTGCATGTTATTTCCCGTGAACAGGATAGGGGGCGTATGGCACGTGTTCCCCATATCTGATTTACGTGAAATCTTAATGGTGGACTTCTCAGTTTTTCAGCACCCAGTAAGAATCGGAATAACATCGCAAAATAAGGGACATACTCTTGTCTCCAGTACAAGAAGTTCATGAAAAAGAAAGAACAACAGGCAGCGCCTTCCACACTTTTGGGGAGAGTAATTTCAAGTAAAATGCGAACATTTTATTTAAAATCGAGAAGTAAAATATTCTTTTAATTTTCTTATTTTGTCGACTGGCTATCAGACTTTACCGAATGTAGAGTTTTTAAGCATCATGACAGCATCCCTACCCTCTCACTTTGGTTCTGGATATAAGGCGGATAATTTTTGCCAAAAATTGAAAGGAAAATCTACCGTCTCCCTCCGACTCCGAGTGGGAAATGGTTTTTCATTACCCGAGTGATTTTAACAATACATTTTGACCAGAGCCGAACCTAATACATCGAATGGAGACAAGTATCCTTATTTTAGACGACACTTCATCAGAAATAGATAAATGTACAGAATTATACTCACAGGAGCAACTGAAATACGACCCACCATCGGTCAGCACTCAATAATAAACTATTACCTTTGATTTTAAGAAGAAAGCACCACGTTTCTACGACTCAAGATTCGATTTGCCGGATAACTGCGTCACAGTCACAGAAAAGAAATCAACTGGCAGTCAAAATCATGCAATGGCATTGCTTCCATCGCGGTTCTGAATAAAAAAATTCTCAACTATTCCCAGCGCATAGACGATAAATACCTCGCTCGTCCAGAAGGTTGATATCGAATATCCTGAATCATCATTTTTTTCATGCGACTGTGAGTCTCGCACAAAAGAATATCTACAGACGTGACGCGATTAAAACGAGCATAACTACGTAAAATGATTCCGGGCTTCCTGGAGGCTAGAAAATGATTTGATTCACTGTAAGACGAATAAGGCAAAATGAAAGTCAACTTTTCTGCTCCTAAAAAAATAATCTAGAGCAGGGCTGGCGCGAAGAACATGTTCCTGAAGAGGATAAGGCACAGACTTGCTAATTTCTGCCTCAGTATAAAATTTTCAAGAATTGAACTGCACAACTCCGAAAATATCTGAAACGACACATATGTATCTAGAATTGACCATTTTTTTCTTACTTCCAACCCACACTCTTGCACTAGGTCTCTCAAGTTTTGATGATAGTCGAAAATCAATGCCAGAAATGAATTATACGACCTTGAAAATCTGAGTAATATTACTCATACTGCATTTAACGCTAATTCTGACCTTCGCCTCTCCGATAGAGGCTCAGAATTTCAAATTAAGGGTACACAGGTACAAGAAACGAATATTCCAATACTTCGATAACCTGGTTATTGATGTCTTAAGTGTTCTTTTTCGAGCTTGTACAAATTAAGATAAAAAAAATTTCCTTCCTTTTCCTGAGTGAGAAGAACCTCTTTCTCACCGTTAGGGAAAATAAACGTGTTCTTTCCCCGAAAATTGGAAAAGAAGACGACTCCCCTTTTTCCCGAATGAGAAGAACTTCACTTCTGCCTTTGATGCAGGAGAAACTGTTTTCCTTCTTCACAGAAAGAGGAGAAAAATGACCCTTTCCTTCGACGCCTATTCTAAGCTTTTTTTTTAGAGCTGATCAAATCAGAAAACTGTCGGTTCTATTACAATATTACAATTTTTCTTGCTTTTACCCCCCCCCCTCTTCCCCCAACAAAAAATACAATCCAATTTCACATATGTGATACTTTTGACTGCATTTAAACGGTATGTACGTACTGTAATTGTTTGAAACTACCCAAATTTTTTTTTAGGGCCCAATAAATTATTGGTACTGCTCAATATGGGCAATACTACTTGTTAGGCTAGGCACTGCTTCCCTTTGCTCAATGAGTACCTGGTCCATGTCTTTAATTTTGAATCAATTCTGTCACACTTTCGATTGAAGACCGCTTTGCGGCCCAAAATCTAAATTGATCCATTCACATCGGCTAATTTGGCTCGGGCAAAAAAAATATTGAATGATGTTACAGAATAAGGGTTTTATAGGTCACTTCTTTCGAAAATTTAATCACATCTTTGATCGACCCTGATTTAGTCCCCAAAACCTCAGTTTAATATACAAGCTACCGACATGCCTATTTTTCAGTCACTGCTGAATTCGACTTCTCCCCTCACCTAAAGGGCCCAACTAAATTAACTGAAAAAATTAAACATGGTGTTAGAGACATTTAGGGTCGCTGATTCCGAGAATCAAACCAATTTGAGCCTAAAATACGACTTCCACCCATCCAAAGGGCTAATTTGTCGGGTGTGCCACAAGAATAGGAAACAATCTATCAGTTTCCAAAATAAGAACCTGGATTCTGTCCGTGAGGAAGCGGCAAAGAATCGTATTTTTGAATTGACTTTAAAGTATCTGGAGATGATTTTTTTTTCAGGCCACTAACTTGTCGTAAATTCAGATTTTGCGATCCTATCTCAATTTGATCTCCCGGAATTCAAATTCCAAACGTTCGGTAAAATTAACTAGGATTATGAAAATATGATTAATCAACATCCGATTACAGTGTGTCACAGAATTATTTCGTTCCTCTTCTTCCCCCATTGCAAAGTCATGTTGAACCGAGACGAGACCGACGGACATGTCTCAGTTAGGATGCGGTTAAAATTCAACTTCGAGATTTTTAACTGATCCGGGCTCCCAAAATTCGAACTTTCACCCCTGACGTAAAAAGCAAAACTTGATGGGAAAATTATTTCTTTCTTTTCTTGAATGGAAAAATTTTTGTGGATGATAAACTCATTTAGAATACCAGACCCGAGAACAAACTTCTGGCATCAAAAGTTGGAGTTCAAGGTGAAAGAAGTCATAAAATGAAATAAAGAGGTATCACCAAGGACGCAACCAGGGGGGCTAGGGGTTATAGCCCTCAAAAGTTTGAAATTTTTTCAAAATCAATTCATAAGAATAGGTGGGTACCAAATCGAGTTTTCTCCCCTGCCCAAGTTTTTGACATTTTCATGTCTTTGCTTCGGCACATAAACGAAATAAACGTTACTTTTTGAGCGTTACTTCGGAGCATCATATGGTGGGGAAAAAACAAAAAAACTGCTGATCTAGAGCTTTGGCACATAAACGAAACATATGTTACTTTTTGAGCGTTACTTCTGGAGCGAGAATCGAAATCAAGAAGACCTATTGCTACCAGTCTCCGCATTACGTGTCAACTGGGACACCCCTCCACTTCAATTCCATCAACTTCCTGAAAAGCTTTGATCATTATTTTTTGACATTTTCATATCCTTGCTGTGGCACAAAAACGAAATTTTGCTTTGGCGCATAAACGAAAAAAAAACACGTTTGACTTTGTTTTGACCCGGAGACCAAAGCTGTAGAGTAACAAAGATAACCTTTGACTTGTTGGATTTCCCCAACTCTGACTGACTGAAATGAAAAATTTTCCCAACTGCTGAGCGAAAAATACATACAGGGAGGAGGGGGAGCTTCACCCCTCTATCGGTACGTCCTTGAATAGACATGGCCAACAAAACAGTTTTCCACCATCTTCACAACTGGTTAACCACGAAATTATTTTATATTGCAACACGTGGAAATGTCTAGTAAAACTCAAACCATCTTTCTTTTGCTCAGTTTTCAAAAAAGGTGATTCTGGTTTTGGCTTACCATTATTCATAATTTCTAATTGTTTATTAGGAGATAGTCGCAAAATCAGTTTTTTAATAAATTCTCAAGTATGCATCATTTGGTGAGCCCCCCCCCCCAAAAAAAAAACCGAGCATTCAAACATAACACGTTGATTAATAGAAGAACATAGTACCAGTAGTACAATGTACAAAATTTGTGAGTTATTGTTAACTTGAGGTTAACTTGCCAAGTTGATTGGTCGAAACATCAAAACAGCGAGTTAACTATCAGTGATAGTTAACTCTCTGTTGTACAACTAGACCACCGTCCTGACTCAAAGCGCTTCCATAACGCAACCAAACGCACAGGTTTTGTTGCGTTGAACCTGCTAGTGTGTTTTTGTGTTGGTAATTAACACAGAGGCGGAACGTAAGTCCTGCAATGCGTGAAGTATGGAAAAGAGGCGTTAGATCCGACGCATACCTTGCTGGCCTATACAAATATACATGTACGAGGATTGCCGAACACCAAAGAGTATACGCTTCTGTTTCAACTATCTCCTCACCCTCCCATGAATTTATTATATTCTTGAAGCATAAGCGTTGCAAACATCAATACATTCGCTGTTTTGCCCAATATTTCATTATCTTTTATTTGTTACAAGTTGAAGTTGATATTATATATGAAAACTTATTTTCTCTGGAATTTTCAGGGTAAGCGGCGCTTACCTTGCTTGCTTGGAATGCACGCCACTGGTGATCTGCCAATTATTTATTCACGTTATTACACAATTATAATAGAAGTTCAAATTTGTGGTTGATGGCATGCTGATGGTTTGGATGATTCGTCCTTTCTGATATAACAAAAAGACTTAGGTAAATAGTCAAATGGGAAATGAAATATTTGTGAAAGACCTGAAACAGAATACCAAAATTACTACCTAATACTGCTAACATATTTATGAGACATAACTCACATCGCATTATTCCTCGGAAAATTTCCTGATAAGAGTACCACAGAATGTTGCATGTACTTTTGGTTTGATTCAAATACATTAGACGCTAATTCAACTGAGAACCCATTTCATACAAACAAACAATACACTTACCTCTTCTAAATCCAGTTAATGTCTTCACTTTCTTTGAGGAAATAGTTCCTTTTGTAGAAAAGTACAAGGAGTAAAATACGAAATTATGAAATAAAACGTAAAACACGTTGCATTTGTAAATAGCGTAACGGAGACAGGAGAGAAGAATACATCAATACATCCATAATAAATAGTAAACCGACTTATCGATAGATGGCAGTAATTGATGGAGAACAAAACCAAGCTAAAATTGAACTATGAGCTGTAAACAATTCAGTCGTATTTAGTGGGAAGAGGGAGATGAAAATTTGATTTCAATAGGGTGCTTGCAACGCTGCGCGCGGGCAAACACCCTAAAAATACAAGTTTACGTTTTTGGGTTTGGGAAATTAGACAAAGTTAAATATGTATAATTGATGATAGGCAGTGCTATTGAAGTGTTCCAGTTAATTTATTGGTCAACGTCACCTATGACACAGTTTCTGTACCTAATAACTAAAAAAATTACATCAATACATAATTTATTCAACACGTACAAAGATCTAAAATGTTAGTATTTTCTTATTCATTTAGGAAAAAAGTATCTAATAATAGGTGAAATACCTACAAACAATTAGGGATTTATTAGACATCCTCGTCTAATTCCAATGAGAAATTATAAAACAGCGATTGTCTATACTTCAGCATTCAATATGATATTAAAGGCACCGATCTAAAATAATAATGATAAATAAAGAATAAGAACTTGATATATTATAATATATTAGGCACTCAGACTTCCTAATTATAAATATTAGAATACGAGGTAAGAAATAAGTTCTATATTCTAGTTATATTTTATAATACCTACATTTTAGTCGTCAAATTTCAAACAATAAGTGTCTAGGTAAATATATTTACTACCATCTCTTAAGATGATCCCAGTATAATTCATTGGTTTCAGTGCGACTGCTTATAGTGTCATATGTGTTCTCCTCATCTTTGCTAGTTGATTTCGCTTCACTCCATACAACGCTGTAAATTAATTAAGCTAATGCTTTACATTACTTTTGACATTTAACAGCTGATCTTGAAAAAGTGGGAACAAAAAGCCCACAACCCGCTAGACATGATCCTTGTATACATGAAACTGGACACAAATATGAAATTTTTTCCTTCTATTTTTCGTAAAATTTTGCATCAGTTTTGTAAATTTATAATGCAGTATAAAAATTACACCAAAACTATCACAATAAAACCATTTTTATTGAATTATAAATGCTAAAAAATGACTAGTGAACATCAACACTAGTCAACTTAATTATTCATGACCTTGCCAACGGTTGAACAGTTTAGTAAACAAACTGTGCAGAAGACATCTATAATAAATTTTCTTTAGACAATCCATAAGGCAGAATACCTAGTACAGAAATATACTACATGTTCTTCAAATGTTCCTAGGACAAATGGTCATGGTACATATCTTTTTTCGCGTGGACACTTAAGGATACATTTAGGTGGACATGTGAACCGCGACTCTACGAAGATGTTCGTAAATTTCACTGCCAAAAGAGAAAATTTATATATTTCCATGTTACTGCTAGCTGATTTGACAATGATATTGTCAAAATGTAGCCATAAGCGCCGCAGTGATGCGACTTCTTGATTCGTGTTGAATTGACGACCCCGCAAGGCTGCCTTTAGTTGAGGAAATAACCAAAAGTCGCAGGAGGCGAGGTCAAGACTATACGGGGGGGGGGGAGGGGTGGATTGTGATTTTTTTTTAGAAGTCATCACCGTGGCGCAGATGTTTTTCTCCTCCTTACTGGCGGCGGAATACGCGAAAACGTTCAATAAATGGCAAGAACGAATGAACGCCTGTATAGCCATGAATGGCGCTTATTTTGAAAAAGATATTTGTGCACTTAATGAAGATGATCATTAATAAAAATTTTTGTAATTGTATGCTTTTTTTTCCTTCTTTAAAAGACCTGTAGGGGTCAACGCATATGTTGTTTTTTTTTCTTCAAATTGGTCTGGAACAGCGAGTTTTCAATCAAATGAACTCGGCGTGGTCTCAATCGATAGCTAATGCGCCAAATTATCCCCCTACTGCGTTGAAACGCCGATAGGTAGCGATGGTGAGCCATACGAATTTTAGTCTCACGTCAGTTACTTAGCGACAGCCTATGTGCTTTCCTTGGATTTGTGAGTGCTGTCAGAAAATGTGTGGGAATGCTGCCAGTCTACTGCCAGATAATTCCTTCTTAGTGGCAGTATATTAGTGTAATTAGCAGTGAGCTGGCAGTGCGTGAAGTGACAATGGTCGACGGTGCGTGAACTGGTGATAATTGGCAGTGAGTGAACTAGGAATGATTGGCAGTACGTGAACTAGCAGTAAAATTGACAGTACAGCAATAGCAGCATTGTCGGCTCTATTTGTAATAAGCTGACTAAGAAACCATATCAAAATACTTTAGTTTAAGAGTACGATTAGCAGACCCAAATGCAAAATGATGCAGAAACCAACTGATCCAACTCGTGTACATTCACAGTGCCGCCACATGACAGATGCACATCCTCACGGTCATCATTTTTTCATTGCATTATTATGAGTGTAGGTCATATTTTGTTGATTTCACTTAAGAAACGTTAGTTTCTATGGACAAATGAAGGGAACTAAATTTATGCAGCGTAGAATTTCATTTCAGCTGAGTATGCAATAAATGGAAAAAATTGATGTACCTACCTAGTTCTTGTCAGAATTGTCAAACTGTGTAAGCATTAACCAAATATTAGCCGTTAAATAACAGTTAACCAAAGGAAACATATATGTAACCATATCATAACATTGACAATTAAATGTGAAAAAAATCAATCGATTATCACCATCAGTTATTCTTGAATTATCCTGGTACATAACTAGGAGAGGAGGCGAGAAGTGTGCGGGAAAAGATAGGAACTTTGAGCTTTATTTTTATTACAGCATTACATCCTTTTCCCTGGTTTTAATGTTTCTAGTAACATAAGAAGGAGCAACATGGATACAGAATCGAATCATGAAATGAGACCTTGTGTTCATGTAATTCTGTCTTGTTCGAGGTCATCTTTCTTTTGCTTTTCAATTCACCATTTACCTTGAAATTTAACTGAAACCAGAAAGTTACTTTTTTTTCTTAATTATTGAGTTTTCAGTGTTTGGAACTTCAACTGAATTGTAAAAGTTTTTTATTTTTATACTCGTATTATGTGAGTTTTTATATTTCAAACTTTGACTAATGAGCTGAAAATTTTTTCATTGTTTTTTTTTTTCTTTTTTTCTTTCTTTCTTCTTTAAATGATTAAGCGAGTTTTGATTTTGAACGTCAACTGACAGTTCTGAAAGTTACTAAGGCCTAAATTTTGCATTCCTATTATTATTTGTTTTGTTGTTTTATTTCTTCTTTTCTCTTATTAAAAATAATGAGTTCTGAATTTTACACTTGAATTAAAATTACTAAAATTATTAAATGAGTTTGGACTTTTTGGTGATACAAAAACTTATACGCGAAATACAACGTTTTAAAAATGAAGATGTAAGTTTAAAAATATGAATCAAGATTTGAAGTCGGATGAGATTTTCATTGTTATTTCAAAGATAAGAGATAAAATGCTTTCATCTTGCATACCCATTTACACAATGAAAATAGGAGAAAATTAGAAAAAATTGAAATATCAACAGTAACCCTAAATTAAAGTTAAATAACCTTGAACTGTGAGTGTATAATAACGTAATAACCGTAACTGTAAAGTGTTAAGCATATAGATGAAATAACATAACTGTTATAACTGTATGAATCAAATAATGTAACTGTAACAATAACCGTCATTCGAATTCCTTCGGTTTTATACATGTAACAGCTCTGATTCTCATGTTACCAGAGTATTATAATTTCAGAAATCTGCAATCTGCAAATACTATTTTGGGAAAATCAACAGAAACTGACAAACAGCAACGTTCAACGAAATATTTTATTCAAAATTGAAGTAATTTAATCGAAATCAACATTTATTTTAAAATCAGGAAGTTGTTCTCTAAAATTGCAGACTTAACTAATCATAAACACTGATAACAAAAACTGTATACAGCAATTTTTTTGTTGATTATATACTCATGGGAAGTGAAATTTTACGGTGAATAAATTCAGCAGTTGAATTCTTTTGTCCAAATGAATATTCTTCGAGTAAAATTGGAAAATAAAACCAACTGCCATTAAATGCTACATGTAATTTAACAGTGGCGCTGTTTGATGGGATAAATTATAGCTTGATAATTTTTTGGAAAATTAAAAGCCGTATTTTCAAACAACACTTAATTTCTTAAGTACCTGTAAATGGAAAAAAGCACTTAAGTGCAATTCTATGATTTTTTCCATTTAAAGGCACTTAAAAATTTAAGTGTTGTAAGAAAATATGGGTGGAAGTTTACATTCGACTGGTTAAGCTTATATGGCAATGCACGCATGCTAAATTAGCTTCTCAGACACCACACCCCTGGTCCCGGAAACTATCCTTTCGCGTATCGCACCAGACACCAGAGGAACGCACTGAGGCTGACCCGGGCCCCCATTTTGCCTTTTTCCTTCGGATTCGCACTTTCCTGCCAGGGCCATTATGGGACGTTTACATTGGTTAGATACCATGTTGAATCAATTAGTTTCAGTATCACTTTGGGCTGACATTGTTTTCAGCATCAACGAATTTTTCAAATTTCCTATCGCACATATATTCTTCACTACTCTACATCAGTATAGTGGCGTTAGCAGTGAAACCTCAGACCCATTGGGGGGGGGGGGGTACAGACTAGTTATCATGGTCAAAAATAACTTCTCATTTTTTTATTTTTCTTGTGTGCGGCTTATACGTGTATGTCCACCAGCAATCCAAAATGAAGCAGTAATATTCATTTAATTTCTGTATCCATCATTACCTTACATTGCGTGATGGTATCACTTCTGTCTCATCAGATGCCTTGCGTCTGCATTTATCTCTGAAGTAATACATCAGTATCACCCCTGCGGCAATTAATATGAGCCCCGTAATTACGATCCAACAAACAGAATTATGTAATGAGTTACTTTTGTATTCTTTCTTCTCTTCTTTTACAACCTATTATGAAATGAAGATCACAAAATAAGTAAAAAGGAACAAAAATGGCTAATCTACGCTTAAGTGTAAAAGTCATCCAAGAAAGTCTTCTCACGTTATTCAAAACTTGAAGATATTGAAAACGGTTATTTTTTGCTTTACATAGTAAACAACTCGGCAGCTGGGAAATGATTTCGTCGGTCTAAATTCGTTACTCAGTTTTTACTAAGTTGAATCAATGGATGGGCGATCAATTCACTCTATTTCAGGAAAAGAGTTCGGGTACAACTGATTTATCAAATTAATTCAACTCCAGAAGAGTTGGTGATTTATTCTCATTATTTCTTGGCACATTCCTAAGATTCCTGACCTCACTGATTATCTGATAGAATTCATAAAACCGTTCCGTCCTCAGTATATGCCACCCTTTTAATTCAGTGACCATGTCAGGTACCACTTCTGCACAATAGAATTTGGATTAGTAGCAGGTACTTGGACTGGTTAAAAAATTCTTTGTATGCAAGAAATTTGGCATTCCCAACTTTCCTATTGCCTATGTCATCGACATGAAATTTATACAAAACTGAACATCGAGTGACAGGAAAATAGCGTTCCCATGTCATTTCCCTTATTATATATTACAGACGAATCTATTCGTCAAAATGTTAACACAAGATTTCTCAGCTAGCATTCAATCAAGCAACTTTTTTATTTACTGAACAGTTTGAAATATAAAATAAAAATATTTTTGTAAAAATGAACTTACAGGTTCGAATAGTGCGCACTGAGTTGAGCAATCGCAATCGCATGTCTATAATCATAAAATACATATTATCACCTAAAAGTAGATAGATACTTGTATATGTTGCATGCAGTATAATCAAGTTTTTCATACTTACAAAATTATTGTCAAGAGACGGCGAGCACAGATATTTGCAACCCCCGTTATTTTTATGACAAGGTGAATTCTTCACTGTACTCTTCACAACCCCGGTTATTCTGATAACCCCATCCGAATTATCACTCGTCCAATGATCTAAAGGAGCCAAGAGTTATAAAAAGCATCACAGATGTAGATAAGAAAGTACACGTAAAATTTAAGAGATTACATACTGTCAGCAATGCAATTGATCAGATTCCGCGAATTGTACCAGCAAATTTCCTGTGTATTTTCTGTCCATATAATATTATTGCCCAATGATGTCATACTTTTAGATAAGGCCTCCTCGTGAGCACGGGTATAACTCAGAGTATAAATCGATTCACCTTGATCTAAGTTATAACGAAACCAGCAAGTACAGTGAGTTTAAGACTTTCGTATATGCATTTGGTGATTCATATATTTAAGGGCCGGTTCAACGATATTCTTTAATGTGAGGATTAAAAAGTTGAACCTCTAGTAGAAACAGGTAAACCCGATTCAAGAAATACCACCCAGCTTATGTCAATTGGCACACTTGGTCTTCAGCATTATATTATGTAGCTATCGGACACATACTTAAAGTACATCTTCCCACTTTATAGGTAATAACATTATGGTAGCTAACTAAAAAGTTTCCGGAATTTAGCCCCTCATCAGTTGTCTAACATTAGGCATGCACATCTTACTGCTGAAAATCTTATGGCTGGGACATCATACATTTCAGTATGAAGAATACTTGGCAGTACTAGGTACCAGAGTTTCACTGTCAATACCATTATTACCGATGCAGAATTGTGTAATATTTATGCAAATAGTGTGAAAAGTTTTCTTGTGGCTATAAATGTGGCAGTGAATTGCCAAAATCTTGAAGCCGAAGTATTTTGGCGAACACCAAGTATATTGCCAACTAAGCAGGCAATGCTGCCACTAATGCACTGTTAATTCAACTGTCAGCTTACACACTGCCATTCAAGTTGGCCATACTGCCACAGAACACTACCAAACCACTACTAGTTCATGCAATGCCAGCTCATTGCCAGTTACACTTGGTCGTATTACCACCAGTACTGCCATCAAAGCCAAATATTGATTAAGGTTCTTCTGGCAGTATTCGTTATGCACAATGGCAGTACTGCCACATTTACTGCCAAGTTTTCATAGACTTATTCTGCCAAATCAGCTGACAGTAACATGGCAGTGTATTTTTTCTAGGCAGGGAAATCTACAAAATCTTCTTGAAGTAAGTATACAGTATCTATTGTAAGTTGAGCATATTGCTTCTCGAACTCAGACAACTAATGATGAGCTAACGCCTGAAAATGTTTTGGTCGGTTTATCTTTACTTAAGAATGAAGAATAGAAAACTATGTACTCAGAACTCGTAAGAAAATGATTTGATATTACAACATAAAACTAACCAGTTGCATTGTCAAAGCGGATTATTCTGTCTGTATCTTTGATCGTCACAAATAGGGTATCCATAGATCTCACATAATGCATCATAATTACACCCGTGTCAAAGAAGTCAACTCTCATAGCACGCGCATTACTATTGAATATTGTAACAGTATTTTCGTGAGTCCCATCCATTGGATGCCGCTCTATTGTGAGCCATGTATTGCTTTTCAAGAGGGCAAGAAACATGTACCTGTAAAATCAATCGTGCAGTAATGACAATCAATTCTGAAAACTGAAAAAATTTCTCAAAAGCGGTTGAAAGTAGCTGAACTTGTCACCTTCCAGTCGCAAAGCTCATTTTCGTTAATATAACATACTGCTAACCCTTTATTCGGAGCCAAAGTGACACTGAGAGGTATACACGCGGAATCTCCTTTTTTTAATATCATCGTAGCCTGCGTGTTAAGGCTGTGGACTTTCACGGTGTAATCTGCAGGATTAACCCAGTAGATATTATTTCCAAAATCGTCGAAGTCTAACGAATTGATGATTCCATCAACTCCTCCGTTCACTATCAGATTTAGCTTCTTGTCGCTCGGATTAATCGAGTAGATTTTCTCTTTACCCTCCTCAGCGAATATTACGCTTCCTAAAAAAGAATTTGTAATGTTTGTACTACAATAATTGCTATAGGTATTATAATCGGGTTATTTTTAATCATAGCCATTTACAAGTGAGTAATTCTTCCAAGTACGTCATTTCAACTCTAATATTCTCTATTTGCTTCACTTTTTCAAAACTGTTAGTAGGTAAGTTGGAATGTACGAGTATGTATTTATTATTATTACCCTTTAGCGGCAGGATACGAAGTTTCCACTCAAGTTTTACTTACATTATTTTATGTGTAATACCAAACTAGACTCCATCTGGCCTAGTTTATGGGCGAAGGCCTCTTTCAACCGTTTCCACTCGATTTTGTCCTAGGCCACTCTGGGGTACATATTTTTTAAGAATTTATCGAAATCGTCCCTCCATCCTAATTTCTGCCTTCGTTTTTTCCTTTTCCGATAGGGCTGCCAAAAAGCCAGTTCATAAGACCATCTTTCGTCTTTTGTTCTTGCAACGTGCCCTGCACAGTCCCACTTGTACTATATTCCTGTTGTCTTTCATTTTCTTTTTTATAGTTTTTATTGGTATTATTGGGATTTTGTTTGCCTGTTTTATGTTTGGTATGGACTGTATGTATACTCACTGAAATACATATATATCTACAGCAGTGAGGAAAATGGAAAGTTTTAAAAGGAAATCAGGTGCTTATTCATCCACCGGAATTTCTGTAGAAATATTTGTAATATTGTGGAATTTCGGGAGAAATTTCTTTGTAGCCACAGTTAGGACGACAGAAGAAAATTACCCACAACGATCGAAAAAGTCGTCCACAATTATGGACAAAAATTATCTACAATGATGGAAAAAAGGTATGGAAAAAATTATTCATGATGATGGGATAAGTTATCCCCGAAGGCAGGAAAACGTTATCCACGACTATGGAAAAGTTACCCACGACGATAGAAAAAATATCAAGAGTACTCTGATAAGACAAATTTTCAGACGTAAAAAAACTATTTCCTTTCTTTAGCGTAGCACCAAGCAGTAACATTGAGGCAGCATTTTAGATTTGAGTTACGTTTGCGGCTAGCCTCTCCTCGCGAATTTACATCCCCAATACAAGTGTTTGTCTGTTTGTTTTTTCTAGGATGGGGAATGAACCGTTAGAGCTGGGGGGGAGGGGTCGTAGTTCTTGCAGATGTGTTCGTATGAACTCTGAAAAGGTTTTAGGCTTACAAAAATCTTGGTACCTTTATTAGGAGGGGAGGTCACAAAATTTTACCCTCTCTATACCCCATATTTTTTTCGATGTGGACTTTTCAGAAGCGTTTTAATTGAACGTTTTCACATTAAGTTAAAATTTGGTGCTCATAACTGTTTCCCTTCAAAATTATTAGAAGGCTGAAAATCTGAAATTTCCAAAACAAGCTCAAAATACCTTATTATTACATTCGTATCTGATTTAACGCGACCACAATATACTTGGATACTGTTTTGTACTAATTTATTTATGTATTACACAACCCATCTTCAGCCCCGCATCATCACCAAAAACCCTAAAATTTCAGTTTTTGGAAACTATATTCAACATTCTTAATTTTTGAAAACACCAACATCTTGTCTGAATGACACAAGCATGAAGCGGTAAACTGTAAATGGATTCGGACACTCTATTTGAATGCAATACGATTTGAAGCTTTTTTCTATTGAGGTTCAAACTTGCACAAGAGTGCGCTGTAAAATCACCTGTGCGGGTGAAAATGAATGAGTGATGATGTGTACTTTCAAATAGAAATACTGCTATCCTCAGGAGGAGAAAACGAGTAAAAATTATTCTACCAGTAGACCTGATTATAATTCAATTTTTTGGTGACGATGCAGTTAAATTTAGGACAAATTTTCTTTGAATGTGAATTTGTGATCGATTTAATTATAATTGAAGTTTGCTACACGCTTACGGTAAATCATACGTGATCACTCACGCATATACGGGGCTGCCAATAACTATAAATTTAAATCCCAATTTTGAATTTTCCACACGTTTCAATAACGTTGCCAAAACGGGATCGCCTATAGCAACCACGCGCTACACCATCGCCCATCCATCAACACATGCGCGTACAGAGAACAGACGCTAGTTGTCATGGTTTGACTCTACATAAAAATGTGTCATATGTTTCACGTATCAAAATATGAAAATATGAAATAACTACAGCTTCAAACATCGTTCATTATCATAAGTACACGCATTATTACTAATCAAAATTCCAATTTGGTGCACAAGTTTTCCTACCCATTCCAAAAAAACATGTATCTACCCGGCATTAAGTAGGTATCTACATTTGCAGTTATAACAAAGGGCATTTTGATAACTAAGAGTTCGGGGTAACGTCAGAAGCCAGTTGCCTACCATTCAGGAAAAAAGATGGACGGTATGTGTCCAGATGTATATTTAGGGCGATCGAATAGAACTAAATTTTGCAATAATATCAACGGAATTCGAATATGGAGTTTAGAGTCACTGCCTACCCGGACAATAAAGGTAATACAAGGAAGGCGAAAAAAGAGCAAAAAAGAGAGAAAACGATTCTAAGAGATGCACACATGTCCCTAAGAAGTTTGGCAAGGCAGGACTTTTCTAATGTAACATATTTATACAGGAAACTATGTACCAAAAAAAGTCAGTACCTATTTTAGACGTTAATGGCGGTGATGAGCACCGTGTAGTATAATAGATGTTTTTTTTCTCTCTCGTCACAACAATCAACCCGTAAGAATGATCAATTGATGTTTTAATGTCCATTTTGGAGTGTGAGTGAACTTGTTTATATTCCTTTTGTAGGGTGTGCCAATTCACTTTTCCTTATTCTGTATTCCAGAGCGTTTTCGGCTGTTATGCCATCATCAGTGGAGTACCCTAAATGAGACTTGTCTCTTGTGGTCCTGTAGTTATAGTCGAGGGTAGTACCGTATGGTGAGCCTGTTTAGTCTTGCGTTCCTATTGGTTGTCTGTGAATATGCAGTCTGTCCAATCAGTGGTTATTGATATTGGTTGTGTGCTCTGATTGGTTGTCTGTGGTTGTGCAGTCTGTCCAATCCGTGGGTGTTATGTTATTAGTTGAAATAAGTTCTCACTTTGGAAGTTAGTTGTTGTATTTATTAGGTTGTTTTGTTTTGTTTTTGCCTTTATTATTTTTAGTTTTTCTTTTAATTTTCTTTTTCTTGTGATGTTTGTCAACATACTAAATGACAACAACCTCAGAACAACAGAAATTAACAAAATTAAACAAATAGCAATTAACAACAAATACCAACCACAAACTGTAGACAGAATAATTACCAAACTAACACAACCAAAAAACACAGACACCGAACCAATAACCACAAAAACAGACAAATACGCAGGAGCAATACCATTCACAGGAACACATACATACAAAATACAAAAAATCTTCAACCAATACAACATAAAACTCGGAATCAAAAACAGATCACCTCTGATCAAACAAATAAGCAATGACAAAACAGAAAAAAAGGACAGAAACAACAGCAGCGGAGTATACAGACTGGACTGCAAACACTGTGACATGACCTACATTGGAGAAACAGGCAGAAAATTCACAACCAGAATCAAAGAACACGAAAAATCACAGAAGCTAAATGATGACAAATCACTGTTTGGAAAACACTGCAATGACCAGGGACACAACAATGACAAATTGACAGAAAGTACAAAATCCTGCACACAGAAAACAACACAAGAAAAAGAAAATTAAAAGAACAACTAGAAATAATGAAGGCAAAAACAAAACAAAACAACCTAAAAAATACAACTAACTTCCAAAGTGAGAACTTATTCCAACTAATAACATAACACCCACGGATTGGACAGACTGCACAACCACAGACAACCAATCGGAGCACACAACCAATAACAATAACCACTGATTGGACAGACTGCATATTCACAGACAACCAATAGGAACGCAAGACTAAACAGGCTCACCATACGGTACTACCCTCGACTATAACTACAGGACCACAAGAGACAAGTCTCATTTAGGATGATGGCATAACAGCCGAAAACGCTCTGGAATACAGAATAAGGAAAAGTGAATTGGCACACCCTACAAAAGGAATATGATGTTTTTAAATTCACATTAACGAAACATCGAAATAGCCCGAAAATGAATAGCCCATATGACTACATCCGCATGGTGAAGTATGAAAGAAGTCAATGCTGATGACGAATACTCAATGAAAGTTCCTGAAAATTTCAAAACTATATTTTGAATGCATGTACATGAGTACTTTCTCCATTCAAAAGGTTTTCATTGCACTCACTCTAGTTAACTCACTGTAGCCCACGGTCTAGATGACCCGCGAAGAAGGTCAGCTAGGTTTTGTATAAGTTTTCCTGCCTGGCTACTACTTTCTGTGTAGCAGGATGCGAACGTCTCACAAACGTCTTTGATCTTCTGCATACCTGCATTTCCTGTACGTGATCTTTTCAAAACTACGTTCTTCTTCTTCTTATTCTTATGACTCAATCTCCGTTTTTCCCTCAATCAGTCAGGCAGAATATCAGTTCAGTTACAGTTTCTCTTTAGCACTCAAGTATAAACCTCTATTAAATAGAATATAGGAAAAAGTAATATGTTTTACTGGACCAATTTTTTATTGCAAACAAATCTCTTCCTTCCATACTACCAATTGAGCTTGAATGTATAAGCTTTTATTGAAAGCTTCATGGCTCACACCTGGCATTTCCGTTGGGTCAATTCTTTCCGAGTTATTATTCGGACAAGATTTAATTCATTCCCGCAGTTGGGTCAACACGAATAGTTGACCTGAATTATCAGTAAAAAGTATTGCAACAACATGTTATGTTGATGAGAAATTCGAATCACACAGAATGGCGTTTTTGGAAGAATTACTTCCATGTAGATATATACCTACCTACTTACTTAGACAGGTCCAAGTAGCTATCTATAATAATACTTCAGCACCAGTGGCGGATTCAGGAACCAGCGAAAGAGAGGGATGGGTGTAAGATTGGAATTGTCCCAATTTTAGACGTAAAAAATCACGAATGGAGCAACCGCGGAAATTTTAGGCTTTCTACTGATTTTTGAATGAAAACTGGCTTCGTTTTGGGCTAAAAAGAGCCGCATGTATTTTTCAATACTTCTTGCAGTATTTTCATTCTTATATTATAGTAGCGAGCTCGAACACGAACAAGGGTATTAGCTTCGTGGTCCCGTTGGATCGGCCACTGATGGAGTTCTAAGAGTATTTAATGAGGGCACGATAAATAAAAACGGATGTTACGTTAAAATACGAGTATTTACCAACCGTTTAAAGAGTTGTAAGCGAGGGCAGAAATAGGACCTGCCATTTTCGAATACCCTGAAAAGAAGTTTTGTACTCTCCACTTTCCAGAGAGTGCTGCTCCAATAATGAAAATTGAGAAGTCACGTGCTACAAGTAAAGTAGAGTCTTCGCAGAACATCGAATTAACGTTAAGATCTCCTGCTTGGGGTGTGTCTTCGTGACACGCGCAAGAGAAATTTGTGTTACTTATCGACAAACAAATATCACTGCATGGAGCTTGAATGCATGGATCCTTATTCTGCAGAACAGATAGGTAATTCTGAATGAGTGAGCCTCAAGTGCGGATTCATAACACCCCCGATTGACGAAATGACTCATTGGAGGCCATAGTCGGTTGACTTGTCATTTTTGTGTGGGGGAGGGGTTAAAAAATCTTATGATGGATATGGCCAGAGGGTTCAGAAGTAATTATAGGTTGACAAGTCAAGTACCTTCTCGTTCACTCAAGACTGTGCATAGAGGAATTCATCTTCATTTTTATCTACTATTTTTAGGAGGAGGGGTAAAACGATACACTCTTGCATCCTAGCTCCCTGCATGGAGACGGTCAGGCTCACAGCTCTTAATTTATAGTCACTATGTTTGAAGTAAGAGTTTTCAGACACCAAATTGCTTCCTCCAAGATTTGTACATAGCAAAGTTCTGTCAGCTCTGCTCATTTCAAAATAAACCTACTTTCTGATTCGTTGAAAACAGGGACAATTTCTCCCACGAGTCTCATTCGTGGCATTTTTGTGTATTGATGCATTGTGATAAGTTTTTCGTCAATCGGATCGGGTAATATGTTTCTGGACTAGGAGCGATATCCGAATTCACATTATTCGAACCAAAATTCAAATTTTTTAATTTACAGGATAAGTACGTACTCGGTGAACGGTTGATGCACCATCAAATACATTTATCACGGCTCTAAGTCTAGAATTCGCAGCTGAAGACAAGGTAGTCCCACGATAAAACTTCGGACGACTGCAGTCAGTTCTCTTACATGTATATATTTTGTATTCGCTCTGATATATCCAATAAAGATCTTCGTCATAAACAGCAATTGACGGAACGTATTCCTTGAATTTAAGGATGAGCGACTGCGAGCACACGAAACACGATTCAGAAGACAAGTATGGTATGATGAATTGATTGGCCTATAGAGTCTTCACGAAAGAATTGAAAATACGGTTTCCAAACTGCCCTTAGTCCAAAAAAAAAAATCGAAATGCGGTTTTCAGTGGTACCTAGTGGCCAGTGCGAGCACTATAAAAGTAACTTTATAGAATCTCGATACCTCGTTCGATGGTCGAATTACGCGCATTCAAAGAGCAACGGTTTCCAAACTGCCCTTGGTCCAAAAAAAAATCGAAATGCGGTTTTCAGTGCTACCTAGTGGCCAATGCGAGCACTACAAAACTAACTTTATAGAATCTCCCTCGTTCGATGGTCGAATTACGCGCATTCAAAGAGCAGCAGTGCCGGTGCAGACAGCGTTTTGTTTTTTTTCTTGTATTACGTCCAGTGCCAAACTGCCCTTTGTCCACGACTTTCGACCACTTTTCCTTAAATAACTCTAGATAGGCTGCATTCTCATTTTTGTGCATCTTTGGTAGTATGGTAGATGATTCAGGCTACTCGCTTGTACCATTTACAGAAGTTTTACATCAACAGTGTAGCACAGTTTTTATCGATTTCTCAAAAAAATAATTTTTAGACTAGGGGTAGTTTGGAAACCGTATCGTCAATTACGAAATACATTTAGGTATAAAAATATTACTGTTCGCACTCCTGTTAATTTTAGATGCTTCGCTAATTGCTTTAATCCGTATAATGATTGTATTATCTTTAAGTAGAAACCACTTAAGTAGGTAGAATTAAATGGTATGTATCAGTCGTGTATTTTCGTCGGTGACCCGTCTGAAACCTGTGACGTGCACATAGAGGCCAAGTTCATAGGGAAAGCAAAAAGCAAAACACTGATAAAAATTATAAAATAACTAATTCGTACCTAGAAAAATGACTTTTTAAATATTCACGAGTCCTCCCCCCTACTCTCGCCTCGATTCATTGGTAACATCGGCTTACATTGGTTTTTCGATGAGAGTTTCAGGGTGCTGTTTTTTTCCACTTTTAATAATATGAAAAAGAAAGAGAAGAAATAATAAATACCGCTTTTAACTTTTGGCAAGTTAAAAATTGTCAAGTTTAAAAACAATAAAATAAGTTTAGGCTGCTTTTCATAAATACAACTATCAAAAAATGTTGTAGCACTAGCTGCACTAGGGGCTATGGGCCGTACAATTTGGGGCATTAAAGAGTCGTTGGATGTCAAGGTGGGTGATGGAAAAGAGCATAGACAAGATATGAGAGAGGGGATTGAAGGCCTAATAAATCCTTACACTACTCAATGTTAGTAGCACCGGATTCACTCGAAGCTGAGTTCAAGGTATATAAGTAGTTGCATAAAAAATATTTAAAATCGACACGGAAAAAAAAAAAAAAGGATCAACACTTTTGCGAGTTTTGAACATTTTCTAACTATAAAGATCTGCGGCGACCTTCTCCTCTCAAATGTTAATTTTTGTATAAATCATCCTGCCTGGTTACTTTCTGCGTAGTATGATGCGAGCATCTCACAAACGTCTTTTCTGCATACCTGTATTTCTGGTACTTGATCTTTTCAAAAACAGGTTCTTCTTCTTATTATTCTCATGACTCATTCTTCTTTTTTTCTCCCTCGAACGACCAGACAGGACATCAGCTGAATTGAATTACAATTTATGTTTTAGCACTCTCAGTCAGATCTGCTTTTACTATTGATCCTTCCCCATCTCCCGTTTCTGAAGACTGAGTGCAAACCAAGTATCCGGGGAGAGAGGTCACTGCCCACCCCGTCTCCTCTCCCCGGTTGTTACACTTATGATAGGAGGTCTGAAACGGGCCACCAGTTCCGAAGTTTTATTACCGTTTTTTCAACTCCGTCGAATTTGATTGAATACACACGGTTTTGTTCCAGCCAATAAATTCGTTCTGCCGCTGTATCGAGAGTTAGATATCTGGGTGATGACAGGTTGCCACCAATTTTCGTAGGAGAAGATCCATCCATCGCCGATTGCATTATCGAGAAACTACGATCGTCGATCATCTCTATCCAGAATAATGTTCTGTGTGTCCAAAACAGGAAAGTGATGTCATAGTATTTATCACAGAGGTAAGATGAGAAAGAAGTGACACTCTGATAAGAATCGTCAAGATTTTGAGAATCTAGTGTAGTATCTGTCAGGTTTGCTGCGTCGATGATTCGCGGACAGGACTTGTAAGAGGGGGGACGAACAAAAAGGGGAGTATTTTAACAGCTCTGTAATTTAAAAAACCGAAGTTATGTCATTTTTGACATTTCGAGATTAGTTCTTTCAATCAAATGAAATTCAAAAACCAGAACATGCAAAGTCTTGGAGACTATTGCTCCACGTTCATGTACTCCCTCAGAGACAATACATGTGTATGAAACGAGTAAGGGCAGGCCCCCGAGAGGATACAGAAAGGGTTTGCTAAATAATAAACTTCAGTGACGTAGCCAAGGAAAGGCCTTTGCGACTTTGTCTAAGAGTGGATTTTCTAATTTTAGCACTCCCTCTCACACCTCCATCTCCTTTAGCCAAGATCATACCCTCCTTGAGCACTAGATTGACTACGCCACTAACAACCGTGATTAGACTAACGAACTCGGGAGAAACGGAACACAATATATAATTATCGTGTAGCTCGAATGTCAACGGGGCCAGTGGGTGCGCGCACATACATTTAACTAACTAAAAGCTGAGATATGAAGTTTCTAACAATACACAACAGCTGTTTTCAAAATGCAATTTAAATTTCACATACGCCATAAGAGGCCATGCTATCTGAAATCCTAATTTCGTTTACAAAAATTACAAGAAAGTGACCTATTAACCTCTTCATTCTTGTCATAAAACTAATGATATATGGCGGCGGGGCAACAGTGCTACTTGTTATAACCTTCATGTCACCTCTTTCTTTTCAACTATATCTCTTAATTATTCACTCATGAATTAGTATATTGGCACATATTATTTTTACAGTATGCATCTACTCTCGTTCTTGCTTTAGTTTCTAGTTAAATGTAATCATAAACTGAAAAAAACATTATACCTGTGTTTTGGTGACATGGCTAAATAAACTGGATTTTTCATTAATTTGTTACTCAAGTACGTGCATAGGAATCCATCGGTTTGCAAACTTTCGTGGCATACCTGAATCCATGATACCGCTTCGGATGCACGACTCTCATAAGACTCGTCAATAGCCAACAGGTATAAGTTTCCCGTAATCCAGTCTATCCCTATGTTCCTGATACAAACTAATTACAGTACTGTTAGATTATACACGATGGCTCTTTAGCTTTTCAAACCTAACCATAAAAAAAAAAAAAACGACGTACAAAATCCATAATTTTGTTAACGCGACATTGAGGTTAAATTTGATGTACAATTCGACATAGGAGTCGAATTACCAAGTAAACATCGATTTTCAGATCGAATTTTGCATCGACTTTGATATAGAATTCTATTCTAAAGTCTATGTCAATACTCGATACAGTAACTCGACTTCGGTGTATGAGATCAGCACAATTAGACGAAAAAATGGCAGAGAGGAAGAAATTCCACGAGAGCTGAATTTTGACACCAAGGGTTGGATAGTACTGATTCACTTATTAAACATACTCAAGAATCCAAGTATCTCGAAACCTTCCAGAGGACTGAACGCTCCCAAAAGCAATTTTCTCATAAAAATTCAAATTGTTCCTCATTGGATGCTAAACGAAGGAGACCTTTTATGATGTTTTCGCAACCACCACTAAAATGATATAAATAAAGTTTCAATATAACCATTCTGCCAACTACTCCCGAACCCGTTTCTCCACACTCCAATTCCACCTATGTACTCTCAAATGAGATTTATTTTTCTGTTTTTTTCAGCATCAGAAATAACATTTTTACAACGAATTTTAAAACCTACAAGAGCACAAATCGTCGAATCGCGTACTAGCTGGGAGTTTCAAGGTCCCAGACTTTAATTTTCATATTCGGCTAGCTGTAATCTCAAACTGGTACTACCTGTAAGGGAGCAGGGGCTGAAAATTGCGGAGGAAAAAAGTGATACGGATATCGTTTAGTTCTAAGGATAGTTGAATCCATCTCCGATAACGATTTGATCCCCATATCAAAATTGTGGTACCAGTGAGGAGGCTGAGGCTCAAAGTGTCAGACTTTAAGAAGCTGCAACATGATTTGACCCCCATTTCAAAACTGTGGCATCTCATGCGGCGGGAGCTTGTAAATGCACAGACTGAAATACAGATGTCGTTTCATAGGTTTCAAAAGAGTCCCTGAAAATTCAAACAGTTCGACCCTTATTTCAATATATTTGTCAGCCGGGGGAGAGGGGGAGGGTGAAACTGAAGAGTTAGCAAATATAACATGAACGTGTCGATAGCTAGGTTTGAGGACCGCTGAATTTATTTGTGACGTTAATACTAGCCCTAACTGAAATTTATGATTACACAGTGGAGGCTGGGCCCCAGACATACAAAGTCAACAATATAAATAGCTTTATACGTAAAAGAATGCTATACAATAATTAGAGGTGACCGGGAACGACCCCCCCCCCTCCATGAATTTTCAGAGTCGGTATTTTGTTAGCATTCTGAACATCAATTGGCAAAATATGAACATGACTATGAATTTTTCCCCTCTGGCATTGGCATGGAACGTTTCCGCTTTTGCATTGAGTGGAAATTTTCGACTCATTTTCAAAACCTTCGACAGGGATTAGCTCGCCCTTGACCACAATTCAGAGGTTATAGCGAACCACATTTCAAAATAAAATTATATGACCTTCAGACCTTCTCTTCAGCCCGTATCTTAATTCTACGATTTATACTGACAATTCTGAGGTTATAGCGAAACAAAGTAAAATTATGTGGTCATGAAACCCCCTTCAAGGTATAAGGGAGGGAGCGGGAACCATTTCAGGGATTGGTAGGTAATAGCATAGAGAAATGGATCTAGGGGTGGTATTCATCATTATTGTTCGGTGAAGTCGATAAATATACCAAAAATATGAGAAAAATTGTGCGTTTTTTTCATAGAGCCTGCGTTCATGTATGGTAAAGGGTTACTGAATCCCTATTTATGGTATTTTACGAACAGTGACAAAAAAATTATGGGAGACCTTCGTGTAGGATTCGACGAGGAACAATTTTTGTTCGAAACGTTTTTTCTCATAATTTATATTTCTGAAAATTCTTAGGAAAAACTGCTTCGGAGGGCGTTCAGCCCTCTGTGGGGCTTGGGGGACACTCGATTTTTTTGGGTATCTCTAATACGTTAATCAGTACTACTATCCAATCATATGCGTCCAAATTCAGCACTCGTATCTAATGTCTATGGGTCATTCTCCAGAAACTGAGAATATTTTTACCAGCAAATTTTCAACCCAAACGTTCGAATTTTTAATAATTTATTTTTTTATTTTTGGTGGGGGAGGGGGATTTTGTGTTACACAATAACATCCGCAACAAATTTCGATAATCCTGTTCATCAGAAAGAACAATTACATTTTGCGAATGAAAAAAGTGTAGGGAGGTTTTCATCGTCGTGGATGTTACTCTCTTGTCTCAATAGCCGTTACATATAAAAAATAAAATTCAATTTGTTACAAAGTTCAGCTTGCTGTCAATAACTTCATATTTCCAGAATGGACTGCAAAAATTCTGTTACCAGGGTTTGCAGTCTATTTTGTCGAAGTCGATTTGTGACTGGTGCAAAGATATATGCCTTATACATTTTTCAGCACAAGTGGCAATACTGGTTATAGTTTTGATCCCTGAACACGATCCGAAAGTCAGATCGTAGTCATTGGCGTATGTGATAGCACCCATGAAGAAGGAAATTCTCGAATCTATTTTGTTCGTAGTTGTGATGGGTATCAGTGCTTTCGCAATGGACAAGATGTCTGTCATCGTGGATAAAAGTCGTGCGTCCTCCTTCCTAAATGTTGACGCTTCTGCTCTGTGAACTCGTTGAATGTTCTCTCCTACATATAAACTAAGTATTATGAAAAAATAAATGTCATCTTAATATTCTCAGTTCCTGGAGAATGACCCCTATATCGAAGTTGACCACAGTGTCGTGTTGAAAAAGGAACGGATTTTGAATTTCGAATTAGTCATTTTCGCACTGACCCCGTTTCTAAAGAAGTTGATGGTATTTTAACCGAGGTATACGCGCTCACCTTGCCCATACAATCGGATTATTTGTTGCATCGAAAAAGGGTCACCATATCGACGTGACCGCCATAAGGTCGACATCAACGATCCGTTCTTAAATTTGACATCTTCGACGAAGAAGACATAATCATTGAACAGTGTCGCACTTGTCACTACTTGCCGTGTTGAATCATCCTCGATTGGTAAACGTAATTCTCCAAATATTGGCTGGTCTGAGTTTGAAAGAAATGTGGCATTTATAGTACCGTGACATTCAGAGTTGTACGAGCATGATACATTGAAGACCAATAGGATCTCGTTCTCTACAGGAAAACAGACATCACAGGTATGTTAATACTTTTTAAGTAAAATGAATAAGCAGGAGCCATGTTGCCGAAATTATCAAGACTTCTATTTGTCGACTGCCTGTCTGTGACAGACTGGTCAGTTTGGTTACGCAGATGTGGAAGTCTACGAACTTACCACACATGTCTTCGTCTGAGTAGTCAGCACAATCATGCACTCCATCGCAGCGCTTGTACAACTGAACTAGTGCACCATTTCTGCACCGAAATCCGGGGATATCCTGTTCCATTTGTCCGAGAACAAATGGTGAGAAAACGAGGTAAAAGGATATTCAATTAATCTCACTCTTAGCATCATGTTCAATCCGTTATATGATTAAGAAACAATGTACAAGAATCAATATCAATAAATTTATACTTACCCCATTGATATTCGGAAGATAGTACCATAAACAAATGAATACAATTGCACTAATGCCTCGGATCTAAAAGAAATCGAGTGATACGGTGATACGGGTATTTGGAAATCATAAATAATACAAGGTAGGTACTTATGTGTCTAATAAAGAAAACCAAATATTGGCGCGGTCAATTTTTTCAACTCTTTCCTATTTGTGTATAGGTACTTAAAGACACAAGGAAATTGAGTGAATTTCAAGTTTAACCACGACATCACAGCACGGTGACGTGATATTGAGCTGTACAGGAAGTGCAGAGTAATAACCATGACAGAAAAAGATTGAAAATGTTTGCTACTTTCAGACTATTTTTGAAAAAACCAGCGGTTTTCGAGATTATTTATACAGAATTATCAAAGTAAGATAGGTGAAGGTATAAGAAAAATTCGTGAAAATTTCTCAGCGACTTGGATTACAACTCTCTCTCTCTCTCTCTACTGAAGAAGATTAAGATGATCAGAAAACAATATAACGATGCAGGAACGAGTTTTTTTAACTTTGAATTCAATGTCATTATGACGTAATTTTATTATTTGACTTTCTTTAAAACTTCGAATTTTATTAAAAGGCTAAAAAGAAAGTTTTGTATTTTCGTTTTCCTTTTTTTCAACATTGACTAAGCACTACTCATTATGAATAGGTTATAAACGCAGAAAAGGGGGGGGATGTAGTGTCTAGTGTGAAAAGGAGTTTTCAACGCAATTTTCCTTCTAATCTGAAGAAAGGTAGTGTAAAATAGACGTATACAGTACCTTGAATTTCATCATTTTTGTAGCATGAAATGGTGCTATATACACACTCCTCTCTTTTTTATTCTTTTAAAAAAGAAAAGAAAGTGGAATGTTTTCATCTCTGAGATGTATTCCTAGTTGAATGTTGAGGCATTGTTATACAATTTTTAGTCACGCTCATTTTTTAACAGATTTGTCGTGGTATTGCTTCGAAATCTTTAAACCCTTCTGCTGTAATTTTTTTTTCAGATAGCACCTTTTCACACTAACCCAACGAAGTGTGCAACGTCTGGATTGCAGTAAAAGATATAACTAAGGCAGATATGAAAAATGTGAGAAAATCATATATTATGATCGGGATGTCGATACAGGTCTGTACCTATTATTGAAATTAAAGAGTATTATCCATGATGTGATTGCATAAAGCAAACAGGTCATGACAATTCTATCAAACTGCCATATCACTATCAGGAATAACAACCGAGACAGTTTTGAGCTGAGTTCAAAGATCCCCACCATCCATAAGGCTAATGTATTTTCGAAGCAAATTTTCAAGTTTTCTGGAAAAACTGATTTCTTGGACCAAACCATTTTTGAAATATCACTCGTTATTATGGACTGTCTCGATACAGGACCTAAAAAATAGGTACTAATTGTGTCATGTTGTCCGAGAATAAGTACAGAGGGCGCAAAATTTCCATCATGTACCTATACGAAATCTCTAGCACATGTAACATCAAATAAGGTAGAAGAACTCCTTTCACTTTACATCTAAAGCCTACGATTCCTTACACTAAGTCTAATGTACTTATGTTAAGCATTTTCATACTGTATTGTGACAGCCTTAAAATAATAAGTATACAGCTGTTCTTACCACAATCATTATTTTGACTACGAGAAACCACGATGCAGTTAATAGTAAATAGGTATTTAACGATAGTTTGAAACCCGTGTTATATTATTTCTTAGTTCACCATGTTACGATTCAATTTTTCCAGTAACCGTTTTATGAACCGGTTACATCAAAACGTAAACTAACGGTCAGAACGTAGTGGTACGCGTTTCTGAAAAATTCGAACAATAACACGCGCAGACGACAAATTTTTCTCTTATCTATATCGTAATGTATCATGTAATTTCACTTCATAATTTGAAAAGTCGATAACGCATCAATTTTACAACATATACGTACAGAAGAAGAGCGGAGTAGCGTGGCCGCACGAAGTACTTACAATTAACTACTTTACTCAGTGTTTGCCGGATATCAAAAAACTGATTCACAAAACTCATCATAACTGTATAACTGCAGTAAGATTGCGAAATATAAGCCAATTTGGAATAAAATTATTATATTTAGAATTTCAAGTACAATGATGGAATAGGTTTTAAATAGGACTAAAATGGCCGACACTAAATTCTAAGGAAGTAGATATCATCCACTTATTTCTGGCCATTTGATCACAGGTACGAGTCAGTCGGTGACAGCAGTGAGAGGAGGAAGATCTCAACGCTCCAAATTTTAAACGTAAAAAATCAGTAGAGCGAGCAAGAAAATGTTGGTATTTTTGTCGACTTGGATCAGAAAATGGGCTGATCTCGGCAGAAAATTAGCCGAAATCAACCATTTTTTAAAAGACTTCTAAGCAACATTTGAACACGGTAGGGCCATGACCCTGTGTCTCCGTCCCCCTTCGATCCACCCTTGCTACTTACATCCATCGTTAATCGAGCAATCTGCTATCTCAAGTTTAGACATCAGGTTTAGACAAAATGATAACATTCTTCTAGTTTTTTTAAGGTGCTTTTTAAAACAAAAATAATTGTACACCATCAGTCATTATGGAAGTATCGAAGCAACCGAAAGGGGATTCAAATTTTTCCGACTGAAAATGTCGATCTTGTAAACTGAGAATCCAATCCTGTCAACCGATGGAAATGTTTGAACTGACAAAAAAAGAAAGCCAAAATTCCTGCGGATCCAATGCTGATAACAGTGGAACAAGGTTGTATTTTCAACTGACGAAAATATTTGGGGGACTCGTCAAAACCCCTCCCCAGAGATATGTACGAGCACTCATCATGTTGCTACTTTGATGTTAAGTAGTAACTCGCCTTCATGTTTTAGGAAACCCAGGTAGATTGTTTTGTCTCTCTCTTTTTCACTTTACAAATAGTTTATTTTTGAAAAGGATATCACCATTCAGAATTCACATTAACTATCTTTGATTGTACTATTTCCGAGTTTCTTCAAAAAATATATTTTCAGTGAACAATTGCTTACTTTGAAGCAGTTTACTCGGCTAGCGCATAGAGAAGGTAAAGCTTAGTATGATACATTCAAGGGCGGCGAAATCTATAAATCCCATGTATATAGCAACATGAAATTTTTTAAGTTGATATCGTACTTTTTTATGTAGTGAACAAATTTTCGAGAAAAAAATACAATTGTTTATTTTGGTCAGTTTTACCTATTTGTTTTCTGCTATATGTATATGTAAGATTTTCCTTCCTTCATTCCTCTCTGCAGCCTATCGCACTTTCTCCCTCTCTGTAATCTAGCGTTAGTTACTACTTCTTCGTTTATCGATAAGCGTACGGTGTTCGTACATACTTTGAAAATCTTGAGCAGTACTTGTCCTGTAGCCTTCGCTACACTGCTTTATTTTAGACTGAGCGTCAATTTAATTCTGTACTCGTTTTCCTTTATTTGATTTGATTTAATTTTTGTACTCGCTTTCTTTCCTTCGATTCCGCGAAACGACTTTCTGTTCGAATTCTTTAGCAAATTAAAGCATTCGTTCTCTCGTTTCGTCTTATCACTTCGAGATGTAATAGAATCTTACAAATTCGAACATATTAGTTTCGTGTTAACTTTTGTTTGTGTTCAAACGCGAATCGTCGCCTTTGCTATTCTACTCTTTCGTGTTCCGCACGGTTAATCTTCAAGATGACCAGCTCGGTCAAGTTTACTCTTCGTGCCGAGCCCGCTCCGGCTTCTTCGGGCAAGACTACCGTTTGGACAATGCTGTCCATTCAAAATCTCGATGACGACGATGAAGACGTATACGCCTTCCCAGAGGAATTTAAGCCGATTTCAAACCACGACGCTCTGTTTGCTCTTCCTGAAGCGGTAAACTTCAAGCGAGAAACCAAGACTCGCTGGGCTCGCCGCCAATTTCGCATTCTTCTTCCCAAAACTGTTGCTGATCTATATTTCGACGCGAATCGCAATCCTATATTTATGGGAGTTCCGCTTGATTTATTCGACGAAAAAAACGTCACACCTCTGCCTCCCTCGACGTCCGTGCAAGCTACTCTTCCACCTGTAACAAATGCAGACGCTACTCAGAAGGCCCTCGCTTCTCTCGCCAAGGACATTGTACTTCCTCGATTTTCGGGTAAGAATGTCAATGCCGAAGCCTGGCTCAGTACCTTCGAACGCGAGTGCGCGCGTCTTGCCATCCCTATGACCAGACACTGGGAGGCTCTCCGTTTGATGCTCGAAGAAGACGCGAGAAAATGGTACGATACTACAGTTCTCACCAACCCATCTACGGCCTGGGAAGTCTGGAAGGAATCCTTCCTCCTAAACTTCACTCAAACCGGGCTCGCGGCTGCGCGCTCCGCCTTCGCCTTTCGTTACTATTCCGGAGACCTTAACGCATATTGCCAATCCAAGCTACTCAGGCTCTCCTGTTTCGACCCGAAAATGACGGAGCTCTCCAAGATGGCTCACCTCGCCCTCGGCTTACCTTCCCACATGCAGGATCGCATCGACATCGCCCAGTATACTTCAGTGAGTAATTTAGTTAAAAAAATAAACTCGTTCACTGCGGAGAAATCTCGACCCACAAATTCTCGCTCACAACAATTCTCTACTTCAAAATCTTCGAACGCATTTGCGTCTATTCAGCGCTCCCCTTGTGCTTTTTGTAAGAAGCAGTACGGTAAAGAATGGTTTAACCACTCTGAAACTAACTGTAATAATAAAAAACGTGAAGCAGAGGCTCGAGGTTTCGCCCAACCGGCCAAAGCTATTAATTCCATTTCTCTTCAGGACCTTCAGTCCGAAATCTCTGAAATTCAAAAAAACGAGTGAGGCCCCCGCTCATAGTTCTAGATGTCAAATACGGGCAAAACCTAATTGGTAAGGGTCTTTTCGACCCCGGGTCGAACGCGTCGGCGATCAGTCGACGAGCTTTGGAAAATATAAAAGATTTCAAGTTTATACCAGTTAATTTGACATATAGTACAACGAGCGGAACGGGCAACATTTCAGGTTTAACCATCGTCGATATAACAATACTGAACGTTACCCGGCGTATTTTATTGCATATAGTTGATAGTGATGTGTACGATTTTATTATAGGCCTCGACTCGATTCCGTTTTTTGGCCTGTCACTCGACAGCAATCTTATCTTATCACAACGTAATTTGCAACGTACGAATACAAAGACTAATATGGTTGATAAAGTAAATTCACTTAATTTTAACAATACCCTTTGGAACGACTACAATTCGTTCAGTTTATTCAAAGAGAAGGTCGCCCACCTTAATGTCAGTAAAGCAAACTCTATTCGCTTTTTAATCGAAAAAAATTCCCGTGTTTTCGCCTCCCATAAATTTGATGTGGGTAATGTAACTAAACACGAATGTAGCATAAAACTAACTTCAGACATGTATATTGCTAAGAAACCGTATCGCTGTACTGATCAAGATCAAGCCGAAATCGAAAAACAGTTAAAAGAACTTCTTAAACATAATCTTATCAGACCCTCCTCTTCTCCGTTTGCCAGTCCCGTAACTATGCAATTTAAGAAAGAGGGTCTGTCAGGAAAAAAAGAAAAGACTCGTCTCTGTACCGATTACCGTGATCTCAATAAAAATATTGTCCCGGAAAGTTACCCCTTTCCCCTAATTGACGACATAATCGTCCGTACAAGTGGTTGTTCTTGGTTCTCGGCCATAGATATTAATTCTGCATTTATGTCCATCCTCATCAAGGAGTCGGATCGCCACAAAACAGCTTTTATTACTCAACAGGGCCATTACGAATGGAATAATATGCCATTCGGCCTCAAGATTTCGCCCGCTGTATTTCAGCGAATTTTAGCTAATACCCTCAAGAGCAATAACCTTGATTCTTTTGCCATTAATTATCTAGATGATATTCTTATTTACTCTAAATCTTTCGAAGAACACTTAGTTCATGTCCAGCGCGTCATCGACGCTATTTACGATGAAGGCTTTCGCCTCAACTTAAAAAAATGCAATTTCGCGAAATCCAAAATCCAATACTTGGGCCACATCCTGGGGCCAAACTCTGTTCAACCTCTACAGGATAACTTATCAGCGATTAACTCCTTCCCCATTCCTGATTCAAAAAAGAAAATCCGTCAGTTCCTTGGGAAAGTGAACTTTTATCGCAAGTTCATCCCCAACTCTGTCGTTCTTTTGGAACCGTTCCACAACCTCCTTCGAAAGAATGTTCCGTTCTCCTGGTCTCCGAAGTGCCAAGCTAATTTCGACGTAGTCAAACGTCTTCTTACTTCATCGCCTGTGCTTGCTATTTTCGACAAGGATAAGCCTATTTCCATATTTACTGACGCCAGCACTGTTGGAATAGGAGCTGTACTTAAACAGACGCAAGTAGACGGCTCTTTGAAGCCCGTTGCTTACTTCTCGAGAAAACTCTCAAGCGCTCAGATGAAAAGAAAGGCTATATACATCGAGAGCATGGCAATTAGGGAATCCGTCCGTTACTGGCGTTATTGGCTTATCGGCAGACGCTTTGTCGTCTATACCGATCACAAGCCACTCCAGCACCTCAACCTCAAGGCTCGAACTGATGAGGAGTTAGGCGATCTCGCCAATGAGCTCCTCCAATTCGACTTTGACATATTATACAACCCGGGCTCCTCGAACACCGAGGCCGACTGTCTCTCCCGAAATCCCGTTCTCTCGCCAGTTCCTGACGACACCAACCCCGAACCCCTCATACCATGTTCTCCACAATTTCACTTCCTCTCTTCCAGTGAATTGCACAACCTTCAAGATAACGTAACTGCGTCTCCTGACGATATTTCTCAAAATAACGTAATTTATCGAAAAATAAAAGGACAACCACGTATTCTTTTAGACCAGACAGCCGGGGAAAAGTTAACGAAATTAATTCACGTAACGTACTGCCACCCAGGTGAGATGCGTACGCTCGCCATAATTCGTAAATCTTTCACCTTCCCTCGTATGTTCTTTTTAGTGCGCCAGGTATGTCGGAAATGCGTAACTTGTGTCACATGTAAGTCACGAACTGTACTCCGAAGCGCCAGGTTGGGCATTTTAGGTCCAGCTACAAAACCCGGTGAAATAATGTCTCTCGACACCATCGGCGGTTTCGGGGGACAAAACTCCTCTTCCCGATACCTACATCTCCTGGTCGACCATTTCTCCAGATACGCCTTTATCCACTGCACAAAAGGGCAGTCCGCCGCTGAGATGATCTCCCTCGTTGATTCGGTACAGAAGCGCATGCCGATCGGCACGCTTCTGACGGATCAATATGGGGGATTGTCTTCCGACGAATTCCACGCTTACTGTGCCTCCTCCAATATCCAGCACGTTTTCACAGCCGTGGACAGTCCCACGTCGAATGGCTTAAATGAGCGTTTAAACCAAACGCTCGTAAACGCGATCCGATGTGTGAAACACGATCCTACTTCTCCCCGGCGGAAAAGTTGGACTACTATTGCGCAGCTATGTGTGAAACAGTATAACGACACGCCGCACTCCGTAACCAAATACCCACCGTCTTACCTCTTCCTAGGCAAAACTACTTGCCTTATCCCTAATCACCTACTCAATCCTCCCAACCTACGCTCGGATAGGGAAGCCGCCTTTCGGAACACGATGTTGTATCATGAATATAATAAACGTATTTACGATCAGTCTAAGTCTGAGATCTCCTTCAACGTTGGGGACACCGCCTTCGTGGAGAATGGGAGCAAGCTGAACCGTTCAAAGCTCGACCCCATCCGAATCGGACCCTTCCCGATCGTTCAACGTTTATCGAATAATGTATTTGTTCTCCAAGCCGGACGAAGTCCGACACACAATCGTATTTACCATGTTTCAAAGCTTGTAAAACCCATGTAACATACTCTTTACTTTGTGTATAACCTCACATTTCTCCTCGCAAGTGCTCCGTCTCATCTCGCAATGAGAGGGGGGGGGGACTTGTAAGATTTTCCTTCCTTCATTCCTCTCTGCAGCCTATCGCACTTTCTCCCTCTCTGTAATCTAGCGTTAGTTACTACTTCTTCGTTTATCGATAAGCGTACGGTGTTCGTACATACTTTGAAAATCTTGAGCAGTACTTGTCCTGTAGCCTTCGCTACACTGCTTTATTTTAGACTGAGCGTCAATTTAATTCTGTACTCGTTTTCCTTTATTTGATTTGATTTAATTTTTGTACTCGCTTTCTTTCCTTCGATTCCGCGAAACGACTTTCTGTTCGAATTCTTTAGCAAATTAAAGCATTCGTTCTCTCGTTTCGTCTTATCACTTCGAGATGTAATAGAATCTTACATATATATGTGAGGCGCCATGAGAAACCATACCTTCGGGTGAAGAGGGTCGAAAATGAAATTTTGACTGATTCTAATAGAGAAAAGTATGGAGAATCCAATGCCGCAAACCGCAGCTCAATCGGAGCAAAATTCTCAAAGATATGCCATTTTGAAGTTGGAAACAACTAAAAAAATACTTTTCGAGAAAAACAGCTTTAAAGTTTTTCGTTCGGACATTGCTTAAATTACCAAGTTCTCCGAAGGTAAATTATTAGCCCCCCCCCCCCCCCCCCCGAGTAAAATTTTATGAGTAATTCAATGGTGTAGGTTTCAGGTTTGCTAAAATAAAACTGACAAATGTATGCAAATAAAGTTTATTATTTAAAAAAATGTATGTAAATTACGTTGATTATAAAAAAAAATGTATCACACAAAAAATTCCCAAAAAATTTTTTTTACAAAAATTATAAAAAATCAAACAAATAAACAACGAAACAAGCGAGTATGGGTGCCTAAAATGTTCTTCAGATACTCTAGAACACATTTCCGGCAAAAAGTCATTTTTGATCAAAATCAATTTTTCAACGTGTTTTGGCGTTTTTCTTGAAAACAACTTTTTCACCCGAAGGTATGGTTTCTCATGGCGCGTCACATATACACATATACCTATATTATTTTTTCATATGGAGCAGTAGCGAATACAGGGAAGGGGTCTGGACCCCCTCACCAATATCTAAATCTGTCTATAGTGACCTAGAGCTATTATGTTTCGTCTAAAATATTTTTCATACAGCCCCCCCCCCCCCCGAAATTATTTTCTGTATCCGCCCCTGATATGGAATAACTGCTCTTCGCTCCATATGAGTTCGGCGCTAATGCTCACATGGCGCCCGAATGTCCATTGATTTGTATCAGGAGAATATCAGCTTGATATTTAATGGCGATATCAGTTGTATCAAAATATCAGTATCAGATTGATATCACTATGTGGTACCTCCATTGAATATCCAAGTGATGCTCTGATACAAATTCGTGAAAATGAAGTCTATAGAGTCAATGTAAATATCATCTAATCGCTTCCTTCTTTGTACTTGCTTGGTAGTTTCTTATCACGATTATATCTAAGCCCATGGTATCAATCAGTATTAGACTGGTATCATGATGAGGTATCTTCAGAGAATATCCAGGTGACGATACCCTCCTGGTAGAAATTTACGCAAATGAACTATGAAGTTTTCATATGAGTGTCATACTGATTTTTCTCTCATTTGTACTTGCTGCGATATCGTGTATTAGAGTCATAGCCATAAGGAGGGGCTTTAAAAAAGGAAGGAAATTCAAACCCCTCCCTAGTGACAATAGTGAGATTTTTTGCTCTACGTTCCCTGACCCTTTCCTCAGTTTTAAACCCTTTTCGCTGACCTAATTATTGGCCGTGATACTCACATAAGTACCTACGAAGCATAACGAACTTTTTATTCGACAGATCCGCAGGTCTTCCAACAATGACGCCTTACTAATGGTAAATTAGTATAGAATAAATAATCCTGAAATTCACGCACATTCAATAGGTAGTTAGATAGAAACTCTTTATCTGAGCCTACCGGCATTACATGCGAAAACCTTTGACGTAGTGATAACGTTATGAATTTTTCACATTTATATCACTTGCTCAAATGTGTTGATTTTACAATATTTAGTTTAAATATTCTATCGTTCAGTTCAGACATACGTACTTAAATATCATTAGATTATACTGAAAGTTAATGTCCAGGAAACAGCATGTTCTAAGAAGCCATCAAAATGAAGTAGGTACTTGCGAATTCTTATAGCAGTATTATTCAGCCCAGTTCTTAATAATTATGAACAATAATATTCTTATACTCGTACTTTTTAGCAGGACGCATGGCAAACGAGCATATTCAGAAATCCCACTATAGAATGCAACGTTGCCATGTTTATTTTTTGAATGCAGTGTTACAATGTTCCATATGATTATATACAACTATACTGGCAGTCCCCTAGACCTACCACAAATAGAGGCCCCCGGAGAACGCAGAGCCACCCCCAGAAAGACCGGTGAGTGCCAAGCCAGGCGCCTCCATCAGCAGCTTAGTATCCCCACAGAGCACCTCGTCACCACCTGCCTGCGTCGTCACGCGTACCAAAACGAGGGGGTAAGGGGTGAGTGAAGAGGCAGCACGTCCGGCTGTGAGGGACCTGAATTCCAGGCGAGGGCTCAGGGAGCGCGGGCCTTGGTCAGTAGAGAACCCAATGGTGGCCCTTGCAGGACGCGCACACCGGTTGCGGCACGGCGAAATGGAGGCTCGCACCCGGTCTCAAAGCGTCCCTCCGGCTGCTGATACGATACTCGAAAGGGTAGTTTCCGGGGCCCGGGAGCGGTGTCATAGGGGCCACTTTGGCCAGCGTGCTCGCCATACGTCCCACCACACCATCCCCACAGAGAAGGAAGAAAGGGGGACCTCGGGCAGAGTTGCGTGCAATTTTGAATTTAAAGTCGACCATCTCCAAAAGGGGCGGATACCATATTTCTAACGCTAGTGGATCCGCCGTAAGGGGCAGAGACAAACAAACACTTTTATATATATTAGAGATCAGAGATTTTCCCCTTAATAATTTCTGAAGGGAGGCAGTTATATTCACTAAATTTCAACATAATGTGAAGTTCAATATAAAACACTTACGAAACGTCAAAATCGAGAAAAATGGAGGGGCGGAGGGAGTAAAATTTTGTGACCACGTCCCTTCTCATAAGGGTACCGAAATATTTAATAGCCTAAAACCTGTTCAGAATTTATACGAATACATGATCCAGGAAGTACGAACCCCCAGCTCTTACGATCCACTCGTCAACCTTGGACAAATATACGGACAAACGAACACCTTCATATAAGAGATTTACTTAAAACACAGGAAAACTTGTCGCCAATATTTTTGTCAAATCTCATTTCTGAGTCAAGGCTTTCTACAGCCAAAGTTATTAATCTGAAGAATAGTTGCGAGATTTTATTCTAGCATTAGGATTACTGACTCATTATCTGAGAACTTATTCATAATTCAACCCTTAAAATAACACCGTGGTCGGTCAATCCTGCCGGGAAGACCAGAGAGATCATCCCCAAAATTGTCTTCGCCTAACTATAGCCCTTTTTGGGTGTCGGTCAATCCCACCGGGAAGACCGGAGAGATCAGCCCCAAAATTGTCTTCGCCTCACTATAGCCCTTTTTGGGTGTTTCTTTTCAAAAATTGAAGCTAAATTTCTTTTTATACATGAGAAATTAAAGAAGGAAAAATTGTTTGGAGTGAAAGGTTGATGGCATCTCCAAACAAAACCCATTATACACCACTAAAGTGAATACGTTTTTAAATGGCTGATTAATTTGTAACCACAGTACAACAGCACATAATAATAAACATTTTATGTTTTGGAAGTCAGTGAAAGAATTTAATACGAAATCCTAATTTCTATTTTTCGCTGATTATTAGGTACTTAAAAAGATATATTTGATGAGTTTCTTACATAACCTTCGACCATTTAATTTCATTTATTGACCCATATCCTTTCTTTCAAATATTTGAACTTTCAGCCTCGCTGATTAACTTGTTTTCTATACTTAATAAGTTGTTAGGCTCATTTGATGGAGCGTATGGCAATGCACACACGCCAAAGTGGCTCCTCAAGCACGGCACCCGTGGCCCAGAAAAATATCTTTTCAAGTATCGCATCAGTAACCAAAGGGAAAGTTATTAGGCTCATAACTAAAGTTAAATATCTTCAAATTTTTTATTCTTCCTTCAGTTTCATCTCTCGTGTTATCAAGGTAACTAGTGGCATAGCCCCAGACTAGTCGACTAATGTTCGAGAGCGGGGATTTGGTTTTCACTAAAGGAAAAGAGGTGTTAAAATTAGAAACCCTACTACTTGACGAAGTCACAAAGGGTTCCAACCCTCCCCCTCCCTTGTTCCGCTATTGAAGGTAACTGATCGTTCTTCTTCAAAAATGATTACCGTAGCACGGGCTGACTTTGCAATCATGGGGTGACTTAGCATACGTATGTCCTCATTACTCCTACAAACAAATGAGAAAAAACAGAACGTGTGGCAACCCTGATGCGTGACTTGTTATAATGTAGAATGTTGTGGCCATTGTGTAAAACCAATGGACTGATATTTAGTGACGTCATATACCACCATTTAGCCATGAGGGATTGCTCTTGAGACTCTAACATCTGCAAATAGATACATGTAAACACCCGTAAACAGAAACTAACGCGGGAAAGAAAGGTCGGACCATGGCAACACTGATGACGTCGGCTGGATATCGGTCCATTTGCTGTAATTCCACTATTTTCAGGCAACGTCATCAGGTCGTTTGTGCAGATTTAAAAAAGGTATAAAAATTACATTACAGAAATTGTTTCAGATAATGAGTAAAAATGGAAGGTAACTGATTGTATTTGGTATCATTATACGCAGAATTTGATGGTGGTAATGACAAGTAAACTATTATGCATTAATCAGTGTATTCCTTCCTGTAGCAATTTGTGAAAAACTGAAGGAAAAAAACGAGAACGGGGAGACTTTGTACACAGTTGTTTATTTGTTCTTCAAGCCAGTAAGTGATCGGAAGAGTTGGGAGGACTGGCTTCCAGCCCACACACCGAGGAGGGGAATGGGGGGTTGGTTTCCCGCCCGCACCCCACAGGGAGAATTGGGGGGATTGGGTTCCAGCACACAAGTCAAAAAAGGCAGAAAGGACAGCGGAGTAAAGCAAGAAAGGCGGTAACTCAGTAATAGCTTGACGCAATAAGCTTACCCGAGTTTGCTCGACTACTCTTAGTTTCTCCAGGTAGTTAAGTAAGTATACAGTAGCAACGGACTTTGTCTGCGAGTAGCAAAAAACCACCCTCGCGACACAAAATCACGTTTGCGACACAAAATTGTTCTTTCGCTAGCCGAAACACGAGACCCAGTTTTGTGACGCAGCGCTTGACTCTGCTTCTAGCAATAGTGGAATCTTGAAGTATTTACTCGCCCGAGTAGACAGAGTACGTGCGCATGTAACAACATGTGCAATTTCACCCCAGCGCAGCGCCATTTGGCGTATTCATTTCATAATTCTATGAAAAAATGTGTGTGATGGAGGGTGTCACAATCTTTTGAGGAATGTATTTCATAACATTTCATCATGATTGCAAAAAATATCCGGGTTCCCTAGGCCAGTTTGTGCAGTCTGTAGAGCGCATCAAAATTGAAAGTACACTAGAAAGTAAGTAAAGTCACCCCGTGTTACGGTATAGGTAAAAAATGTTTGTTGCAGGTATGGCACGAAAAATACATCATTATGTGACTGCTGGGTGCTACTTCTCATTCTAAGTATTCTCCATACCAGAGGTGATGAGCTAAGTGAGTTGGTAGTGCTAGATTGTCCTATACAGGAGATGGTCCGATTATGAGATACCATCAAATATTGATCTCGCAGAGATCTCAACGGGACAGTTCAAATGACATGGGTATTGCGCTAGGAGGTGCTGAATGTAGTCCATCTAGGGTCAAAATTCCCAAAAATATAATTTGGGGAACTATTTTTTAGAATTACACAAAACTAGAATTTTAATGTATTTTTCTGTGATGGGGGGAGGAGGGGTGTCCAAGTATGAAACACATAAAATATATTATTTTAAAACATTTAAATCATTTAAAAACCTAATTTATTTCGTTACATGAACTAAATAAACAAATATTGTGATTTGTGATTAATTCAAATATTATGTTTGTGAAGAACAAGGAATAGAAAAACAAAATTCATATCCTTTTCAACGCATCGTGAATGACTGAAACTGTTTTCCCAGCATCGTAACCATGTCCGTCAGATGTGCCCTTTGGATCGATTAATGTTCGTCCCATCTGTAAAAAGAAAAGTACCAATAATCGAAATTAGCGTTGAAAGTTTTAATCTTTTGATTATTATCAAGTGTCTCATATTCAGATCACCACGTATTTTTCGAGGGCAAAGTCATAATCGTAATTTACACCGAAATATCAAAAATAATTGAAAACATCAATACGTATTCTTAAAGCAAATACTTTGAAGCACTACTTACGTTTTTTGTGGAATTTTTCACCGCATTTTTCTTATAATTCCGAATATTTTTAATTCTGGTAAAAAAACATTGACATCCTCAAAAATCAATAATACCTAATTGGTGGTAAACACACCATAAATTCACAAAGTTTAAATTACAACTAAATAACGCATACGACATGCGGCAATTCTGGTAGAGCGCAGCACCCAAAATTTGAAGAAAATATCACTATCTCATTTTCAGACACTATCCTATAATCGGACCATCTTTTCAACATATTCACTCAAGAAAATACTTGTCTCGTCCAAGTAGCTGAATTCAAATTATACTAACTCTTTAACACGTCATATACAATGTAAGTTAACACGACACATGAAGAAAACAAAGTCATCCATTTTAATTAGAGCATTCGCATTGCAGTGGTAGGTCATCAGATGATACGATATGACATCATACAGGCCACAACTCATGTTATCACGTGTTAACAAGCATCAGATGCAAACCTAAACGTTTTAAAGCTGAATTCACGTTAGGCTGACATTTTGTGTTAAGACGTCATATGACGTGTTAACACAACACATACAACAAAAACAAAAATCATCTATTTTACTTAGATTGTTCACTCTGCACTCATGTATTATCAGATGACATCACATGTGTCACAACTCGTGTTATCGCGTGTTAACCTATGTTCACAAATGTGAACTTCACATTACACTGACGTTTTGTGTTAACACGACATATGATGCGTTAACACGATACAATATACTATACATAACACAAGCAATCAACTTCATAAGAATCTAAAACGTTTGGATTTGCATTAGATGCGTGTTAATGCGTGAGGACACAACTTGTGACACATACAGTGAAACGTCGTTTATCCGCACGTCAATTATCCGCAACGTCAATTATCCGCACACGTCCAAAAAAAAAGAAGAAAAAATCACAACTATCTGAAACTGTTTATAACCTGACCGTTTTTGACCGAATGAGTCCGGTATTTACTTGCATAGTACTGTACATACGTACATACGGTATTAGACAAGACACAAGTGAGCGTGATTTAAATTTTTAGTACAGCAATTATTAATCTTAGTCATGTTTTTTTGCATTGAATATACACAATTTCGGTTAACCGCAAAATTTTTTATCCGCACAACCCTCAGTCCCAATTAGTGCGGATAAACGACGTTTCACTGTACATAATGTCCTATTGCATCATCTGACGACATATCAGATGTTTTTGTTTTTGTGATGTTTTGTATTAACCAAAATGTCAGCATAATGTGAGCTCAGCTTCAACGTGCATCTGATGCAAATTCAAACATAGATTTTTTATGCCGTTGATCTCTTGTGTTATGTTGTGTTGTGTCGTATTAACGCATCATATGACGTGTTAACACAAAATGTCAACGCAATGTGAACCCATCAGCTTAAGAGAAAAGATGAGAATACATAAAATTCTGTAACTGCTCGACCATGAGTAATTTTATTTAAGAAATAAACATATTCTTCAACTGTAGCGGATAGAAGATTTCAGTATGGAGGAGGGAGGGTGGTTCAAATTATGATAAAAATTTGCCAGTAAGAAAAAGCTAATGGGAGCAGAGTTTGGTCATTTTCAGTTTACTTTTGTCAAGTTTCTCGCTTTTAAAGCAATATAAAAGAAAAAGAGAAAAATAGCTTTTGTGAAATTACTATGCAGCGGTTGATGTGTATGAGTTCACATTTTTGAAACCCGAAAAAAATTTGGACCTTACATGGATCTGCCACTGCTCTCTAAAATACTCTTTTATGTAAAACACTTATCTCTCCGTCTTATTTCAGATAAAGCTGAATTGGCTGAATGTGGAAAGTCATCAAATAATGGTAGAAATTTCACTGGCAGTAGTATCGTCTCCACAAGTAAGAGAACTTACCACAATAATATCAAAGTTAAAGTATGCCTACCTACAGGTTCTCACCAGAATAACAGAAAGCATTTATTACAACTGACTAATAGATGAGTGGCCTTGGACTGTGGCTATAAAACACGATCCACATTATTCATGTATGGCTACTTTAATATCAAACCAGTGGCTAGTACTGCCGGCTCACTGTGCAAGGAATGTCACTAAAGACAACGGGCAATTCAGGTAAATCAAAACCTTTAAAAAAATGGTCTTGTTTTTGAATAAAGTTTCAGACAATTAGAACTTGTAAGGTTCTAAACATCTGGCAAATTATCCAATATTGTTTGATAAGGTTTTGTTGCAGAATACATGCTCGGCTCGGAGCTTTGGATTGGGATGATGAGGTTTATAACACCACTACTACTATAGAAGAACCGATAGATTTTGTAGCTGTTCATCCTCTGTACTCGAAGAAAGCGCAAGTAGATCAAAAGTTCCACAACATAGCTGTGATGAGAATGAAGAATCCAGTTCAATTCACTCGTACGTCTGTCTTGAAAACTTCAAATACTTATTAATGTGGTTTTGAATCAGCTGCTATGTTGGTTCGCAAGTGTACCTAGGCTACATATGGTGTCACTAAGGTCAGACAGCATAACCTCTGTAGTTTTGTATATAGAGCTGATTCAATTAATAAGTCTGGAAGGTTAACGGTTTAAAAATTGTTTGCCCATGTGAAAGGTGAAAACTGTCATTTGTGGGATATTATAGTAAAATTAGGAGTCTTCACTTACAGACTAGTGGAAGCTTTGTACTTAGGTATTCATTTCTTTTTTAAAAGAAAAGTGGAACTCAGTGGCGAATTATAGCGTTGTGAGACCTGAGTTCTTTAGCCACGGCACGACCCGATTTGACACTGCACATCAGTAAATATGAATACACTCGCACTAATTCCATTTTTGATTTTGATGCATTCTAGAAAACATTCGGCCTGTATGTCTTCCTGTTGGAACGGCGTTCAAGACAGAAAACTATTACAATGGGAAACAAGGGATCTTAATAGATAAGAAATACATCAACCTAATGGGTAGGTGTTCCTTAATTATTTTATACATATCTGCAGTAAGTTAGTATAGATGTCTTATAATACAGGTCTATGTATACTTATAGGTATCAAAATAATAATAAGCAGACATTAGGTAGGTAATGAAATCTGATCTCTGGTGTTCATATCAATGAGAATAATATAGATTTATTGTCAACATACCGCATTAATACACAAGTGAATATTTATTTATCTGCAAAAAAATTGAATACTTGTGTAGGTAGGTATATAGCATATAGCAGTATCCAAGAATTGAGTCCTTCCTGTACATCCAATCAACAAGAATAACTAAGAGAAGTCAGTATGGAAATTCGCACAGTAAGCCATTGAAATTATTGCGAACACTTATGACTTCTACAGGTGATCACAATGAGTATCTAGTGAAGCAGAGCAGCGTCACCATTATAGATCCTGAAAAATGTACTCAATTTTTTTCTGGATCGCCATATTATCAGAAAAATCCGATTAATGAAACAATTCTTTGTGCTGGAAAAGAAGATGAAGATTCTTGTCCGGTAAAGACGTTTATATACTTATACGGGTAAAAATTCAAGTTTTATGAACCTCCTTTCAAAAATTACAACCAAATATAGGTTAGGTGGCTTTTACATTCAGCATCCACAAGCGCAATATTCAGAATGTTTACTTAGGAATAAACTAATACACGAAGGTACCTCCAACACTCTTCAGCTTTTTCAAAATCTATTCTGATTAATACTTAATGATATCTACTTATTTGAAATTTTGTAAGAGCTCTCTGTCAGTAGTTTTTTTTCTTCATTTCTTCCAGTTTTCAATACCATATACAATAACTATATCTTGTGACATAGCTTATAATCAGAAAAACATAGGCACTCTTACATACTATAATACATACATAATCTTTTTGTATTTTGTGCAGCTATCTGCAGGAGCTTTCCTGATTTTACAAAATGAAAATAGATTCTATCTGGTCGGTCTAATATCCAATGGAGTAAAATGTAATGCAACTTTCAAATATACAAGAGTTTCTTCATACCTAGATTGGATCAATAAGGAAACCGGATTGAATCTTTGAATGTTTTGTAACACACTATCTGCAGGCCTGTAATGGGTATGTTACTCTCGCAAGAATTTTTCTAATTTTTTCCTAATTTACAATTTTATATTTTTAATAATAAACATAAAGAAAACACTGACTAAAAGTTGCTGGTGATGAATCTCATTATTTTGAATTCTACAAATTTCTTAATACAAACTGTTGAAAAAATAAGGATAACGTTCAAATTTCACACCAAAAAGAGGAGTAAGTTAAGCAAAATTGCCGAATGATGAACTGGTACAAACTTTTACTCGGTCCAAAAGATTAAATGATAAAAAAGGAAAAAATGAGAAGGGTGTGATCTGCTTCATAATGTTCAAAGTTTGGATGTGAATATCTTAGATTTGAAGACGAACAACTTTCAATTAATATATAATAATACAAGTTATCTTCACCAATAACTATCATAGGCGGCGTAACTGTGACCAGGTTTGCTAGTGTCGACCTCTTGCAAAGGTGATCAAGGTTGATGTTCCCATAAGAAAACGTGTAATGTTGGTATACTTTAAAACTTCTGCTGTAATTGCTGAAAATAGGTTTTCTTGAGTCGTATAACATGCAAAATGAATGTAAACAGAACAAGCTGGACCTGCAGGCTGCGAATTGCTGCGAATGCGGGAGCAGCTGCGCAACAGTCCTCCTTACGAGTAAATATGACGTCGCCCATGAAAAGGTCTATTGCGTACTCGAGGAGATCTCTCGTGAACTGACACGGGAGAGTAGTTTTGGATATTAATGGCAAAAAAATTACAAATTTGAGGTTTGCGGATGTAACCATAATGTCAGCTTCTTCTCGGATCCTTACGAAATGATCCAAGAACTAAATTCAAAAAGCAAATTAGCTGGACTATCAATTTATTCAACAAATCAATTTTCATGACCAGGAACCCTCCCTTAGAAAAAATAAAACTTGAGGAAACGAAATTAACGCAGCCACATAGGTCAAATAATATCTTTTGATCAAAAAATGGAGAAGGAGATCAGCAGAAGAATTAAAGGAGCTTGGAGTAAGTTCTGTTCGTTGAAGCACAAATTTAAAGGAAACTTTGAACCCTGTCAAAGAGGAAAAATCTACAACATGTACGTTCAACGAATTTTAACTTATGGCTGCCCAACCTGGACGCTTACCAAAAAGCTAACGAGTCGATTAATGGATACGGAAAATTCCATGTTAAGATCCATCTAGGGGGTCAGGAAATCCGACAAAATAAAAACCGACTTATTAAAGAAGAAAACTCCAAATTTTCAAGAATAGTCCATATTAGAAATCAAAAATGAGGTTGGGCGAGGCATGTCGCCTGAATGACATCTGACAGATGAACCTACCAAGCGATCTTTTGGGTTTTTGCCTATATGAAAAAAAGAAGGGGTGGCCACCTGGCCAGTGGAAAAAATAGAGATGACTTGGATAAATGTCTTCGCAACAAATTTTTCATCGTGTAGCCCAACCGAGAGGTGAATAGGAATGGGTGAGGTATACCTTTGCCCTAACAGAGCCGGGAGCACTTTCAGGGTAGAATTACGCTGTAACTACGCTTCCTTAAAAATAAAGGTTTTTGATTGATTTATTTGATTAATACCAGCTGGAAATATGAATTTGATGACGTACACCCAGTCTTGCATCAAGTATAAAGTGGATTCTGAAACCAGTCGATTGATGACTAATTATAAGACCTAATGAGGACAATCCAAGAGGATGTAAACCATTAGTGGTAAACTTTATGGTCCAGTCATCATTGGAATGACTCTAGTATCCGCTCGCGTACTAAAAGCAAAATTCTGACCAGGAATATATTTCATGTCTTTGGGTACAATTGCCTACCTATTAATATTTTCTAAAAGGTGGAGTCTGATCTATTTCTCCCATGTCTTCAAGACTTGGACAATACAGCTCGGTTGTGTATTTTCTTATCATGAAATAGCACGATCCTGGTCATTTTATTTATAAGTAATGCTTTCAACTGAAGTCACTTGTTAAAAGTTGCCCAACAAAACAGCAATCAGCATGCAGTTATACACAAGAGAATGCACATGTTACAAAAATTCCTAACCGATCACATTCATCCAATAATATAGCAAACATCTTTGCTATGGCCAGCTGCTGGATGCTTATGATCAGTTTTATTGAGTGTGTTTTGATATGTTTAGATGTGCTTCATAATAGTTAAAGATTTTCTGTTTGCTGTCTCGCTAGATGCCCATGTAGACGTGCTCTCACTTGCAGTGGCTGGTTAATTTTAGATAACTTACTATCGCAATATTTTGGTGCCATTTATCAACCACATACCGATAAATATCAGCTCGATAACAGTAAGTAATGGAACATCGACCTCAGCCAACAGTACAATAACACTCGTAATAATTCAGTCTTTATTTCGAAGAACTGGAAGAATTTGTTTGTACCCAACCCAGACCCATAGCTATTTCTTTGCCAGCATGTCTGATTGCGAAATCGTAGAAGTCCTGTGGTTTATACACCTCAATTCTAGCATAAAATCCGGATTTGGTGAACATCCACCTCTCCAAATCGCGATAAACGTGTACGGGGAACGAGGTTATGTTCGCTTTGTACGCTATTTCGATTGTTATTGACTTGATGGCAAACTTCTGCTCTATCTGGCCCTGTTTTACATCGCTGGTTATGACGGTGAGGGAACCTTGTTTCTCGCCAGTTTCCGGGTAATAAAAGATGATAGTATTTTCCATAGCCAGCAACGAGTCCTTCGCCACCTTCTTCGACGAGTTGGACAATTCCCACCGTTCATAATTGAGTATACCATCGAACACAGTTCGGTAGTATATGGATAGCGGCTTTCCACGTCTGACGTACTCAATCCGGGAGAATTCAGTTTTGAAGAAGGCCTTCAACCGGAGGAATTGATCTGCAGCCTGCACAATGACCGGTACTAGTTTTTCGCGGTATTTCTTTCCAAGTTCCAGGGATCCCAGTTCAGAGTTAGACAGGAATTTCGCATCAGCAATGACGGCTAGTTTGGGTAAGTAATGCTCTTGCAAGGCTTTTTGGAATTTCAGGTATAAAGTAGCGTTGATATCGGCGAAACGCTCGTGCGTGCTGTCGCAAGTGTGAACGAACACCTCGCTTTGGAAGTCGAAATAATACTTGGCTAGTTTCGGTTTTACAAGGGCGTTAGTGGTACGGACTTTGGTGAGTATACTGTGGTAGACGTTGGTGGAGGTGTGGTAAACGAAATAAAATGTTTCGTCGAAGACTTTGAAATAACCGTTGAAAATGGTCACGTCCGAGGTTCCATTCAAGTGGATCTGGAAAATAATAAAAAAAGTTATGTAATAGATAAAAGGGGTCGTGTAGTATTTTTGCATTTAATCAACCATACTAAGTTGAAGATTATTTCAGGTTATTCCTCAGTATAATTTGAATTATACTTGATCAGTAAATTTTGGTTCAAAATCTCACATTGTCTTCTTAATCGTCAACGACAGTTCAGGCAGCGCATCTGTCTGAAATGTAGAAAATTATGGGAAAATGGACGTGGTACAAAAGAAGGCTTGAAAACTCAGTAGTGCTCTTCGGCTCTGACATGGAAAGAACCAGAAATCCTACATTTAGATTTTCATAGAAATTAAGTCCTCATTTGCGCAGCGGCAAAAGTTGTTTGCCATTTGCCCACTTATTAGCGAAAAGTTGTTACTTTCAGGAACACACCGAGAAAATTCCAAATAAACTTTTTCAAGGTCAACATTTTTGCAAATTATTCACCAAATGTTTGCCAATATCATAGGCGCCGACTTGCCTTTTTTTGGGGAAGCGAGGTCCCTCCCAATACTTTCAACTCAAAAATGGGAAAAGTACAACAAATTTTACCATCAATTTTTTAATTTAACAAAAAAAAAGAGAGAGAGAGAAAACGAATAAGAATAAAATTGATAATAACGAAGTATCAGACGCTCCCAAGAACCGTAATAACTTCGATTCGGCCTCCTCTCTTAATATTGTCCATAAGTAGGTGCCTATGGCCAATATAATAAGTTATTAGTGGGTAATATCGTTGGCAATAATAGTCAAGTCGAAAAAAATTAGCCACTGCGCGAATCGGATTATTCAAGTGCCTTCATATCTTTGCACCTGCAACAGTTTTGACATCGCACTCGAGCTAAATAGGTGCACCGTTCGCTTATAAACAATGTTATGAATTTAATTCAACTTACATTGACATCTTTCACATAAGGGTTTGGATCAATCTCTACGAAAGCTCGAGCATTCTTCTTGAACGCAGGGAATCCAAAAGCTTTGACCTTGAAGAAATCAAAATCGTCACTAGCGTTACTCGTTACATTCGGCATGCAAATCGGATCAGCCCAGTTCTCAATTAGAACCTCCGGCTTATTATTTTCTAGGTAGTAGTCGTACGCTAGAGACTGATAATACTGGGATAGGCCGTCATCGGATCTATTGAACTGGTTGGCATCAACCGCCTGTGCCTCCCCGTTCTTTTGGGATTCGATTAGAGTAATCATTGTCTGCAAGTAGTCCGAAGGACCAGGCTCCTCTTGCGGCACTATCTCAAACGTGACAGAACGTTCATAACGGTTGCCTTGTCTGGTGAAAGGATCGGGATGACCGCCTGGAATAATTAGAGAACAATTAGTTAGTTTTGGATCGTGTAGTAAGCATCTTAGAAGTGGAGAAATTTGATTTGTTAGTTTGGCAAATCGAAGAAAAGAGTGATAACCCGCGAAACGCTGCCCACGTGGGCATTGAAGTGGACAGGAACATGGACATTTTTTTTCCTTCTACCAAGTGATATATTGATATTGTGAGTTCATAGACGTGATATCATGAAACTAGACAAAATAATTCCCCATGGAATAACAAAGATTAGAAGAGTTCAGGAATACCTGCTGACATGATAGACGTGACTTAGGGTGGACATGTCTAGATGATCAGCCGAGATGCTGTTGGTATAAATGTACGCATGGAATACTGAGAGTCTCCACCTTTTGAACCTTCATGTCCACCTGAATTCTTCGTGGACGGTCTGCTAGACAATAGTGTCCATTTCTTTTCAACCTCTATATGAACATGAATTGTTCGGAGACAGTTTACTTAACAAGAAGTTAAGTAGTCAAATAGATGGTCCACAAAGTGTCTACTAGACTGTTCTCTTTACACTACATACGACATCATATGGTACATTTATATGGACATGTGTTCGCATAGAATCCTGACGAACAGCAAAGGCTGAATGTCATGAAATTGACCTACTGGCAGAAATATTGTAAATTAGGAAAATTTCCAAGCGATACAAATTAGAGTCATAACACAAATGCCAACGTGGTAAGATAGAGAAATTCTGAACACGGAAGATCACACAGATAACCTTTCGCTTTAAATGTGCCGTCAAAACGAAAGTTAAATTCATCAGAAATATGGCCTTACAAGGCGGATGGATATAATAATGTGGTTAATGTATATTCTTATCGAGGAAAAATAAAATTTGATAAGGTTTAAAAAACTGATACATTGTTCAATATCGTATTTGCAGGATAGTATACAACGTCACTGGATATCGGTCTATTGAATTAATTATTTGAGAAACCACTTAGGTCCAGGAAATTTGATTTTTCAGGGGAAATAAAAAACTGTTTCAGAGGATGACTATTAGCACCATTATAAAGTATAAAGATAGCGAAGAAATTTCATATATGTAGTTACTTCAAAATTCGAGGCAAGTGTAACCCCAGGAGATGAAATGAAAATCTCTGAACTTTTATTGTATCCCTGAGAAATGATATACAGGATTTCCAGAAAAATTCCCCCTTTTAAATATCTTCAGAACGAAGAGTCGAATTTAAACGCTATCAAATAGGTTCTTCATTCTATAAAGGCCGGCATCTTTTGTTGTGAAAAAGAGTTTCCCTCTAATAAGAGGACTGGAGCGTGCACCTAACATTGGAACGTTATATGGAAACATATCGAAAGAAGTATCACTATGAAGGTATTCTGGGTCGCGGATTACAATTATTGCATCACAGTTTTGATCCGACTCCAATTTGGGTCCGAAAATCGATTTCTACTCCTTGGGCGGCCAACTGATTTTTGTTGAAAAAATGTTCATTCTCTTGGAAAATAAAAATAAAATTATCTATTCTCTCTTATGAATAAAAAGACTTTTGCTCCCTACTCTGAAGAATGATAGACCATTACAGTTCTTTAAGGAAAGAGGACAAGACGGTCCACTTCCTTGGTTCATTGACAGGAACTTCATTTCCTTCCCTAGGAATGAAGACCAAAATGGAAAAATGAGAAATTTTTCCTATCCTAAAGGAAGGGGGGGGGGGTAGAACTCGCGAACCCTTAATGTGATCGGATCGAAAATGAACCCTGTTTTTTTTTTGACGCCTTGCCTTGATCATCCTTTCAACCGAAGTTTAATTTATCCATTTTCCCCCTTTCTAATATGGCAGCTATTGGGGACCGCGGATGAAGTCGGATCGAAATTCTAATGCGATAATCCTAATTAGTGACCGAAACACTTGAAAGGAAGTTATTCTCATGCAGGAAAGGGAAAAGATTCTTCTTTTGAAGAGTGAAACAAATTTCTCATTTTTCAAATTTCTTCTCCATTCTCAGGGAAGGAAATGATCTTCTTTTCACTGAGCCAAGGAGATGGACAACTTCATCCGTTTTTCTCAAAGAAGGGGGAAACTGTTATTCAAATCTCATAGCCGGGAGCAGAATTTTTCTTATTTCATTAAAAAGAAAGGATGATTTTTTTTCTATATCAAGAACATTAACACGAATTTTCTGTCGAAAAATGACATGAGGTTCTCTTCATTCAGTGAGAGAGAGAAAAGATTTTCCTTCACATATTCGATAATGCTACAAGGCCACTTACTAGGAATACAAGCCAAATTGAGGTGAATTCGATCGAAAAACTGACTGAATTTTCAAAATCAGCGCTTCAAGAGACCCGTATTCCATTTCTTCCAGCAAACTCAACTTGGGCCCTCACAAGGATTACAAAAGTTGAATCTGGGGGACCCAAATTGGAGTCGGACTGAAAATCTGATGCAATATTTGTAGTCACGACCCAAAATGTCCTATTTTGACACTTCGTTTGATACGTTTCTATTTGAGATTCCAAAGTTAGGGGCACACTCCAGCCTCCCTGTACGGGAGGTGGGGGATGATTTTCACTACAAAAGATACCGGTCTTTACCAGCGTATTTTTTGGGAAACTACATACGTCTTGGATATGTGTGATATTTCAATATAGGGTTCAATTTCCACTTTTTTCACGGTTGAAGGCATGGTAAGCATGGATTTTCATTTAGGAAGGTAGCGTATCTTTCGGGGAAAAGGTTTTCTCCTCCCTCTAAGAGGGGCTGGAACATCAACTTTGGGATCTTAAATGGAAACCTATTGGGTAAAATATCGAAATAGGGGTTTTTTCGGTCACTGATTTCGAATATCGCATTAGATTTTCGATCTGCTCCCATCCGCAAATTCGAAGAAAAAAGCAAAACTGACTTGGAATAAAAAATCAAAGAATCGAAAAAATATTTTTTGGGGATGGCTGATTTTCAATATTATTACACTTTTCATCCGACCCCCATCTAGACCCAAACATTTGAATTTGACCGCTTAAAATGGGTCACTTCGACTTTGCAGAGAAAAAATATACGTACAAGGTATCAGAATAGGAATTTTTCAGGTCGCCGATTTCAAAAATTCAATCAGATTTTGGTCCAAGTCCGATTTAGGATCACTCTGTTCGGAAGCTTAATCAGATGTTCAATCCGATTCAAATTAATGCTCTAAATGCATTTCTCTCCTTTCTTACGTTCAGGAGAGGGAAACGCCGATTTGCTTCTCCTCCGCCATGAAAGTACCGAAGTTGTCAGAATGATTGATCGAGGAGGATTATCTCGCCTCTAGTAAAGGAACAAGTAAATATCTTCTTCATCTTCCAGAGATTTGATCATTATTTAGTTTGTAAGATTTTGCTCTCATCAAGTAAAGCACTTTTTGGATTAAGGTTTGTTCAGTTTTCAAGTTGAGTCATTTCGGCTCACTTGAACTGTATTATTTGGATTTCGGGGCTCGTAGAGATTCCAATGAGATAAATTATCGAGATTAAGAAACAGTCTTTTTTCGAGAAAAAGGACAAAAATTGTCTTAGATAAAAGAACTCAGTTTCGTTCTTTGAAGAGGAAGAAGAAAATCGCCCCTTACCTTTCTTAATCGATAAAAATTTCGATCCTTTTTTTGAGGCATGGAAAGTAACTTGTTCCATCTTTTGCAGAACAAGTCACCTATTTAAAAAATAGTTTGAGAAATTAGAACATTATTGACCTCTCCGTTTCCTGAATGAAAAGTACTCGATCCTTTTATTGAAGCAAGACTAACAAAATAGTTCAATGTCTTGAAAAATAAGTTGCTGTAAGTAAGAGGGAAATAAAAACTGATTTTTGCCCCTGGATGAACAGAACTTCGTCTTCGAAGAAAGAGAAGTAAACTGCCCTTTTCCAGCTATAAATAAAATGGATTTACTTTTTTTTGGAAGGAAAAGAAACTTTTTCTTTTTTCCTTGAGGAAAGTGAACACCATCTCTTCTTTTCGTGATTATGAAGGATTTGGTTCCTCTCTTTCGGGAACAACGCCTCTTCCTTTTCTCAAATTAAGTGAGGAAAATCATCCCTTCTCATTTCTCAACGAGAAGAACTTGACTGTTTTTTCTTCGAGAAAAGAAAATCTTCCTGGTTAGTTTTGCCAATTTTTTTCGAATTTGGCCAAATCAAAAATCTGATACGATATTCGAAATTAGTGACCCAAATAAAACCCCTATTACGATATTTTATTCGATACATTTCCATTTAGGATTTTAAAGCCGATGGTAAGTTCCAGCTCCTCTGAGAAGAAGGAGAAAATTGTTTGCCCCAAATAACGCACTACTCTCGCAAATAAAAATCAAAGTTCACCATGTGTCGATACGACCCCCCCCCCCACGTGAAAAAATGAGAATTAAAAGGAACACCTTGTATAGGCATCAAAACCTGCACTAGAGAGCGCTACAAAATCACCTGCGCGAGTGAAACTGAAAGGGTGATTATGAATTATGGATACTTTTAAATGGAAATACTGCTATCTTTAGAGAGGCAAAAAACAGCCAAAAATTATTCCACCCACACTTGCATTACCTATAACTCCATTGTTTAGTAACAATACAATAAAATGTAGGACGAGAATTTTTTTTAAATCTATTTCTAATTGATTTAAAGATGTTTAAAGTTTGCTGTAATCTTATGAAAAATCTCTCCAGGCAATTTCATAAATTTAATTGCACGTACACAACCTCTTCCGGGGGACTGTCCCCTTGAATAATCAACAGTGAACAAAAAATTTTTCGAACCGAAATTAAACTACATTTCCCTGTTACGTACAAATTTTTCACATCAGTCTCGGAAACATAAGAAACTGCGGGGATCAAAACAATCGTTTACTTTAATCCTCTTTCAATCGATGTCTTGCAACAAGGAAATGATTTTTAGACACAACCCTGATTTTCTTAGTCGTCTCGGTTTCTGGAATGACTAACTGGCTAATGAAATGTTTCGATCTTAAAGGAACACCAGAATATGAAATCAGAATAGTTATCTACAGTTCGATTCTCAAGCAGGGTCAGCGTAATCGAATTTACTTGAGCGATGGAAAAGTGGCAGCACGAATAATGACTAAATTCTTTAAAATGATCAACGCTAAAAAATTCTATAGTTCTTTCAATTTTTCTAAGTTACAACTTGATTGACGATTAGGGGATATCCTCACTGCCTGTTCGGGATCAGGCTGGTGCGATAAACCTATTTCTGGGGGTATGAACATTGTATATAATTTCGGGAATAAAAGTAAAATGTTTCAAGTTTTTTTTATTTTTTTGTAAATCATGCTTCTGAAGGAGTATGCTAAAATATGACAACTCGATTTAGGTGTAACAAAAAAGAAGAAACGATTGTCAGTCTTAAATGTTGTCGCGCTTGATGTTTGAATTTTCTACCTCACATACTACTGGAAATTGGGAGATTACCCTCTGCCTCACTATGGACCAGCCGACGTGATGAATTAAACAGCTCAAATCTATATTGAACAGCACCGAAGGTACAAAGTTTCAACGTTGTGAGAATCCTTCCCAAGTATGAAAACTTCAACGGCACCCCCTCCCCCTCCGGGGCAAATTCCTTGTTCACAACAGAAATAAATTTCCTGTTTCTTGATACTCCAACATTTTCTTGTGCCCCACGTCCGTACAATTGGCATTACATTTTCCTAACTCTCAAGTCCCTTACCGGTCAGTAACATTCAAATTTGAATAAGCCGCCAAATTTTCTGTAAGATTATACACAACAGGCTGTATATGTTTTACCACCGCTACAAGTATTTTAAGACGAACTAGATAGATTTTACTGAAAATACTTACATGCGCCTTTAGCATTCGCGATCACGACGAAGCCGATCACTACTAAAAGTCGCGAGAACATTTTTATAGAATTGAGCTAGCAGCGTATCATTCAGCTTGTCGAACTTCCACTTATATACTGAAGAAAGAACGCATGGGAACCTTGATAAATCAAATGCAATTTGGAGATACCGAATACTTTTTCACTGTCTGACCCCGGTAATGACTTCGATAAGCATTTGAGAATAATTTCATAATATCGATAGGATATGTAACTTCCACGATGCAATACAATGTCATGATTATACTAGCAATAGATGATCGCTATAATTGCACTCTCAATTATTGATATCAATTTAGTTAAGATAAAAATTGCTGTTGGCAGCCACCAGTTACAGACTGATCAAGTTTACGATTAGTGTTCAAATTATGAATGTACTGACAGCGGTCTGGGGGAAAGCCTCCTAAAGATGCTCAACAATTGTCAAATTTAGCAGAATATGCAGTCAGTTGGCACCATTTAAAAAATTTAGACTAGGGTGCAATGTTTTGCTCCCGGTCGCTAAACTTGTTCCTTTTGCTTTAAAAATTCACATCCCGATTGTTTTTGAAATCGATCAGTCTTAAGGAGTGTCAGTGTTAACATAGGATTCCTCATAAGGAAATATGTGACCTGGAATCATAAAATGTGCCTCTGGGGTCAAAAAATTATTTTTCACTTTTCCAATAATTCTTATAAAAGAAATCACGCTCTTTCAAGTGAAACAAATCGCAGTTTCCGATTGTCATCAGTTTTTTCACAAACTGCATTTAAAAATTAGGTCAAAAGTTTAAAAACATCCGTTTATATGGCGTTGTGTGAAACGCGCCTACAGGAATGACAGAAAACGAAAATTCGAAACGCGGTTGTCATAGCAACGCGTAAACGCACCACCACAGATGTACACGCTATGTACATCTGTACGAGCCACTACCACCATCCCGTCTTTACACTTGTTTATCTCGAAAAACTGTTTTCGCACGAGAGGCACATTTCATGATTCCAGATCACATATGTCATTTTGCTTTGCAGCTTCCAAAACAACAAGTTCAGCCGTCTGTTGAATTTGAAATAAGAAGTCCACGTTTTTGAACTTCGATCGAGTATTACAAATCACAGAAAACAAAAATAAAAGCATGAAAACGATTGTGTGTCAGGATTTTAGAAACAATCAATTTATGCGCAACATTTTTTGGTTCAATCCACAACTTTGAAGGTTTCACTGAGCAGGCAGAATTAAAAAATTATAGATAATACCGTCACGTATATCAAATATAAGTTTCTGAAGTCGTTGAATTCATTTTCAGGTTATTTCAAATTGAGAAACTAATAAAAGAGTCCACAAGAACAGAAATGAGAAAACTTTAGAATTACATATTCATCTCTTGTATAATAATCGTAACGTTTTTGGAGTCGCTGAATTTGTTTTTGAAGTATTTTGATTGCAACCCTAATCAACAGTGGTCCACAAGGAGCACAGAGACTTTCTGTAGTCGTTAAATAGAGTCACTGTATGGCCAAGTAGTAACGTGCCCGATTTGCAACCCTTGCATCTCGGGTTCAAGTCTGACCAACGTCGGAAAGCTAGTGATATTAGAATACCCACACTAACATCCTAGCGAACACAGCGACTACAGTATCAGTCGAAGTGGAAATATGGAACGTTCTGTAACCCCCGCCAGTTCACACAAACAAGGCATCACAGCCGAAGGGCGTGTTACCACCAGATCAGAAAGATTGGTACCGTGCGTGTGTACACGTTGTGGACAGCTTACTCAACATTGTGAAACACGTGGCTAGTAAGCGAACTGTGGCTGCACACTCTTCGGCACGAGAAGGAAAACTCTAACACAACAAAACTGTGGGGAGAGCACCGGCAAACCCCATCAGGAGAGTCACGCATCAGAACCGCGGCATCGGATGCGACGCCTAAAGAAAAAGAAAAGTTGCTTAATTCATTCTTGAGTTATTTTTCGTATTCCAATCACCAAGAACCATTACCTTGAGGTTTTCAGGAGAGGAATCTCGCGTAAGATTGCCTTCACTCGAGATAAGCGTATTTCTCTGTTTTCATATGTTCGCTACAATTTCTCAGACCCCGTGAATCGATTAAATTGATTAATTGTTAATTCAGAAAACGTCTCAAGCCCCAGTATTTCAGTAAACTCGCAATAATATTAGCTCGTTGATTTACAAGCGACAACTAAGATTCCTCAAGTATTAGTGCTTAAGGTCGTGGCAAAGTCCCTCCTATTCCGTCTACTCTTGTACAACTAGAGCATTTTCACCGAAGTCTAACCATACGCCATTTTGAATCCTACCACACCCGTGGACGCCGAGTTCGACTGTGCGGAGCGTACCGCGTAGTCAATTCGGCATCCACGGGCGCGGATGGATTCAAAACAACATATGCTATACTCGGGTTAAAGTGCTTTAGTACAACTGAAAAGTCTGAAGTATCAGTATTGAAAGGCGTGGTACAAAAATCTTTCAAGTAAATACCAGTATTAATTTCAGGAAATCCTTAAATTACCTTATTTCAATGCGATAAATAATAATTATGTGAGTAAGTTACTCAGAAAGAGAATGCCGACGAGTGCGAAAGTTACGGAACGAGCCGAAAGCTAGTGCTGTTCCTGAAGAACGTAATCACAAAAATCCTTGGACACCAGTATTTGAGGAAATCCTTATGGTTTGCGGAGATGCTAGTTCATCACTGATGTTATGACCTTATCCATCCACAAAAAGTACTACCACTTCCTGCAGATATGCAAAATGGATTCGAGGGAGTTGGGACAAGAAGGCCGCATAGGAGGAGCAGTGGAAGGGGAAGGCTGTAGCGAGGGATTAAGGCCTTAATTGGGGAGGGCGTAGTGATGGGTGAAGAGGTCTTGGTGGAGGTTTGGTACGTGAACGGAAATGAAGGCCATTGTGATGTGGGGGTGGTAGGGGGACGTGAAACCAATGACGTTGGAACGAGCCATTATTATGTATCTTAATTATTTGCCGCCTCTCCAGCGGAGCGCAACTAGAGATGGTTGACGACTACAAATACCTTAAACAGATAGTATTATTGAAATATCGAATTGGGAAAGAAATCGAGGTTCGCAAACCCAACTCTTGGAAAACTTTCTGGGCCTTGAAACACATTTTTGAAGGTAAAATGAAACTTCGAACGAAGGCTAAAATCCTAGGTAGTTATGTGCTACCAGTGGCTACTACGAAACTCAAACATGGCCAATAACCAAAAAACAGCTAAAGAAACTGAAAACGACACAAAATTCTGAGAAAATAATTTAAAGTGGCACAATATCGCAACCTTTTGGACCCCGCAGGGCCATAAACGCATAAGAGGGAGACCAAATACTACGCTGGAGGGACGATTTAAAAATTTTGAAGAGAAAACGGATGTGTAATTAGCGAGAGACCGAGACGTATGGAGAGAGACAATAGAAACTTATAGCCTAGAAAGGGCGAGGTAGCTGGTGGTGGTTCACCTACCCAAAGTTGAAATAAAAATAATGGTACAAAACAGATGCAAATTATGCATAATTAAGTACAGTAACAAATTCTGCCATTCTCACTAGTTCAGTTCATTATCCCTGAAATGTCAAAAGGTCTCGCTCGTGTTAATCCAGTAAGCGCCAGACATTTTACTATCAGCCAAAGCATCACAAGTGATACCCATGTGAATATTCGGAGATATGAGGTTATTTGAAGTCCGCGTTATCTCTCGCCAAAACATGAGCAACCAAAAATAATCACCTTTCGTTCGTATTCAATTAATAACTACTGTTCGATAGGGTACCTAGTCCAAAACCAGATATTTTCAGAAAGTCTTATTCGAAATAGCTGCACGTGTTTCTTTTGCAGTAAGAACCCGTTAGCCAAGTTTTCCATTTAAAGTAAAAAATAAGAGGGATAGCTCTTCTGAGGTCAAATTTAGCATATGAATTTCTCTATGAAGAGATGTATGCAATTTCGCGTTGAAAAGTATTAAAAGTCGAATTTTAATAGGAAAGTTGGTTTCATAACAAGAAAAATCTCTGGAAGTTTCTATCAAAAATTTTATGAAAGAACGTTTCTAGTGGTCATTATACCCGGTTTCATTTTTGAAAAACGTGGCAATCCATCATTAGGGCTCAGGGTAAGAAAAATAAGAATTCATAAGAATGAAAAAGAAAAAAAAGATTCCCATGCTTTTTGATGGCCTGAATCGATTTTTGAAAAGAAAAAGCTCCTTGAGCCATTGATTATTTAGTTTTGAGGACTTTTTGATTGTCTCTTGCGCCTAAATTGGCCCACAAGGGAGCAAAATGCTAAATATTCGAAGTTACGAATCTTGACATAGAACAATACGGTTTTCTAAGTTGGCAGTTTCAATTTTGAATTCCTTTGCTCTCAGAGTCCCTCACCCCTAACATTGGATCACAGAGGGCTGATGCCTGAAATATTAAATGTTTCATACTTAAACTGCACGTGGACCATAGGCGGGAGATACACAACCAAAGTGACTTCGAAATTGAAATCACTACTCAAAAATAATTCTACATTAATTTGAATACTCTATGTTTCGGCTCTTTGTGGACCAATGTCATCAACACGAGGTTCATATAAGGTGCCAAGAAATAGGAAAAAACATGCTAAGAAGATACTGGATACATATTTCAATCTTTCAAACGTGCTGAAAAATAGTCAAATTTGCTTTATAGAATGCCAAATTTTCTCAAAATTTGCTAATAAAGCGCAAAATTCAAAAGTTATCGGAATACATTTTTTTCCTTCCTTCTTCTTTCTTGGTAAAACTTGTACTAACAACTCAGGAAATTTGCCCAATTTAGTACCGAAGTTGCTGAATTGACAACGCTATTGTGGATCAGTCTAGGTGATAGATATGACCTTAAGAACCTCGACATTGAAATCAGTGATTCAAGAAGAAACCCTGTTTTCGGTGAGTGCAGTGCATACACATACTGACGTTTTTGACGTACTTGTTTGAAATTTGTAGGTTTCGATCCCCCCCCCCACTTGTTGAAGCCCATAAGATCGGGAATATGAGCAGGTTTTGAGCACTTCCCAGTTTCCCTACTTGTTTAAGCCTATAAGATGGGCAATAGGAACAGTAACAGTATAGTGGCGTCGCAGTTTTTTTTTTTTTTTTTTTTTTTTTTTTTTTTTTTTAGGGGATATACTCGTACAAATTTAAGATTTAAGTTGATAAGCAAAAAATAAAGTTTTGCTTTGACTCTCAGAAGTGGAGGAAATAAATGAAAAATCTTGTAACTTTCCAAAAATCTCATACATCTCGTCTCTAAAATCTCTCAGTGCACCTTTTTATCAATTTGCTGAAATGTCTCTTGAATTTCTATTTATTTTTTCCATGAAGAGGGGGTGATACAAATGATACTGTACATCCCCACTAATACTTTATTTTGTCTCCCCTTTCTCTGATGTCACTGGAACAGTATAAACTGAGAAATGGATTCAGATAAGTTAAAACCCAAGAAAGCTGTTGTTTATAAGTGGTTTTTTTTCGATTTTTTTTTTTCGTTTTCCTAAGTCATAATGATAGAGGTGTACTTTTTTCATGCAGCAGTTCCCTTTAAAAGTTTTCTGATCACAAAAAAGACTTTAGCTGGTAACCACAAAAAAAAAATTCTTAGAAACAAAACTTACAAAAGTGAAACCTTTTTAGGACTAGTCTATTATGCAAGTCTCGAGATTTCTTACCCAGTCAGACTTAAATTTCTGAGAGTAGTTTCATTCAGATCCATAATTTTCTCTAGTCTTGTTATATTTACATTTTCCATCGCAGTAATCTGAACCTCCTTCTCTTGCTTTCTCAAGACATCAAGTTTATATCAGTTTTTCAGTTGGCAAAGTTTTCAAGCCCCCCCCCCCCCAGAAAAAAAGTGATACAGAAACAGAAAATAATAAGGATCTTGTCCCATATAATGATGTTGAATCAGGGAACTCGAATCCGAATCCGCGGATTCTAATCCTTTTTTCAAAATTAGATTCTAGAATCCGAATTCTTCGTGGTTTCGGATTGTTACTGAGATTTCAGTCTTCTTATGAATTCAAAATACTTATTCGAATGGGTTCAAATTCCGAATATGGATTCAGATTCTGGATGTATGTACATTCAGACAGGGCCGTACTCAAGATTTAAGTAAGGAGGGCGATTAAGGTACTTTTTCTGGATGGGAGGGGGCTACAAACACCATAAATTTATACAATTGCCCACGTGTATACGACGAAAATTTCAACATTTTTTGAAACTCACATTTTCATACGTCTTACAAAAATATAAAAGATCCGCCCTCCTCTCCGTCTCAATCCATTGTCTTTTCGTGTTTTTTTTTGGCCAATGGGGAGGGGGTTCGAACCCCCAGAGACCCCCTCCCGCTGGTTAGACCCTGCTCAGAATCTTAATACAGCTTTAGAATCCCGATGTGGATGCCATGGAAAACAGAATCTAAAAATCTTTCTACTAAAAAGAAAATCCTAGTAAAATAACCTGTGGATTTGGGATACATGATGGGGAATCGGATTCTGTTCTGAAAACATTTTCATCTCTGTTAGTGGGTGAGCTTCAACCTAAAACGAATGAATGGTTGAATTAGATACAGAATTCAATACAGAAGTCAAGTTATCAGGTGGATATCAACTTTTCAATCGATTTCACATAGACTCGAACATAAGATTCTATTCAAATGTAGATGTGTTACATGGTGCAGCTTGATCATCGAATTCTGTATCAGATTCGATCACAATACTGAATCAACAAAGTGACAAATTTTGAGTCCACAAAAGAGACAAACTTTCAATTGTTGTATTTCAAGGGGGCTCATGTTGTCAACAACAACACAGGAACACTTGGCGTCAATAGATCTTCGAAATAGTCTTGAACAATAAAACAGACACACCGGGAGTGCCGCTTTACAAAATCTTCAAAATCTGTTGAATAACCGAACAGTAACCAGATTTTTTTAAATCAGCCATGACGCAAGTGTCCAAAAATACACATTGTCGCAACCATAGTTATGGATAAACTCGAGAATTCATTATATAAACTTGGTACGAGCAAGGTCAAGGCTTATATTAATGATGACGTATCTGTTTACTGGATCGGATTTCAAAATTATTTATCGATAACTCAAATTATCTTCACTGATAACTCAAATTATCTTTTCACGGAATTTCTTTAAACCTGCAGTAAGGTCACTCTCCACTCCAACAGAAATAAACTAATTGGTACTATTTTCGCACGTCTAATAACCAAACGAATTACACGACAGCCAATCAATTTTAGCGAGCACGTAACTCGCCCGAGGTTGAAACTGAAAATTTACACGAAAATGCCTACAATATAGTAAATGAAGCGTACCATTGTTGAATAATGACTTCCTTATTGGAACATGCGCTTCGTTGGCGCCTGTTGTGCGGTCCCAGGTATTCAAATCAGGCCGGCTAGGGTAATTCGATGATACCGTACTCCAGTTCTGCACAAAATTTTTGCAATTAACGCCGATTAAACACGATAGTTGAGAAATGAAACGGAGAAACAGCTGTATTTTTACAAAAAAGCAGACGCACCTGGGTTGAAGATGACTGAAAATTATTCCGACATGCGGGATCATTTGAAAACGTTGCACATTCATCTGACAAAAGTACGCCGTTCAACATGTAAAAGCAGAAAATACAACTAACATTACTGCTAACAGTAACATTTGAAAAAGTCTTACACACGTCTCTTTATATAATAACTTGATCGTCCCTTCCTCTGTCCTCCGAAAAGCACATCAGCTGATATAAGACATGATGATGTCACCAAGTATTAGGTCTTATTATGTGTTCATTATATCTTCATTACCTATACCATTTTTTTTTTAAATAATGTATTTGTATGTCTGTTGACTGATACAACATAATAACATAATTAACTGTCATGTCTTATGTGTTTATTTCATCGTTAATAGGTACGCATGTCTTTATTATACCATTATATGTCTGTATTACCTGATACAACATAGACACAAATACGACTGTGTATCTGTATCAAGTGATACAACATAATAACATGATTAACTATTGTCGTATTACCTTTAATTCCCCCTATTCTGACGCAGGCCCATTCGGGCCTTTTCTGGGATAGGGGATGCGGTGTCCTGGGGCCAATTTGGCACGCATACATCGCCATACGCCTCTCTATCATCGATTATCTTTAATTAAGGTAATGGTGGCAAATATGCCGCAAGACCCATTTCCCGATGTTGGCAGCACTGAAATACCCAATGACGTCATACGTTTACGTGCCTTAGTGGTCCGACCTTGCGCATGGAAAAACCAAGTCAAACAACCTACTCTTGTTTGTATTCTAAGATCATGTTTCTAACTTCGGATAAATTGATGAAGTGTTATTGACTTCAATAATTTTTTGAATGGAAAAATTTCGCCGGTGATAGTTACGCCCGAAAAAAAACGCATGTGGTAAGTAGTATCAAGTCTCTAGATTACAGTAACATAGAGTTTGAATGCTTTAATCTGTATTGAATCGGAGAAATTTGCGAATGAAAAAAAAAGAAAAGATCGGCAAATATGGCTGCGTGGTGATGTGGGTAATATGACGCACTGTTCCGCGTATTTTTCTGTAAGTACTTGATTATTTTCCTTTTTCGTTCTAGATTCCTATAATGGGAAAGTACATTCGTCACTTGACTATAGGTCATCATGGACCGAAGTGAACCTTCAAACAACAATACGACTGGTTCAAGTGGAGAAATTTGCGATTCGACGAGCAGCCGCGGAAACTGGAGTTCCAGAAAGAACCTTGAGAAGAAGAATCCAGTCTAATAACGATAAAAAAGTTCAGCTTGGACGAAAAACTGCATTAGGAGATGATGTTGAACGTAAATTAGTATTACACATCAAGAAACTACAGGCGGCCGGATTTGCTCCTTCTCGAAAAATCATAACTCGTTTAGCTTATCAACTTTCCGTTCAGATGGGTACAAAAACTACATTCAATAATGAACAAAAAGAGCCAGTAAGGATTGGTTCCACAGTTTTTTATGCCGAAATCCTGAACTAAGTGTGCATAAACCTCAAGGATTATCATTGGACTGCACAGAAGGTATGAATCGTGATGAAATTCGTCAGTATTTTGAATTGTTGAAAGAGACGCTTACCAGCCTTCAATTAATGGATAAACCAAACCATATTTTTAATATGGACAAATGCGGAGTTCAGTAGAATAATGAACCGGATAAAGCAGGGTTGCCACTATTTTTCAGGATTGGTTTTCCCTGACTTTTCCCGGTTTTCCAGGCCAACTTTTCCAATTTTCCCTGACTTTTTTTACAGGATTCCGAGAAGTTCAGAGGGAGGAGAGTCACAGAAATTTTTTACAATACAGATTTTAAAAAAATCGCTATCGAGAAGAAGAAGGTACAGATGTAATTTATGTAATATTTTTCAATATTATAGACTATTTCATCTGCGAATAGATTATCATTATTCTTATGTTATGATAAAAAAAGTTTTACTCTGATAAAATACAAACTCGTTTGTTATTTTCAGAAAATTTCCCTGACTTAAATGAAAATTCCCTGACTTTTCCCTGACTGACCAAATTCCCTGACTTTTCCCGGTTTTCCAGAAAGTAGCAACCCTGTAAAGTAATCGCTATCAAAGGATCGAAGAACGTTCACGTTGTCACGTCAGGTGAACGTGGAGAAACTGTTACAGTCATTGGTTGCTGTAATGCTGAGGGATCGTTTCTACCACCCATGTGTATCATGAAAGGGGTTAGACACAAAGCAGAATTTGAGGATGGACTACCGTCTGGCGGAAAAATTCTAATGAATAAAAAATCCGCTTATATAGTAATGCCGAATGCTTTATGTACTGGTTGAAGGTTCACTTTCTGCCTCATAAACCACCTGGTCGAGTCTTGTTACTTTTGGATGGACACGTGTCACATATGAACAGTTTTGAGATGCTGGAGTTTGCCAAAGAAATTGAAATCAATTTGTTATGTTTCCCTAGTCATTGTACACATTGGCTTCAACCTTTAGACCGCTCGTTCTTTAAACCATTGAAAGTTTATTGGAAAGATGCATGCAATACATGTTTGTAATTGCACATCCTGGACGGAAAGTGAATCAATATGTGTTCGGTACTTTGTTGAATAAGGCTTGGATTCGAGCTGCCACCATTTCCACAGGTGCAAATGGCTTTGTAGCGTCGGGTATCCATCCTTTTAATCCCGAGGCTATTCCAGATCATGTATATCTCACTTGCAACTTGTTGAATAATGCACCTTCAGAAACTAGTACATCTCCTGACTCTCTTGTGAGCACATCAAATGAATCTCCTCTGGCACCAATATCTGACGTATCTTCTCCTCAGTTTACAGATCTGACTCCAACCAAAATCATAAATTCCATGGCAGCCGTGCCCATTATGGAAGATCGGACAGCCGTAAGAAGAGAAAAGCAGCATGCCGAAGTATTAAGCGCGAATGGATTGATTGAGAAGAAGAAGGTGAGTTATTAATTCAATTTTTGTATCATGAAAGCTGGTCTCTGAACCTCGTGTATTTTATCCTTGTTTTTGTAATTCTGTTTTAGAGACAAGATGAACATCGGAAAGAAGCTGGTGCGAAAAAACGACAGACTGCTCCAAGAAAAAGACTTCATATAGAGACACAAAAGGAGGAGAACGACTCTGATAGTGAAGATGATCCGGACATAATTCGGTTGTAGAAGAGAATGAGTGTTGGAAATAATTCACGAAAAAAAGTGCCCAAGAAGGTAAGAATTTATTTTTTTAAAACCAGCTTTTCAATTGTACTTGAATTTTACAAAAATTCAAAATTCAAGGCGCATCTTCAACTGTTTTGACAGAGGAATTCACAAAAAATGTGGTTTAAAAAATTCTTATTCGCCTCTAATTTAGATTCAAATTTAGAATTTTCTAATGCACACATTCTCTTCTTTATGTTATTAGAATGGCTTCAAGAAATTATTAAAGGTCGTGATGAACAATACCGATGAGACAAGCAGTGATGGAGAAAATGAGACAGGGACTGACAACAAGAATGAGATAAGTAGTGGTGGAGAGAATTAGGAACAATCTGTTCCTATTAACCCAGATCATCTCAAGGAGGGGGACATACATTCTCGGGACATTTACACCCGGTGAAACTAGTTCAGGAAAACAAGGTAATGTCAAGTACTTTGTGGGAATCATTTCGAAGATTTCAAGTGACGTGACTTATTACGAGTTAAAAAGTTTAAGAATGACTTCGAAGTCTTCAATTTTTTTTTCTTTCCTTCCCAGAGACAGCATAAATGTACCGCAACACAATATCATCCGAATTTTGTATCCCATTAATAACCCAAAAGCCACTAAACGTCAAAAGGCATTAATAACGTTCGGAATTGACTTTAGAATGTATCCAAATATGTATTAATTATTGTAAGTACGTGATTTATAAACTTTTAATATCATTAAACACACATTTTTTTTACATCTGGTACTTTTTTCTTGCCTTATATGTGCAAAATTCCATAAGCCATATTACCCTCCCGCCTGCGGCATATTACCCTCCTATGCGGGTAATATGGCCAAGGAAGGACTTTCAGAATTTTGGTTCCTACTGACATAATATGTGTATTGTCAAAAGTGAAAACGCACTATGGTATATTGTGTACGAGTGTTCAAAGAATGTACAGGTAAATTTTCAGCCAAATCTGAGTATTAGGTTTGGTGATATAGTAATTTTAAACAAGTATGACCATATTTGCCGCCGTTACCTTATGTCTTTGGTATGTCTTATTATGTCAGTACTGATTACTATACTATAATCTCAGGGTTTTTTTTTGTTTTTTTTTTCAATTTGCTAGAAAGTAAACTTATTAAATTGGGCCAGAAAAAACTGCCTTCTGAAAACACTATGAAAGCACTGAGCTACGTAAATTTTTCACATTTGTTAGTTTTTTTCTGCCCGAATACAATTAATGTGTCATCTTACCACAGTCAGCTTCATCAGAATTATCAGCGCAGTCGTAAATATTATCACACCGACTTGACAAAGATACACATTGGTTGTTTTTACATTGGAAATCAGTTTCATCGCAAGGTTTCTACAATAAAATAAAGTAATTCTCGGATACAATCAATGTCCTTATATTTTTTATAAATTCTACTTTTATGCAATCCGAAGTATCAGCAATGCAAAACGAATAAATTGATGAGATCTTATGGACACTTGTGTTAACTAACAAAAATGAAATTTTTCAGGAGAGTGTTTTGAAAATCTTGTCAACTTATCACTTAATTGGAAAGCGCTCTCTACCGGTCTGAATGATAAGTTATCAGCTGTTTTCTGTACACTATCAGGTAGGTTACACCTTCAGCCACAGATTTACAAACTTAAACTGAATTTTGAGAAAGATGTTCGTTAGCACAAGTATCCATGGGACTATCAAAACTTGACCTATTGAAAACAGCTATATGTATATTACTTGGTTACAATTAATTGGAGCTTCATCCGAGCTATCGAAACAATCATCTTCACCATCACACACCCATGCCTGAGAAATGCATCTGGAATCTTCTAAACATGTGAACTCGTTTGGTTGGCAGCCAAAAGAAAGTGGAACGATGATTGTAATACTAAGTAATTGATACCACTGCATACCGAATCGAGCTGAAATTTTAAAGTAAGTCAAATGCACACTCAATATTTTGATCGAATAGAAACAAGTTCCTGAATCAAAGTCTAAGATCTTTCATAAACTCAATACAGTTAAGCCTTGATAATTCGAACATCCGGTATATTGGATTTTAGGATATTTCGAACTGATGTTCAGGTCCCGGTCCCAATGTACCAGAATGTATGTATTTTTACCTTGATAAACAAAATAAAATTTAGATAAATCGAACTTTTTGAAGCGTGCGGTGGGAAGAACCTCTATTTTTCGTAGGTTATATAGCTGAAAAAAGCCTCGACAAATAAAACGTTCATAAATCATGACAGTAGATTATCTACAAAGCTCAAGTTTATAACGACTCTGTCTTATTGTGCACGAATGTGCACGTCGTGTTTTGGGATGTAGGTAAACTGAAGGTTTACAATTTGATCAAGTTCTTTATTAAAATCTTCTTCAATGAATCAATGAACAGTACGAAAGTAAACGTGAATGTGTTACAATGACACCTAAAAACATCAACGTGAATTATGCCTATCATTGAATAAAAATCTGATTTCTTGCGTTTTCGTATTTAATTCAAATTGCATCCTTAATAAGTCGAATTTTCTATAATCGAACTGCCTCTCCAGGAATCGAACTCTTGATAAAACAAATCATAGATAAATCGAACTAATTCCCTCGGCCCCAGCGGTTCGAATTACCTAGGCTTCACTGTATATGTGTCAAAGGGTTAGGGGAGTTGTAAGCCCTATCGGAGGAGGGGGAACGTAAGCCAAAAATTCCAACTATAAATATTTTTCAAGCAAGAAAAAACTTACAGCTAACCCATTTTCAATTTTTGCCGACTGATGAAGAGAATGTCGATTCAATGATACCACAGTGTCCTCTTTTAGGATCTCTAGATTCAAACCATGTTACCATGCTGCCTATTTCCATAGAATGGGTTTGAATGGACTTTTTAAACGGCTATTGAAAAGCAGTACTTCTGGGCAACAAGATAAGCTGCCTGACTTGCTGAAGCAGGCTGAATGATGTGCTTGGATTTTTCAAACGACAGGTCAACTCATTTTTTTTTGTTTTGCCACATAGGCGCAAATAGGGGGCCTTGGGAAGCTTAGCCCCCTAAACTTGGGGTGTTGCTTCATAATAAGGGGGCTTGAGCCCCCCCCCCCAGTTCTGAGCCCTATTTACGCTTCGGTTTTGCCGACTGAATAGTCAAATTAGCCAAAAAATTCCGATTCCGTATATTCGAGAAAGGGGAGTCATATTCCACACATCCTCCCTCACTCTGCCTGGCAAATGGCGTCCGATGTATCAGAAATTTTGGAAAATGAACTAACAATCCCCCTAAATCATTTATGTATGTGAAGTCCAAACTACAGTCTCATTCTTTCGGATTATTTGAAAAATATTAAAGTCCATCCGCCTTCCCGATGCGCAATCAGTTACCCGCGGAAAAGTTGCCCATTTGCAGCTCTCGATTACCTTCAGATAACCCAGAAGCCCGTCAGTTACCGTTAGTTCCCCTTTAGTTACCTCGGTAAGTTACTCATATTTGCAACCCTCAGTTACCCTTAAATTACCCAGAAGCTCGTCAATTACCTTTGGTTCACTTTTAGTTACCTGGGTAAGTTACCGATATTTGCAATCCTTAGTTACCCTCAGATTACCCAGAAACCCGTCAGTTACCCTTGGTTCCCTTTAGTTACTTTGCGCATCGGGTCGAAGTTTAACATAGGATCTCCATAAGGGCTCACTGCTCAAGAATGTGCCCGCCAAGAATGATGAGGTAGACATTCACCACGATTCATATCTCAAAAAAAGTTGAAATTTCAAACATTATCATTTTAAAAAAATTGTCCGTAAGTTCAAAATCAAATTTTTGAAATTGAGGTGTAAGCAGGAGTCCTGGGAATGGAGGGGAGCACGGAATACCGGTGCATCGGAATAAGGCTTATTTGACTCTCCGGAGCGGAGCAACAGTTTTGAAGGCCGAGCAAGAGAAACACATTTTTAAAGAGCAGATGAGTAAGCAAAAATTGGATAAGAATATTTCTCTGAAGTTCGAGCAAGCGTTTTTGATTCTCCAATGCGGAGCACAGGAACGGAGTAACAGAATTTTGAAGCCCGTATGGGAACACTAAAGCGGGGCAATAAAATTTTGAAGTCAGGAGCGAAGCCTCAACATTTTTAAGGGTGGAGCAGGACAAGAAAGAATCTGACTTGATTTAAATCCCTAGGTGTGAGAAGAGTCAAATCTGAAAAAATTCTGTTTCGCCCACAAATATTGGTATAAACAAAAAAAATCGTTGATTCTGAGCACAAACAATGGACATTCAACTTTAACTTATCTATGGCTCCACTCAAACATTTTTCAGGAAACTGTAAGAAAGGTGAGCCATTCGTTACCAACATTTTTTCTCAAAAGTAGACGAGATATGAAAAATTTTTCAAAAAATAATGATAATATAAGTTCGAAATCGAATATTTGAAACTGAGAATACAACCTGAAAAAGTTCTGCTAACCCAAAAATGTTGGTTTTCGAAACATAGATAAATACTTAAATAAAAACAAAATTTTCACTTGAACATGCGCTGTAAATTCCCCTCGTTTTTGAATTTTTTCACAAATAGCCGATTGAATCGCAAAACCTTGAATTTTGGACTTCCTGAAGATATAACTATTCTGAAAAAATGATAGAAGTGTTTTCAAGATTCATTTTTCGTAGCTCCTGTTTTCACTGCATTTTAGCTGACACGTGATTCAAGGGACTCCCTCAGTGTCAGATGCAGAAATATTCAAAGGACCGCTAACTGATTGTGATTATTGATATATGTTTTAGAATTTTAAATATTTTTACATAACCTGTTTTGTCAATGGGTAAGGCTACTTTAGACAAGTCCACTTCCTTGTAGATACCGTAGATACCATAATCCATTCCAATAAGGTTATATAGTGCCTGTCACTCCACGTTAAAATTATAATTTTATTTATTTATTTATTTTTTTGAAAGTTTGGGAAACAATTCAATTAATTAGAGAGGGAACTTTTTCATCACTACTGATAGCCTTTGATACCATTTTCGCATGCCTATTCATTCAATTTGAGGGCACAGCAAGTGCTGTAGCCACATTGAAAATATTCTTAGATTTCTCCCCCACTTACCTGAACAAAAAACAAACAAAAAAAAAGTAAGTTAGAATTTACTGATCAGTTAAGTGTATAAACCATCCATTACTTTTCAGAAAATGTCTACAAATTGAAAATGCGATATCGTTCATAGGAAAATATTAGAAATTGTACTCGTACCTATGGAACCTCCTTATGTTTCCATATATCTGGACCAGTAGACCGTATAACTATTCAAAACGCAAAAAAACTGAGCACACAACAATAAACTTGAAAGGAATCGTCACTTTTAATCAATTAATACCAAATATGAATAAGAAATGCTTTCGTAACAACTTGATAATTATGTAGATAACTGTCAAACAGGAAACAGATTCATATTATTCATCCCACGCATATTTGACCTTGTAAAATAGAAAACTTAGGAAGTGTTGAATATTAGATATACTTTCAGTGTCATCTGATTGTAGGTACACATGTGTACAGCTCCACGATGATATGACCGAGATCGGGCTCCAGTTTTATTTTCAAATAAAGTATATTTATGTTAGTAACTATAAATATTGTACAGGAAAAGATTGAGGAAATAAACGAATTTTGCTACTCAGGGAGTAAAATAACAGAAAAGACAGAAGGAGTAAAAGGGATATTAGTAGTAGAATAACGCAAGCCAAGTTAGCTTTTTATCGAAAAAATAATCTTTTCAAATCAAAAATAAATCTAAATCAAAAAATTGTTCTTGAAAACTAATGTTTGGCGTGTATCCTTGTATGGATGCTAAACGTGGACCATAGGAAAAGCAGAGAAGCGAAGGATCGAAGCATTTGAGATGTGATGCTATAGGCGGATACTTTAGCATCATAAGAAATGAGGAAGTAATTTTAACAGAATAGGAGGTAAAATGGATGTTTGGAATTGTCGGAAGAGAAGGAGAGATAACCTAATAGGGCATAATTTGAGGCACCCAGGAATAATATTACTGCTGCTAGACGGAAGAGTGGAGGGAAAGAATTGGGTAGGTCGGCAAAGATTCCAGTATGCTCAACAGATAATCAAGGATGTCAAATGTAAGTGTTATTAATTACGAAATGAAAGAACTTGTACAAGATAGGGAGAAATGGAGAGCAGCATCAAACCGGTCGTAAGACTGATAACCGTATCATCATTAACTACAAAGAATATTTTCCAATCAGTTTTATACAAGTATCACTGACTGAAAAAACGTTCAGGCTTCGTTAACACTTTGAAAGATCATCAAGGAAGATTTAACCTCTTCAAGACTTCTTTTATTGATCTATAAGATAAGTGTTAAGACCAATTAGAATTCGTAAAGATTTTTCACGTCTCGTTAAGATTCTATTAAGCCTTATTGATAACTCAGCGAAGATTGACTAACAGTGGCGCAGCCAGGGGGCTAGACCCCCTTGCGACTTCGCCAAATAGTATTTTTTTCTAGTTTTAGCGCCCTCTAACAGCACCTCCTCCTTTGATAAAGACCAGGCTCCCCTCTAACACAAGGCTGGCTATCTATGATACTGTTGACTGGGACACTTTAAGACGCTTCAAGATAGCTTAACATTCCACTACCCGATGCGCAATCAGTTACCCTCGGAAAAGTTACCCATATGTTACCCTCGGATTACCCTCAGATTACTCTTGTTCCTCTTTAGTTACCAGGGTAACTGGCGGTATACTACGCAATTAGTTAACCCCTAGTTACCCGCGGCGGAAAAGTTACCCATTTGTGACCCTCACATTACCCTTGTTCCCCTTTAGTTACCCGGGTAACTGGTGGGATTTTGCGCACCGGGTAAGAGTTTATTCACACTATCAAGGAACACGATCACATTTAAAATGGTCGCCAAAATGAAGACCGATCTCACTTCGACAGGCATAAAGCAGCACTTTTTTACATTTTGGCCACTTTCGAAACCGTAACTGCCTGGAGTGGTACAGTATTGCCAACACTTACCCCTGCAATGGAATTCACTAAAATGGTATTTTTAAGCATGGAATGGACGATATGTGAACAGATTCTTTCCAAATCGTCACTAGGTAATGCTTAGTATCTCTTTACTCTCTTTAGAATATATTAGGTATATTTGTTGTTATTTCTCTAACAATTGTTAGGGATGTGTAACCGGCCGATATAAAAGAGCTAAATTACGATTTGTTTTACAGTCTTAATTAATTTTTTTTTTTTTAAATTGGGAACCCCTGAGTTTCAATATCTAGCTAATTTTGATAGAAACTACAGTATTGTGCGACACTGATGGTCAAAATAAACCTCTTTACAACATCGATAGTCATGCGAAGTTGAATTACCAATTTTTACCTCTTTACAACATCGATAGTCATGCGAAGTTGAATTACCAATTTTTGACTACCATGCCCAAAATGCCCAGAAACCCAATATTTCAGAAACACGTAAACATTTTTTTGAGGACCCCTGAATTAGGTATATCTGTCCGATGTATGGTGGTTCGAAAGTGTACCATTAGCGAGTGTTTTGCGCACCAGCGTTCAGGGAGATACTGCTGCACAACTGCACATACCGTGCCGGTAAGGTTACCTATCACGATTTTAGTAAATTTCGCTAAGAGTGGCATTTAAGAGTTGATAAGACTCGATCAGATTTCTTGATATTCATCATTAAGAACAGTGGTCTCGAAGTAGGGGGTGCAGCGGGACATGCCCCCCTCCTCCTCCTCCTCTAAAAAAACATATTTAAATGTAAGAAAAAATAGCTACAGATCTCCTTAACACTTTTTTTTTAAATAAAATTTCAGTTTTAAGCGTCAAAAATGGTGACATTTTTGATATCCTCGTGGAAAATATACGTACAATTCCACCCCTGTTTGTACACCATTTCCTTCCAAAAACCTGACGCCACTGATTAAGACTCATTACGGCTCCATTGGTGGAGCGTATGGCGACGCACGCATGCCAAATTGGCTCCCCAGACACCGCACCCCTGGCCTTGGAAACTACCATTTCGAGTGTCGCATCAGTGACCAGAGGGACAGACTCATTACTAAGGGGCGGATTTCTATGAAATTATATGTTTTTCTGTGTTGAAGTAGAATCGATATATTCCAGGTATTTATCCGTTTCACGTCATTTCGAAGCGAATGAGCCCAACTTGTTTTTTCATATTTTGCATATTTTGCCAATAAAATCATATTTTTTCATAAAACGACCATTTTTAGCACATATTTTCACAAATTTCCTCATAATTTCGAGTTTTTTTTCATTTTTACCGCATATTTGCAAAATTTTTGACTTCTGGATTACGAAAATTTTTCAGTTTTGACTCCTGGATAGTGAAAATTTTTTAGTTTTTGATAGCTTCACTAGCGCTCTACACTTGTTTTCGCGGAACTACTTTAAACACGAAGCGCCTGGTTCTAAGTATTTTACTTAAATTTTGAGGCAAGTGCTGTAAACAGACGTAATTTTTCAAGACCTTTGCAACGATACCCATATTGATTTTGCATATTTTGTTCATATTTCGAGAAAAAAATATGCATATTTTTGATTTTTAGCGCATGAAATATGCGCATATTTTGCGTTTTTTAGCGCATAAAAATCCGCCCCTTACTCATTACCGCTCGAGGTGTTAAGGAAGACTCGCCGAGAGCCGGTCCGAGCTGTTAAAATTCTACTGAAACTCATCGAGGCCTTTTACGTTTTTTTGTTACTCTTTTCAGACTCAATAAGTCTCCGTTAAAACTAATTAAGGCTCCGTTGAGAAGGTGATTATAAGACTTTGAAATACTGTAAGCTCTCTAAGAGTTCTATTAGGAGTCTATTAAAGACTGATGACTCACTAAGATTCAATGGCATGACTGATTAACACAGTGTTCAGAAAAATTGAAAAACCTTTCCTGAAGTTTTGAGGTCAGAACATACCTTACGATTCTGCGTATACGCTTAGACTCCACTCATCACAATCTATAGAGACTTCGCGTAAACAGAATCTTAAATAATCTTGAGTCCTGCTACGTCTCTTAAAAATAATCGTAAGGTGAGTTATTATCTTCATGAGTACCAATAAATTTCTTATACTTAAGGGTATAGAATGAGACAAATGAAGTTGGAAATGCTCGTAGTTTCTTACAATAATTAGTTATTTGCCAAGTTTCCATGGGGAGCATGGGCAGGCTCGTCCCACAGTCATCTTTCAGAGTTGCCGAATTGGCAATTTCAGATGCTCAGTTAGCAAATTCACGCATCTTGAACGTTTTTTTCAACAGTTGGAAAATTTTTGATTTTTGCTTCCAGCTATAAAATGTGTGATTCTCGCTCCCTAAATAAATTTTCCTTACAACGGCCCTGCTGGTTGCAGTAAAAGTAATTACCATTTCTGAAGGATGAGACACCAGGTACGAAGGGTGGAAGCTTTTTTTTTTTTTTTTTAAATCGTGTAAAGGATAAAAAAATGGGCGTTCAACTCTTCATGAGAGGAATATTAAGAATTTGACAGTTGCCTTGCAAACCATAGCTGAGTATAAATAGTTCAACAGTATTACAGAACTATAGCGAATGAAAATTATTCTCTGGACTGATATCTTCAACAGTAATACATAGCGCTCCTATAGAGATCTCAAAACGCAATTAGATCCTACACTAATGCAATTTTTTGCACCTCGGTTCTGCCATTCATAATACTTGGTTTACATTAGGAAAAGCTATATATTATATTTCGATTACAATTACATCACTGAACAGATTGTTGGAAGAATTATACCAGTAATTACGTCCGTTGATCATGTTTTTGCCGAACAGCTGCTCATTCTGCTGCTTCAAACAGTGTCTCGGTATTGCAGGACTAACTAGAAATATTATATTATAAAAATGCTCAAAATAAATGCAAAGGTTTTTCATTTGCAACTACTGATCTTAGTTATAATGCGGGTAAGTAACAAACAATATTACTGTCTGTTGTCTTTGAGTTCGCAATTCATTCTACATTTTACTGTTTTCTTATTACCCATTCCAGACTTTTTTTGAAATATCTTTTGATTCGATACACAAAACTCTGCGCACTGCTTGCTCTTTCGTTTGAGCTCGTCATTTTTCTTGTAAATTTTCAATTTTTATTACGTAAATGTTGGAAAGTACTTTTTGGCATGGGTATATGCCTTTTCGCTGGCTATCAACGAAAATTATGCGTCACGTTTCGACCAACCGACATCCAGAATGTTATTACGATGACATAATCGCGGCAACTGTTGCTTCATAATATATCGCTATTCTTCTCATTGTGTGTGCGTTCAGTGATATCGGATAACGTCGACATTCTTATTGTCGGTGCGGGTGATTCTACGAGTACAAATATGTCAATATTTTGCGTCTCAAGGAATATGTCACAACATTGCTTTGGGGAGGGGGGAAGTTATATTTCATCTTTCAGATAGATACGCTCTCCCTTTTTGAATAGTCATATGCTATTACACCTCCCACAACGGGAGTGAATTGAACATGGTGAAAACTTCAACGTCGTGGGCGCCTCACACCTTGTTTTACGATCATTATTGGTGTACATAACCTGTGTAGAGAATTTTCATGTAGGCGTATGTAGCCTAAATTGATTGAAGGTCACTTGTGTACAACATGCCATAAATGATACGGACCTAATGCACGCCCACGTGGGCCCTAGACAGATACGGGACTTGTGTCTTTCGAGTTTTGCTCTAGCATTTAGTAGAATATGACCATTTCATCCTGAATGTATCTTCTCTAGAACTTTCCTAGTATTATACGTGCTCATTTTCTGATTTAAAAACACACTATGAACAGTTTTATTGTTTAGTATTGTAATTCTTTCGTCGTAGCCCATAATTTCTTCGTCGTGAAGAACTATGGTGGTGGCAAGTTCATAGTCGCAGCTAATTCGAAAAAAAATTTACCCCTTGCCCAACAGTGAATGAACTCGGTGGTACACATTATAGGACCCATTTTTTCTCACTAGAAAACAGCACTTTTTATTTTTCTGAGATTTGAAATATTGACATATTTGTAGAAACATCCATGGTGACCGAATGAGTGGAACACGTTTGGTAGCCATAAAATAAATCCACGTACCTATGTATCTGCATGTGTAGTGCAGATAATTGTCATCAGTTTGCTGATGATTCGTTTTACTCATTTATCCATTTACAATAATGAAGTACCTAGGCTTTAAAGAAGATTTTAATGTATGTAATAGTCTAGGCCCTATAAACAGGAAAAAAACGACCAAAAAAAAAAACCATTTTGAGGTGGGAAGCGGAACTTTGTTGGAAAATGTAGTACTAGGTGCCAGAAACGACCTCCTAAAAATCCCAACCATCAAATTCTGTACAAAATTCCCTGTGGCCCTTTAAAGCCCCCTAATTTCAGTTTTTGGCTTATATCTCAGAAAATTGAAGCTCTACAGAAAAAGGTTTCAGACAAAAAAGATTCCTCATAAAATTTACAATACGAAACACATATATATCACATGTTAGCCTAGGTCTAATCCTTAGCCTACATAACCGTCCAAAGTTGGACTACTTTAAAAGCTCAGGTTTGCAGATGATATTGTCTTATTAACTGAAAGAAGTAACGATTTGGAAAATATTTCAAATAGAATGGAGGAGATTTTGAGTTTAAAATATTCTATGAAAATATTTAAAAAATTAAATTAAAGTGATGGTATGTAATCGATATGAACATGTTTGTTTAAAATAAAAATTGGTCAGGAAAAAATTGAGGAAGTAAGCGAATTTTGCTATTTCAGGAGTAAAATAACAAAAGGTGGAAAGTGCAAAAGGGATATTAATTCTTCAAACAAAAAATGTTCCTTTCTGAAATTCTTACCCGAAAGGTTCTTATTCAGTTTCCCCGCAAAAGCGATATGAAACACAGAAAGGGGCAATATAGTTTTGAAGGAAAATGAATAATTTGAATGAACTGCGATTTATAGTGAGATTTCGGTGTCTTAATATTGCTTTTATGGGGAAAATGAATGGAACCTTTCGGGGGGGGGGGGGGGATTTTAAAGAGGAACATTTTCTGTTTCAAAAATTTTGTTCTAAAACCAATAGTTCTGCATTAACAGTCAAATAACTGGTACAAAATAATTAAAAATACGATTTTAAAAGCATATTTTCTGTTAATAAATTTGACCTATTGTAACGGAATTCCCACCGAAAAACGCACGAAAACTCGTCCTAATGACTTTAACTCAACACCAAACATATCACATCACAAACAGTAGCTAAATCGCTTTCAAAACGCACAATTTATCGCATACAAAACTAGACTTTACGGCGACGGCCAGCGGCCTTTATACACCCCGGCTTCATCGGCGAAACTTCTTATCGCTCTCGTTATCAAACTTCTATTCTGCTGCTCGAAACGTGTCGATCTGTCTTCGCTTATCTCGAATATTCGGGATCTTTAGCCACACTATTGTTGTTAGGGGAAAATGTTTCAAACAAAAGTGTTTTTTATTTTATTAATCATCTACAACAAAGTATTCTTCTTCGATGAGCTACAGCTAATAGCAGCATTTGAATATAAAACAGTTATGAAAATTCAAACCATCACAGCGGGCTGCCTATTGGAGATAGGTCCAGGAATCATAGGACATATTTTCCTTATTTGAGGAGTACCCACAACATCTGCTTTGTTTCTACACCTTAAGAGCGCTAGATTGGTGAAAAATATTTATTTTAAATTGAAAATTTGGTTTTAATGAGTTAAAGACATGAGTGGGTGAGAGGAAGTGGGGTTGTATAGGGGAGTCCAATACTATTAATGTTACATATAGAATTTGTATGTCCTGAGGTTATATTTCTAATGAGTTTCAAAAATGAGTTTCAAAAAACACAAATTATTAAACTAAGATTTTTATGTTTTTGCCCAACTCTGCCCTCCCAAATAAGGTACAAGGATGTAAAAAATTCAGAAGCATGCTACACCCCTTCACTACCAACCCTCCTAGTTTCATGGCCCTAATTATCACCCATCGCCAGAAACAAATTTTTATGTGAACACAGTCAAGATTTCTCAATTTGTCAATATCTCAGCACCTCTGGCCGGGAGGGAAACCCATATACACAAACCATACTCAACTACCTACCTCGACGTGAGTCCTCAGATAGTCGCCCGGAAAACCCTGTGTACATTGTTTAACCTCATCAGCCCATCAGCGAACAGCGAGATGATGGTGCGAATTATAGAGCAACTCGTCGCAAGGCTAAAACTGACCATCGTGTTACTTATTTGGTTGAATTTTTTCGTCTTTTGACTCTCCAAATGGAGTTGAACAAAAATAAGTAACGCCTAGTAAGTTGTAGCCTTGCGGAGGTTGTGACAAAATCTCACTTCTTTTTGCGTGACTAACTTAGGGTTAAAACGAGACTTCTTCAGCTCGGTTTGCAATTAGAATTAACAGGTGTTATGCTGCGACGAATTTTAAGAGCGAACAAGTAGGCCTAGGCTAGACTAAAGGTAGTCCATTCTATGGCACATTTTACGAGGCATCTTTTTTGTTTGAAATAATTTTCCCTATAACTCGCCTTTGCCGAGATACTCGCCATAATTTGTCAATTTTTCGAAATTTTTTTTAGTTGTCCAACTTCAAACGGTGATTGTAGGCTAAGGATTAGACCTAGGCTAACATGTGATAAATGCGTTTTGTAGCAAATTTTATGCGGAATCTTTTTTGTTTGAAACTTTTTTTTTTCTAGAGCTCCAACTTTCTGAGATATAGGCCAAAAAATGAAATTGGAGTGCTTTAACTTGCCACAGAAAATTTTGCACATTGGGGGGGGGGGATTTTCAGGAGGTTGTTTCTAGCACCTAGTACTACATTTTCCAACAAAGTGCCGTTTGTTACCTCAAAATGTTTTTTGAAATGTCTACAGGGCCTAGACTATAAGTGTACTCGTACTCTATGATGCCACCTTTGAAACACTGTCGATTCATAATTAACTTTTTTGTCGATATTCGAAATCTGTCATTTTTTTGACACGACACTGTGATCAAATTGATACAGAAATCGATTCAAAAGTCAAGTTATCACGTTGACATCGACTTTTGGATAGAATTTCACACACAAATAGATGTTGACATGGTAATTCAACTTTCGTATCAAATGTTGTATCGAATATATGAACACACTGCCATGTCGACATCCGTTTTGAAAGTAGAGTAAGGTAGCATACACTGTACCACTTTTTCGTATTCTCATCCTAGACGGGCTCAAATTATTTTTTCAAAATCACTCATAGATCAAATTGTACCTTCGACTTTTATACATCTTTAAGCGTAAAAAGAATTTCTAACTTACATGGTAGAGTCACAGTTTTAATATGCACGAAGGTCTAAAAAGTTGTACAATTTTGGCAACTAGCGAGGCCAATATCGTATCACCCACTTCCAAAATCATACCACCAGTAAAAAACGTGTTAAAAAGGGTATCCTCACTCCCATCTAATAAATCCGGTACCCTCCGAAGAATTTTTAGCCTCATTCATCATACTAACTCCCAAATCCAACCGGGAGCTAAAACGAGGAAAAAATGCCATAAACGCAATATATTTATTATAAAAATATTTTCTCAAGTCATTGTTGCCAACGTCAATACATTTGATATGTACCCAGGCATGATATCTGGTACACCTGGTCATGTCTTTCAGCAAATTTCGGAGCATGAGCAGCAAACCATCCATTTTTGCGTTATTCATATCATCAGACGTCCACTTTCCACATTTTCACTTAGTTTTTTCGGCGGACATAACGAAATCTGTAAAAAAATTGAAAAAACACGGTTTAGAAAACTGTGTTATTTAGGAATGAAATCGCTCTTACTCAGCTCACAACTGAGAGAAAATATTTGTGAATACATGAAAAGATAGCTAAAAGTACACACTTTCAGAAGAAATAAATATCACTTACCTTTACTAATTCGCTTCTTTAACATTTTCATACAAAGAATGCAAAAAATATTATATTGCAATTTTGTGTTTTTTTATCACCTATAAAATATACACGTTTTACTTCACCGGCCGAATTTTTGGCTCAGAAGAGTTGAAATGACTTACTGATAGAGTGCGCCAATTTTAGTTTTGGTGGTAAAACTGGTGACACGATTTAGGATGCGGTACGGTTTAGGCTAACTTGACCTAACAGAGATAACTTTGTACTCATGGGCTCCTACGCTGATTCACACTCCTTGAGGTAGGAAAGCCGAATAATTTTTACACACTCCTCTGGAACATTATTAGTCTTTGCTACTGTAGAAAACATACCATCACCTGTCTATCATCTTGCTGTTATTATTAGAAAATGGTTCTCTACAAATGTATTGGTATGGTGGGACGTATGACTATGCACGCATGCTAATGTGGCCCCTGAGATATCGTACCCCCGACCGCGGAAAACACCCTTTCGAGTATCGCATCAGTGGCCGGAGGGACGCTTTGAGGCCGCCCCGAGCCCCCATCTCACCGTTCTACTTGCGGTGCGCGCTGTCCTGCGAGGGCTACCATGGGGTCCCCTACTGACCGAAGTTAGCGCTCCCAGCACTAACCAGGAATTTGGGTTTCCCTTTCAAAATCAAATTTAGATCATTGAATGCAATACAATAATATTTGACTCAATGAAAGAAACGTATGACGTTTGCTTTTGCACTTCTAAACAACTAAAATAGGAATGGGACTGTTTCAACGAAATGAGCTCAAATGCCCTAATTCTTTCACGGTTTATTTTCACGTGGATACTTTTATTCTTGTCCTGAATTCAAGTTATGTATCACAAACTCTTTCATCTTCGCTTTTTCTTATCTACTTCCTTCTTTGTGGCCAGTTATCATCCTAAAACAAATTATATTTTGTGGAAATCCCCAGACAAGGTCAGTAGCCACACCGGAATGTAATGATACCCTCAACTATAAATTATACACATAAGAATATAAGGTAAAGTGCTCTAATAAGGCCTGGCCTCATAATAAGGCTCATTATACCGATCTCGAAGAGTATAAGCGCTAGTGTGGATCTAATTGCTAAAGAATGTAGGGTTATTATGTTGCAACACCATGAAGTTGTTCTTATTACGAAACTAGTGAGATGCGAAATAGACGCTCAAAGTACTTGTATCGCAAAATTTTCTCGTCAGAAATATGATTTAACAGTAAATGAATGATGACATATTATGAAGGGTAAAGAATCAAAACTCACATTTGCCATTTTACTTCAAGGGCGCAAATAGGCAAAATACTGTACATGGGTGTAGGAATATCTCTGCTGCACCTGTGAACGTAAAGTATGCTATGCATATCGCACATTTGCAGGCGCAGCAAAGATATTCATAGTACTTTGCCTATTTGCGCCCTTGAAGTAAAATGGCAAATGTGAGTTTTGATTATTTACCCTTCATATTAGCTACCGAATGGCAAAATTTTTTTCGAGCCCCCTTGTACTTCCACCTAAAAAAAAAAAAAAAGAATTATCAATTGCAACACCGCTATGAGCAAATTACAAAGAATGGGCCTTATTAAGGCATTTTACCTCAGTTAATAACCAGCGTGAACGTTTCTCTGTTAGATCTACTAATTAATATCATTGCAATGATTGTTCAGAGTACCCAAGTCCATGGTGATTGTTTAGAGCCACCAGACGATGGGTGCCCCAGCGACCTTTTCAGTTTTTTCTTATACACGTAAGCAAGATTTTTGAAAACCTGTTCAATTGGGTTCACTGTAGCGTAAATCACTTTTTTAAAAACAGTTTGTGTGATCAGGTCTGGCACCGACGATGGATTGCCGTTATTCTTGGAAGATGATGCCAGTATACTGAACGCACCGTTCCTACCTGGCCTTCCCTTTAAATTCGTCACTCATGGATATGACAATGAGAGACATCAACCCAGAATGAAGGAACTTAGAGACGGTTTGTATTTTCCACCCGGGTCAAGCGGTTAGTGAGCATCCATTTGCCCATCGAAGTCCACGAACCGTTGAATTTACTGCAGTTCTGGTTGCGATTTTTCAGCATATTTTCGAAATCGCGCTCTCAATATAATTTATCTGGACTGGCATATGCTGGCGAAAGGGGGTTGCTATTTTCAAGCATTCAGAAGCGTACCACATGTCGGGAAATGCGGAGCTGAATTCATTCGCAAACTGTTGCGACTACGACCAGAAATCACTATTGACCAAATACATCCGATTGGATTCAGTCTGGGAGCACATGCTTCAGCTCACATTGCTAACCATTTACAGGACGATGGACTCATTTTCGAACGCTTAACCGGTGAGCATTTTCATTTATTGTCCTAAGTACCAGATCACTGAATTTTTAAGTAAGAACTGAAGAACTGGATAAAAGTACAATTTCTACTTGAGATTTTGTTTTCTGAATTCATTTTGAATTTCAGCATTTGATCCGGCTTTACCAGCGTTTTACTTCTTCATAGTAAAATCTAAAGAAAAAGTGAGTAAGCGGCATGCTAAATTTGTTGACGCCATACATACGAATGCTGGCCTGCTGGGTGTAATGAGGAGCCACGCTCATATTGACGCGTATGCGAATGGAGGAACTTATCAGCCCGGATGCGAAAAGACGGGTAAGTATGTATGTAATTTGGTCAGTGCTGACAGAGCAAATCCCCACCATATACTATATTTACACTCCGGTAAGTACCGTCTGCAGTGTACACTTCTCCACGATAGTATGGTTACCTTGGTACGAGTCTCCCCATCACAAAGAAGGGGGCAAAATGTGGAATTCCCAATGTAATATTGGAAGTGAGCTGGCAGTGGGTTGGCAGAGTAGTCAGTGGTAGCACAGCTGGCCTAAATTCCAGTAAGTTGGCAGGCCAAAAACGTGCAGTAGAATTTAAATTATAGAAGCGACAGCATAATCAACTGAATTGGCACCGAAATAGTAATAAGACAGCCGAGACACTTCAGCAGTGACACTGTAAGTTCACTGTCCTGTTCATAACTACTAGGAATTTTCTTAACTATCAAACTGCATATATTTCATATACGTCTGTGGTGTTGGCAATGCGACCACTGACGGCGCTTCCAAAATATTTCTCATATGAAGTTGGCTGTGACTGGCCTACACCAAGTTGAGAATTCCATGATAAACTCTTACAACCCTAGCGTGGTTCGACTGAAATCGGTACACACTGATATATGTACATTAGCTCCTCTGTGAAGTCAAAAGAGGAGGGGGACGGATGGAAAATGAATTCTGAGATTCAAAAGAAACGCCTAGATTTACATATCAAACTTTCAAGTTTTGTAACTACAGTTTTTCAGGGTTTTGTACGAGAGAGAAGTATTTAGTCCGGACCACAGCGGAGGCATTCGAAATTAAGGAAACGATAGTTAGCAGAAAAAGGCGCGTGTATTAAAACGATCGAATAGCAAATGTAAGTCTTAATGCAAGAGCTGCAACGTATAAACTGCGACAGAGTTGTAACTGAACTAAGATTGCAATTATAACTGATCTGAACGGATGCCCAGAGCTACTAAAGATAACACTGAAATATGAACTAATGCCCTACCTGACCAACCATAGATAAACGGAGAATGAGTCAAAGTAATAAGAAAACAAGCACCTAGCTGCTGGAAGAGGGTCGGCTTTGTACTGGAAAATTAGAGACTATAGTTCATTAGTTCAGGAAAGAGGACCCATCAGTAGTCACATTTAAGGTCTCTTTACATGGCTATGCTGTCAAGTTCGAAACGCTTCTTATTACAGTAAGTGGACAAACTAGACACTGAATTGAGAAGACGAAAAAACTATCTTATCTTATTAAAGCCGTTTTCACCAGTGTATTGCAGTCAACCAAAAGCCGAAAGCTGAAAGCCGTATTCTGTCAAATTTTCCATCAAAAAGCCAAAATTCAGCTTTTTGTAATCCAGAAAAAATCTAGGGTAAAGGTTGCCCTAATGACACAATGCCACGATGACACAACCATCATTTCTCGCATGATTATTAGCGCATTCTGCCAGGCAAGTGTGTACAGACATTCCAACAAACAAGGAGCTTTGCAAAAATACCTATCGGTAGTCATGTTTAAGGTTTTTTTCTTTTCTCTTAACATAAGAGCTGATAGATGAAACGTAATTAGGATGATAGTACAGGCAGGTAAGTTCAAGGCTTCAAACTGCGAAGCTGCAGACTGCAATCGGGAGGAAACGGACGTGTCTACAAACGATATTAATGAATAATGACACTCGAATTTGTATGAAACAAATTCGTGGAGTTAGAAAACGTTATTTTATATTACCTGCTTAATTCAACCAATTCAGGTGGCATCTCAGGATTAGGAAATCTTAACTCTTCATGCGCTAAAGACAACAGGAATTTCACATCGATTCGCAAAAGGAAGTTTATTTTGATTCAAATAAAGTTTACAATTCGAACAAGCACAAACAAAATTATCACTAATACTATCAAAACTTGTTGACAAGCATGCGGCTTTGAAAAGATCCAAAGTAAGTACATCTGTTCGTCATCATAACTTTGTAACTCAGCATTGACATAGAACGATAGAAAGATAATCTCTGCATGTTACACGTACAATCCGTCCTTTTATACACAGAACAATTCATTGGCAACAGATTACAGATTTTACACTATTATATTAGCCTAACGGAAGCTTCACTACTCGAAACCTGAAACAAAATACCAAAATTATCATTAATACTTTTATAAATTCACATCGCATTATTCCTTAGAAAATTTACTAATAAGTATCTCTTCTTTACTCAGATACCTACGCAACATCACTACTGCATTAAGAATCTACTCATCGTAATCAGACGAATTTTCTACTGGACATATTCTGCTTGACTCAGTTCAAAGAAATTGTACAGTTATCAAACTAAGAACCCATTTTATACATGAGCAAACAGTTTACTTACCTCTTCCAAATCCATTCACAAGTTCCTTTAAATTTTCAAAATCTTTTTCAACGGCGCAGTACATACGCAGTACTTAGTCAACATAACAATGCATACGCAATAACCGAAGAATAAGAATAAGGAATAAAACCGAAATTGAAATAATTGTTGCTTATTAGTTATATTTTTAATTATCATCTCCTTGGCTCTGTACATGAAAATTTGGACTCGTCAAGAGCAAACTACAGAACATACATGTAGGTAAAACGGAGCGCTGGTACACGCACTACTACTAACACACAGCCTGCAGAGATCCATTTTACCAACATAGAATTGATGCGACACTAGCGCGCCACTGGTCTGACGAGTCTGAATGACGCTTGCACGAACTGAACTGAACTCTGACTTGAGAAGAAGAAAAGAAAAAGCAATTGCAATAGGCACGGCTACTCGTAGCCGACCTTAAAAAAGGAAGGTCGCGCACCGGATGTATATGGGAATGCAGGAGACGAAAGTCATTTGTTAGATTTTCGCATCGTGCTACACAATAACCACATAGGACGATTAAATTATTTATAAAAAAATGTAAATTCAAGAGGAGCGGATCGCCGCATAACTTTAATTCCAGCAAATTATGTAAGTTGATGAAAAACTGAGAAACTCAATCTTTCTGCAATCCCCTCAATTTTTTTCAATTTTGGAAAAACTTGTTCTTATAGTATTGACTGTTCGTAAAGTGAAGGCATCCTAATGAAGATCATTCAAATTCGGGTTTTTTGAAAACTGTACAAGAAATGTTTGGCTCAGACTGTGGCAAGGGCATATGAAATTGAAGAAAATGAAGAGTTTGTAGAAAAATCGTAAGTACTGATCAATAATAAAAAAGCAGATTCAACCGAGAATGCTAAAATACTTATAAACCGCAACTGGACTACCGATTGAGGAAGAAAAAAGACAATGAGTCATAAGAATAAGAAGCAGAAGAAGAGAGCGTGGTTTAGAGAAGATCATGTACAGGAAATATAGGTATGCAGAGGATAAAAGACGTTTGTTAGACTTTACATTGCGCTACACAAAAAGTAGCCAGGCAGGACGATTTACACGAAAATGTACATTGAAGAGGAGAGGGTCGCTGCACACACATTTCTGTCAACCAAAGCAGAAACGCCCACAGAATTATATACTTCTTAGTCTCAAATCAAAGGAGTTACAAGTTTTCAAACCTTAAGAATTCTTACATCTGTTATTTTAATGACAGTAATACAAGTAAATGGATCCATAGTCGGTAACTGTTTTCGGGAAAGGAGAGGAGCTTTTTCGATATTATAGCTAGTTACTTAGTAACAGACAAAGTACTGCCCATATAGGGGAAGTTAGAGGCTCATCAGTGATCGCAATTAATAAAATTAAAATGGCGAAGACTCATTTTTATTTGAAAAATGTTTCATGGTAGTCAGCAAAATTGAAACTTCAGTAGATAAAACTGAAAAGATAAAAGCTATTTCTTTTTTTTTTCTCGTCCATCTTGAAATTTTTCTGGTGGTAAGCTTAACAAATATTTGGTTGTTAGAAACATAAGGATCCATCCCTCTTTCTCTTATACAATTGCTTTGGTATATCCAGGGCTTTTTTTGCGAGGAAAAGAGATTTCGAAAATATCGAAAAATTGCCATAACAACTGAAACAAAATGAAAGAATTTGACTATCCAAATACAAAAAATTATGGACTTACAGCTCTCGAGAATTAGCGTGCCCCCAAAAAAGAAGAGACAAAAAAGGCCTGGGTATATCTTCACCCATATGCTGGCATAATGATTGTAGGAGAAAATACTCTAGGTGAACCAGATCACCAATTTAGCTTCATTTTTGCGAGTCAAAAATTATGAAGGTAAACTCCATTGGATTTGGGTGAACAATCTGACAACACGGTTCGGTAGGTTAATTGTAGCAGACTCCCTATGAGAAATTTCGTAAAAGTGCTGCCAGAGGTTTCATTGCTAATGCCACTACTAATGCTGACTTATATGAAATGTATGCAGTATGGTAGTTTAGAAAATGCCTAGTAGTTGTAGATACAACAGTATTGCTAAAGTATTTCGGCTGTCTTACTGCTATTTTAATGTCAAATAAGTTGGTTATGCTGCGGCTTCTATAATTTCAATTCTACGGCTAGTTTTTGCCGTGCCAATTTACTGACATTTAGGCCAGCTGTGCTACCACTGACTACTCTGCCAATCCACTCCCAGCTCACTTCCAATTACTTTTGAAATTCCACATTTTGCCTACTTTTCTACGATGGGGAGAGACAGTATTTCTTTACATTAAGAGAATCTCACATGAATTAGCTCAATTCATTCAAGCCAGCAAGGGTTCTTATTATGTTTATTAACTAATAACATACGAACTAATAAAACAGTTCCATTTTTCAAATTAGATCTCACTTGCTCACATGGACGTTCAATGGATATCTGGTGTGAAAGTATCAACACAGATGTTGGATTCTATGCCAGAAAGTGTAAGGGAGAATTCAACGTGGATCTCGTTGATTCTGACGGAGGTTGTGACGAAACTGACGAGGAAATACTGATTGGCGAATACTGTCAGCCAGTGTCACCTGAGTAAGTTAGGTTCTTCAGATAATATACTGCGTCGAGATTCGAATTAGATATTGTGCGCTGTGTGGGACGAGGCTCCTGCGTAAAAGGAGGGAAACAAAAATGCGTTTTGTAACTTTAGGACATGAAATCTTCAATGGAATTTAAAATGATCTAAGGTGGTTGTAACTAGAGGATTAGTCCACTTCCAATGCAATCCGTAACAATTTCCCCATTTCAGCCACATGCAAAATTCACTTCATCAGAAAATATTAGAAAAATTGAACCGTTAAGGGAAAAAGTTATTTATTTATTTGTTTTTTAAATACTATAGTCCATTGAACATAGTACCCCATAAAAATAGAAGAAAAATGTGTTAGAATTTTGAGTACAGATTGGGGAAAACAAAATTCTTCACAAACCAGTGTACAAGGATATGTGTTTGGTAGACCAGATTGTATGAAAAATGAAAAGATCATAGGAATCAAGAAGACCATGATCTAAGGTTAAAAAGATCTCATACTTGGGGGAAAATTGTGATCTGAAGATAATAAGACCACAGATCACCATCTCTTTCATGAACTTGGATTTTCCTTTCAGAATGATCTTTTGATTTGAACTCGTGTGGTCTTTTTCAATATTGTAAATGATCAGCATAGTATGATGTTACATCACTGGATTCCTGATCCTGTTCATCCTACCCAACTTCAGTAATGTCACTAAAGTTTCTGCTCCTGCCAAAATGGACTGATCTTCGAGCGTTAAGAATTCAATAATTATTAAGCATCGCACAGAACCTATTGACAGGGCAGAGGAAATTTTTCCAATTTCCAGTTACTATTTGGACATACACTTCGTACTTTGGGATATTTAAGAGCAGGGGCGGATATTAACATATAAGCACGGGAAGCATTTGATTTGAGCGTGGAGAAGAGAAGGACGCCATCAGGGGGTGAAAAAATTTTCTTCAACACAAACGCAGGGCCGTATAGTGCCTCGCGCGCGCCAATATACCTCGCTGAGAGCGCCAATTTTGATCTTGCTTCCTATGCCAGAAAGGTTCAGTTCGGGCTGTTTAAAAGTGCTTATAGTTGATGTAAAACATTGTTTCTTTGCATTTTCAACGTCAACTGCGTCTGAATATCTCGAATTAATATTAAAATATAAGATAAACTTGACTGAGTGACCCAGCTTCCCCTACACAGCACATTATATTGTACTCCAATAATACTAGCTGACCCGCTTCGTGGCTCATCTAGACCATGGCTAAAGTGAGTTGGCTAAGGTGAGCTGGCTTCAGTGAGTTAGATGGGGGAGGGTGCTAAAATTAGAAGGAGAGAAATATTTGACGAAGTCACAAGGGGAGTCCAGACGCCCTGGACACCTCCTATTCAAATCGCATTGTGTTCATTCGGAGTATTCATTTGCAGTTTATCTCTCCATGTTTGTGTTGTTCAGACAAAAATGTTAGGCAGTGTTCTTAAAAATTCAGTTGGATAATCAGAATCTAAATGCTGAATACGGTTTCCAAAAACTGAAATCTCTGGGATAGTAATTAATATTAGCCTTTTATTTGTGTAGTTCTACAGTTTGATAAGTACATCCAATATGAGATACTTCGTACACCGAGCTACTCAACCTCTTTTGGTTATAATCCCCAGATTTTTTTCATATTTTTCGATCTTGGGCTACTCTTCCCTACATTATTCCCGTAATTTTTGTTATATTGTTAGGCCATCTTGTACTTGAGCTTTCTTCTCTTTTTTTCTTGTCATAAGGTTCCCACGCATTGATAATTTTGTTCCATCTTGTCTCTTCTTGACGTGCGATATGTCCCGTGTAATCCCATTTTAATTTTTTGATCTCCTGACTTACCTCTTTTATACCCTTTTCCTCTCTTATTTTTTTGTTTTTCACTCTGTCTTTTATTCTTAACCCTAATATGTTTCGTTCCATCCTATTCTCACTGTGGTTGTTACTTCGTTCCACATTTCTCAGTGTGGTGGTTAACCTTCCCATTTGCCTCTTCGTTCGGGCTCTATAGGTGAGAACTGGTAGAGCGCATCTTTCCAATATTTTCGTCTTTGTTTCAATTTTCATTTTACCTTTATACTTACACGTTTTTTAAAGTCCAGAAGCTTACCCATGCTTTATTTATTCTTTTAGTTACCTCTCTATTTGTTCTGTCTTCACACGATTTGTCCCAAAGAGTTGAATTCAGAGATACTCTCCACTTCCATACTGGATAATAGTTTTGTTTTACTTGTATTCTTTTCTAAGGCCACCTCTGCACTTACCTCTGTGAATTTTTCTCCCATTTCCCGTAGCATCTTTATATCCTCGTTTATGAGTAGACATCGTTTGCAAATCTTAGATGGTTCAGTTTTTCACTATCTATCTGTATCCCTACATTTTTCCATTCCAGTTTTCTAAATATTTCTTCTAATACACAATTGAATAGATTCGGTGACAGCAGATTTCCCTGTCTTACGCCCTTTTACGATTTCCAAAAACTGGAATCCTTGGGATACGGGGCTGAAAATGGGCCGTGAGGTACATTCATGAGAACGGAACAATATCCCAGGATGCACATTATGGTGGCATTAGATTAGATTTAAACCGGGTGCATACGACACATCCAGAAAGTACGAACCTTCCAGTTCTTACAGTTCACCCGCCAACCTCAAACAAACAAATACACCCACAGACAAACAAGTTTTTTTATATATATATTATATAATATTTGTGGTAAGAAGATTCTTAATTTTCTCGGTTCCAGGCAGGAAGGCGCATATCATTTTCTCACCAACAAGGAATCACCATTGGCACAAGGCCCAAAACTAACACAGAAACCAAGTAGTTGATGTTTTCCGTATGATTGTGCGATAATTCAGAAAATGAGCGTGCTGCTGTTGGATATCCCTCACATCCGGCATTTGGACCGCCTAACATAAAAGTTTATGTACAAATATGTATTAAATTTGTTTTGAAACAGCACCGGTCATTAACTAGAATATTTCCTGAACCTTGCAGATAAAGCATGCAACCTTGAGCTTGATGATACTTGCGTCATTGAGCACACAACCTACAAATCAATATTCGACGGAAAAAAATAAGGAAATGAAAAAATGTTCAATGGACAAAATTTTGACAAATTCACATTCGCGGAGATGACTGAATCCCGTTCAGATAAAAAAACTAATCCAATATTCAAAATCAGCGACCAAAAGAATACCAACAGAGGTAGCTTGTTGATTTCTTCAGTTAGGTCGAAAATGCCCATAAAATATGTCTTTATGAACAGGAATTCAAGAGTATGCTTGGAACTGGAAAAAGTTCAATTTTTAATTAATTAATTACTTTTCGTTTTCCCATCTCTTTGCCCAATTTCTTACTTCATTTAACTGGAGCTAGTCACAATGTAAGCCATAACAGTCTCTCGAAACAGGCAATACGATTATCAAGAGAAAATGCAGGGAGCTAAAAATTGCCAAATAGGGAGGGTAGCTGAATCTGCAAGGTCGGCATTTTCCGGAAAATTTGACCTTTTACTCCACATTTTAGACTATTCATTGGTCCGCCAAGAAAATTGTTACTTCGTTAATTTTTTTTTTATTTTGGTTGGACTAACATAATTTTTGCACCGAGAGTCATCATTTTTCGGAAAATTATCGTGCGAGTTCAACCATTTAGTCAAAATTTTGAATATTAGTCCACAAAATGCGAGAAAAATTACTTCTGTTTGGATGAAATCTTTTCGTGTTATTGAGTCGTGTTAAACGGTACAAAATGTGAAACTGGCTAAATTTTTTTTTTCATTCACGGAGAATGTTTGCACCAAATCGGAATTTTCAAATGTCCCCCTATTACTGACACGGTTTGGCCCACCCCCGGTGCCTGGTAATCAAGAGGGCCTCCAAAATCAAAATTTCATTTATCAGAAAGGTCAAAAATATCGAAAAAGAGAATTTACACGTTGCTACTTAGATCTGACTCCAATTCAAGTCCCGAGATCAAAAATCCACCAAACTAACGCGTCACTTTCATGAGGCAGCATTGTCACAATTCTTTAGAATGCAATAGGGGAAAATCAGAGTTGGAGTAGAACAAAAATTCCAGCAAAGGTTTCTTCCTCGAGTCCCTTAGATCTACCCAGTGAAATATCAAAAGTCTCAGGTCATAGAGTTGACACTATCTCCCCCATGGCGATAAACGTCCCCCAAAATCCAGTTTTCCATGTGAAAAAATCAGTATGTGAGTAAATTACTTTGAATATTGCTAAATACCTGAAAAATATAATTTTCTAGTATTATACATCTATCATTACCCTTTGACACAATACTTGATGGCAGAAAAGGGGGGGGGGACTCATGACATTTTCTGGGTTTGTATAGTTTATTCGCCGTACCTGTTGGTTTTTTTATTAAGACCTTTTAAATTACATTTCCATTAGAATCGCTTAACGTAGTAACAGATTATCATAATTCAACTATCAAAAATTTTATTCGTCGAATATTGATTTTGCAAATCATCTGCACCACCTATTTTCATCAATAAAAAATAAACTGAAAATATTTTACGAAATGCTTAAGGTGTAAACAAAGATTTCATGTGTGCAACTTATTAACCCTTGAGGTAGAAAGGTAAGAAAATTTCAAATACTTTTCCAGGTTGATTTTACATCGTATTTTGAAGATGCCTCCGAGTCTCACTTCAGTTGCCCTCTTGTGTTCACAGTTGATTCGATATTAAATAATCGATTTTATGGTTTGCAAATGAAGCGATGGACGTAGAATGGATAATCCAAAAGTGACCGAAAAATGAATACAACATACGTCTGCTGTTCAACGTGAACCAACCCAGTTTGCTCTTTTTTTATCGAGTAATACGAAGTAGAAGTGGTGGTTGCCCATTTCTATGTACACTTGTGCTGTGGCGTTGGAACGGGAGAGGGGGGAGTACAATGTTAGAAGATCGGATGGGGATACACGGTATCACTTGTACCGTCCAAAAATTGAGAAAAAATTGAAAATTTATTCAAGTTGTAAAAAGGTGTCTTGAGAGGTTTCAGAGACGAGATTTTTGGAGATGTACAATAGTATATTACACACCAAGAGTCAAAAGTGAGTGTTTATATGGCGAGGGGAAGTTTGCGAACGAGCGTAGCGAGTAAGTAATTCCCGAATCATGTAAACTCACTTTTGGCTCTTGTTGTGGAAGATATTTTTTATACTACTTGATCAGAAGCGGCAATGTTTTTCGCTGACATGGTTTGTATTTGTTTCTTCTTTTTTCCCATATTTATTTATTTAAATTATAGACAGGTGATCTTTGTGTGCGTAATTAATTCAAAAATTTAATTTGCTCAGTTAATTACTACAAAGTACAGTATCACAGTCTTGTCTTCAGTCAGTTCACGTGCACAAACAGCATACACAGGTAGTGGCCAGCAAAAAAGTAACGACAGTTAACAACGAACGGTAACAGCTGTACTATGTCGTGAATATTTAAATGCGTTCTTGAGTCGCTATTGGGACGCGTCGGCAAAGTGGCTGACATTTGGTGGACAAATGCAGGAGCTACCAAAACGTAACAGAAACGGGATTAAATACATAGCGCGCCATCTACTTTACAAATGGTGGCCAAGAGTGGAAGTACACAACACGGGATGAAATACACTAGCGCTCCATCGCCGTGTCGTGACAAAATTTTGTAATTCGCTCTGTGGCCGAGTGATTAGAGACAATCGCTGCATTTCAGTCAAATGTTTCAATGGACGCGGGTTCGATTCCCCGATACGGAATTACTGGCCGGCAATTTTTTCATGTAAAAACGGTTTACATTGAGGGACGTTTACTTTACATGCAGGCATCGTTAGCACTCCATGCATGAATAATAGGCGCTTCTTGCCGTCCGTAAAGCACCAACGTAAACATTGCCTTTCTGATCAAATATTATTTTTGAAGATTTACAAGACTTTTTGCTTGTGCCTCCATTTTTAAGAAACAAAAAAAATCAGTTCCTTGTGCGGGCGAACTTGAAATTCTATAATTTTTGTCCTTCTTCCACGTATCCAGCCCTCTCCTCCGCACACAAACTAAAAAGAAAACCTTACTGTGCATGAACACATAATGTAATCTTTCTGAACTAATTTTTCTGAATTCGACTGAAAAGCTGGATGGTCCACTCTGGAGCCTAACACTTCAACTTTTAATTCGATGGTTATTTAAACTGGTCAGTTTTTATTGTTTACTATTTTGGTTTTTATCTCTTGATCTACGTAAACGAAATTCTCAGGTATAGAGCAAGAATGAAGTCTTGTTAAGTCTGTTTTCAACTCTGCTGCCAACAGAAAGGGGCATCTGTCTACTGTTGTCTCGTAATTTATCACTGATCTTCGTAGTAATTTTGGCATTTGCTGCCCTCCGTGGGTCAAACACTGTGTTCTTTTGTATGCCCGGCTCAAGAACCCCTTCTGAAACACCACTATGCCATCTACATACAATGACAAATGAGCAGGTATTTATTTATTTTCTGTTTGTTGTCTGATATTTGGTTGTTTCAGCGAGTCAGAGGACTAGCGATGGGAGGGACAGGAGGCTCACTTGGAAAAAACTGGAAACATGTCGTTTGCCTTACACTGCAAAGCAGATCTGTAGCTACTCATTATTACAACTCAAATAATATATTTAAAAAATTTAACAATATTTTTCCTTGCTCGGATGACGAAATTTGGCCAACTCACTGTCGGGAAACTCAACTATTTCTCCTTCCATTTTTTTTTTTTCGTTTTGCTGCATCCTGCAAATATTTGTTCTTAATTATTCACGCTGATTCGTTGAATGCGAAAGTGTACGTAACCTGATATGAAATGAAAATGTGAGAATTTACTCGTGACTCGATGAAATAAAGGAGCCGCAGTGTCATGAAACATGCGTAATAATTCAAACTAATATTATGTAAATAACTGAGATCAATACATCAAATGTATATGACGTCAATTAACTAATTACTCGACGATGTCTGTCGCGCGTCTGAATAAGCAGTGAGGCAAACATGTAGGTAGGTACATGGGATTGTGTTTATGCGACTTATGACATTCTAACAGTTCAGAATTTTATTATTATTCTATATATGCGTCTTCCCCCTTCCACATCTGGCATCGTCTTTCAGCATTCGTTAGCTTGCCTGAATTTACTAGAATTAATTCCAATCCAAAGATATTTTTCTGCATCCTTATTCGATGGTTCTAATTATAGCATCTCGCTTAAAAGTAGAGTCAACTGCGTGCATATCTCATCTTCCAGCATTTTCTTAGTATACATTCCTAAATTCGGCCCTGGCAATCACAGTTTATCCTCTGTGTGGAGCAAAAGAATGTGAACGAATATAATGTTCACAAAAACACTACTGAGGACAATTACGACGATGGACATCCTAGTAATATTTAATTTTCTACAATTGAGAAGAGGCACATTATTTTTAATGAGAGTACAAGGTGAAGTAAATTGTACTCTAATAACTGTGAAGAAAATTTTTCTAACATTTGTAGTTCATGAAATTGGCATCAAGTTATAGTAACCAGAAAAGAAACTGACCATCACAAATATTTTGTAGCGGCCTTATGGCGATTACAAATTTGTTTGAAAAATATTTTAACTGATTAATAATATGGTGATTTTAGGTCCTTTATGATTTTGAATTTTAGAAATAGTACGTTCTAGAATTGGCATCTTCAATTTATTGTTCCTTTTTTTTTTTCAACTTGAAAAATTCAAAATTTTTAAATAAACTGTTGTAGTGTAAGTTTTTTTTTGTTTTTTTTACAAACTTGAATAATTGAAAATAAACCCAGGGACGTAGCGAAGAGTTTTTCGGGAGGGGGGGGGGCTAAAATTGTTAAATTCCCAACTGACTCAACTCAAAATTCCCAAGTATCAAAATTTGTTTGAATTAAAAAAAAACCTTCTGACTAGTTGGATTTTCCTAAATTTTGATAAATCTAATAACATTTCCTAACTCCGGTGGAGGTTTGAAGGCAAGGTGCCCCTCGCGGCCCCCTTACCCCTTATTTTCGTCCCTGAAAGAACTCAGTAATCACTTAACAGGTATTAATGAAAATTACCATTGTTCAAAATTTTTTCCTTCAGTTACACAACTATTCCGGAAGCATCATCTTACGCCATGTTGTAGAGACCAGTTTTCTTATAAGTCATGGTTCTTGTTACAGAAAAATTTCAACTCTTATCTGGGCGGTGAGCAGAACTAATAATTTCAATGAATCATATCATTACCCCTTCAATCGTGACGGTCATCAAACCTTCATACACGTTTATAGCTTAAGTTGCCTCGCAGAAAACTGCAGGTTGGTGCGCCTTTACGTAATGCTAAGACACATTTCAATTTTGAGAGATCCATAATCATCCTCGGAGCATTTCAATAGATGGCTTTTCTCGGGGTCGTCTCCTATAGACTTGCGATGAATCTCAGCAGAAGATGCTGTGCCTCTCGTCTGTAATTTGAATTTATAATAAATTTTAGGCCCTCCTTTCCCTACTCTCTTTCTACTGTAAAATAACACTCTGCTACGTCTCCAGACACCATTGTTGCCACTTATTTTCGATGTCTATTTTAATAAATATCCCAATCGGACGTAGGAAGATGAAGTGCTTTCCCTGCACCTTAGTCCTCTTTACATAGAATAAACTGTATTCTATAGTATTTCTGATGTAATTGGTTTCAACCAGGAAGGCTCATCTTTTCTACACTCCCAAAAAAGCGCCGTATGCTAAAGGTCCGACATTAGGCCGCGGTTTTAGAAATCAGTGATTATATGTAGAATTCTGCTATGAATGAGTGAGCACTCGCATATCCGGCATTTGGCTAACACTGTGGAAAATCAATTAATCTTAAAATTTATTATAAGGAAAATCGATCCTTCACTCGTAATTTATACTCCTGTAATATTTAAAGAACTCAGCTACTATGCTCATACAAGTTTTCGTACACTAATAATTTGTTTTAGTTCGGTAAAGAAAACTGCTGTTTTATGTACAAGTGGTACACAGACATACCTCGCAACATATGCACTTTCTCTAACGTTTTTATCTCGCTTTTACGTGAAAAACTGATACTTCATAACGCACCATAAACAATTGACATTGCTCTTGCTATCAATTTCAAGCACAACAGAGTTAGTATAATTTATCGGCAGGCTATAATTTATTCGTCTGCGTTTTCCCAGTTTTTGACTGTTCTTAGTACTTGGAAGTTCATTTCGAAGGTCTAAAATGTCATCATTTAGCGCCAAGTTATTCTACTGCAAGGTCTAATAACAGTAAAAGTAAATGGAAGTATTTCGCAGTTCAAATTATAAATGTATTCTAAGCTAGATGTACCTATAAATGGTATCAGTATGATCCAAGTCTTTTTCCTAACAACAGAATGAATCGGGCATGAAATAAATAAGAACGAATTCAATTCTAATCCGTTCTTCATGTCTTCTGCATGCTATCAGATAATAAATGCTATGGAGAAAATACTCCGTGCGTTAGAACAATGTCAGAAGTAGATAAGGTTACATAATTTATCTGAAATATCCTAGAAGATAACCTCAATGATGCCACCTGTACATATAGGCCTGATGAGAAGGGGCAGGAAAAAACGAATTACCCCAGGCCTATAGACTTCTTTGGGAGCCCGGATATTTTATCATCTGATGTTTATTTTATTTATTTATTTTTCCACAATAGTTGGTCTTGTTTACAGGCCTCACTAAAGAGTACAATCATGGTTTCCGAGGAGAGTCCAAGAAAAATCGTACGTTCTTCATTTTTCCCCTCCCTTCGGTTCGGATTTTCACTCGATTGCTCTATCTGTACATCTCTATCTGCGATTCAAATTCATTTCATGGTTAAATTAATTTTACAATGTCCTGGAAACTCCATTTTGACGTGAATCTGGAGATATCAGGGGAAGAAAAAATTGTATGAAGCAATGTTGCAAGCCCGTAGCCAACGCCAGGGCAGCCAGGGCGAAGCCCCTGCTGGCAAGCGGGCTGCTATGCTAGCACTTTCCCAAAATAAATGTTAAAAAAGACGTTTTAGTGAAAATAATGAAGTTTTGTTGTACCTTCATGCCCTGGTTGAAATATCAAATGCTCCGGCACACATAAGCATATGCAGTTAGCTACAGACCTGCAATGTTGAGTCCATTCATGTTGAAACTGATGCATAGGCTGAAGTGTGAGTATTAAAATGTACACATCGTGGCATCAAATATGTCAAAATTATGGGTTTTAAGTCGGCAATTTCATTTTCCATGGTGTTTGGTCCCAATCCTTACACATATTGGTCCACAGGGAGCTGAAAAGTTAGATATTCACAAGTCAAATATGTTTATAGAGTAGGTTTGAATATTTTACGTTTCAGTCCTTTGTGAACCAACACGCACGGGGGTATGACCGAACAACTTCAAAAATGAAATTCCTAACTCCAAAACCCTAATTTTGATTTTTTAAACGTATCTAAGAGCAATTTTTAATTTCTTCCCCTTGTGGACCTTTCTTAGTTGGGGCAGGTAAAAATAACCTCAAAAAGGAATTTAGCGCGTCCAGAAATCATGAAACTGATTTTTTGTTTATTTTTGTATCCTGACCATGGACTATAATGATAAATGTTCACGTTTTACAAAAATTCAAGACGGGATCAGTGACGTTGAAAATTTTTCCTTCATAAAAGTGCTGGTCGCCCGGTCCTCAGTTAGTACACTAATGAGAACATTTTTTGAGTTCAACCAATATTTTGTTCAAAACTGAATTTTAGGATTATTTTTTTAAAGCAAAACTGGAATCTTTCTTATGGAAAAACCTCTGTTAAGCTTCAGTCCAGGTACGCGACCCCTAAATATGCTTCAAATTCAGAAAAATTTGAGGTGGGGTATTTTTACACTTACTAGAACCGATTAAGCCCTTGGAGGCGCCAGAGACGAAACTTGACTTTCAATGGGGGGGGGTGGATATGGAAAATTAGCCGACAACTATTTTTTTAAACTAAAAATTCGCCGACAAAGTTTTTTTTAATTTGAAAATTAGCCGATCTTTCAATTGAAAAAAAATATACAAACAAACGAACGTTCTTAGAAAATGAAAACTTCAAATGAATAGTTTCAAAATTTGCCGACTGCCCAATTATTGGGGCAGGGACGTTAACGATACGGGGGCAGGGGAGGAGAACTCCCCCCCCCCCGTGAGAACGTTTCACTCAGCAGTAGGGAAAATGTACTATTTCAATCAGGTGAGTTAAAAAAATCCAACAAGTTAGAAGTTTTTTTTTGTTTTTTTTTTGTGTTTGTTTTTTTTGCATTATTACTTGGGAATTGAGTGGAGAAGTTGGGAAAACCCAACAAGTCAAAAGGTTTTCCTCCTTTTGCATTGATACTTGGGAATTTTGAGTTGAGTCAGTTGGAAAAATCCAACAGGTTAAAAGTTTTTTTTTCGCATTGATACTCGGGAATTCTGAGTTGAGTCAGTTGGGACTTTCACAATTTTTATCCCCCCCTCCCTACAGTGTTCATTCCTGCAAATGCAGATTGGAGCCTTATCCCCCCAAACACTTACATTTGAGCACATGATATACCCTAATTTGGGAGGGTAAGCTGGGAGGATGTTAGGAATACTTGAGAGGAACACACAACTTCCTTTGCACATAAAGATGGTCGTTATTTACTCTTGGTGATATTTTTTTCTGAGTTTCCTCTGATTCCTCTCCTAAATTGGTTCCAATAAAATACAAAAAGAAAAAACTACAAAGTTTCAGGTTAATTGGATTAGAGGAATCCGTGCCACAAGCTTCCTTTCATTCTCATGGGAAAAACACATGGAGTTTTGACTTCGTTCCAGACTAAATTTCCCTCCTATATTCACCAGGACCAAAGCCCGTAAATTAAACAAGAGAACATTAGCTATCGGATTCAGCTTGTGACATTAGAAAATCAGTGATTTGCTTTCAACTTTTAGAATTTAATAAAATGATCAATTTTCTCAAATTTCAGGCTCTACGTCAAACAGAGACTCCAATAAAAACAGAATAGTCATTGAAAATCGAAATTCAACATTTGCTACCGACTTTCAGATTTTCGAAATGTCTTCCACACTTCAGCTTCGTTTCAACCTTTCAGATAACGTTCAATACTCAGCGTAAAACCTTCGGCTTTTGACTGACTAGTCTCTGACAGGAGTCCAGGGTACTCCATTTTCAGAAACGAAATTTGACTTTCAGTTTGGGGAGGTGAAAACGAAAAATTTGCCGGCAAATATTCTTTCAAGACTAAACATTCGCTGACAAAATTTTTGAAAAATTATAAATTTGCCGACTTTTTAATTGAAAAACAAAAAATAATAATAATAAACAAACAAACGAACAAATAGACATTCATAAAAAATGAAAAATTTAAATGAACAGTTTCAAAATTTGCCGACTGCGTAATTCGCACTTTAGCGACAGGACTGAGATTTTTTCGCCTTATCAAGTGGACCAACCTTCTGTAGTTATAAGAACATTGGGCTGATAGTCCATGTTCCCACCTACCAGGTTGCCTAGGTCAAAACTGTAACACCACACCCATCCAGTAGTGGCACTGTATGTTTCACTTTATTGGTTTCCAAGAAGCTCAGAGTTGACATACCACATGCATCTTGATTTTTTAAACCACACAAATAATTCAACTCACACATCTGTTACGTCGGCGCTGCCATACACGCAGTCTTGGATATGAGATGACAAATGGTTTCACAACAATACACCATTAACAGCATCTAGAAGCTGGCATGCCAACAATTTATTCATAAGTACTACACCTACGGCAGTTACATTGATTTCCCTGCCAAATTTGTTTCGAAACCTAAAACAGTATGTACAAGCATTCAGTTTCCTTATTTTTTTAAATTTCATATAGGTAGTAGGTACAGACATATCGCTGAGCTACTAACAAGCATAAAAAGTAATGAAGACAAACGGAATAAAGTTTGTTTTCTTACTAATGCAGTGTGTTATTGCAGGAAAGGTAAGTGGTAACCTCTACCTTTTACTTGGCAGTTCCTTTTTCTTTAACCAGTATATTGCATTTCATTTGCGAGGTCATATGCTTTATACCCTATGAGGCATTTCCACAAATTTGGTGCTGCAAGTAAATGTAAGAATAATCGCGAATAAATTTTTCAAATGAAGGCAAAACTTGCAAATTTTTATACTAGGTATTCCAATTCTCACAAAAGGTACTAACTTGTACTAGATAATTTTTGAAGGTGAAAAACCGCCACGTCACAACAGAAGTGTGTGTGTGTTCCACAAGAAACAAAATGTGGTTCCAAAACTAAAACTGTCACATCTACATCTCCAGCAGGATAATGCTTTATAGAGCATCCTCCAATTGACGAAACCATATTCAATATGTCAAAACTAATACCTATCTCTTTTCCTTTAAGAACTGTTGATTTAACTGAAGATTTGAGGAAGTTTGTTGATCAGTTTCTCATTTGAAAAGCGCCACCCCCTTCAAAAAGGTGTTTTACATCGCTAAACTATTTAAAATGACATCCATCTCGGTTTTTTAGGGGACGGAGTAGGTGGAAAAAGTTTTATTTTCAAAACACCCTCGTTGGAAAATTCCTAGATCCGCCACTAAGTGGGATATAATAAATCTAATCCAGCTGGACACTCTCCACCTCTATACTGCTTGCACTGTAAAAGTTGACTAGAACGAACGAAAATGCGAGTAATCAGGCACAATATGATAATGTAAATAATGATTCATGTCGAAAGTGGATGTGACTCGAGTACTTATCAATTTTTCGGTTTTTATTCGATTGCGTTCCATATAGTGGCAGTTTCTATAAAAAGGGGTAACTTTGTCGATCAATCAAAGTCTCAGGAAACGCGAAAAAAGAAAAACAAAATTTTTTGGTCGAAAAAATCAATTTCAAAATTTTGATTGATTTCTATAGAAAAAACATCGCAATAACGAAGAGATAAAATTTACGTGCATGAGAGAGAAGAGGGAGAGAGAGAAAGAGAATTATGTAAGAGAATGAGAACGGAATGCGAATGTCTGCATTCGCTTCTTTGTAGTTTTTCGGAGCTCACGAATAAATCCGATGTTCTGAATTGTTACCACGCAGAAGAGTGAAAAATTACCTTTCCAACAAGCCCTCGTTGAGGATTCAGCGGTGAGTTAGGGCCGCTTGACGGAGTGGGAGAAAAAAGTGTGTCTAACTTTAAACGTGTTTTTCCCAAAAACGTGTTTTCGCGCGTTCTCGTTACACTCATCTTTGACCCGTTGTACCTCCGGAACAAAAAACGCTACAAATTTCGCCGATAGCTCGTTGGAATAGGCATTCATTCCTCTATTACGTACTGTCTGTAACCCAAAATTCGTCGGATCGACAAAGTTACCCCTTTTTATAGAAACTGCCACATTTATTTTTATTTCGTGCAGACATAATCATATTTGCGTTCCTTCTTCATTTTTTTTTTGTATGGCCGCGATTTCGTGCAAAACCCTTTTTTCTTTGCGTGCTGATAAATGCATGCCCAAAAATGGCGTATTTTTGTACCTTTTTTCTTTCTTTTTTTTCTGCGAATAATACCGACTTTTTTAATGTTTTTACCGAATTTCCTAATGTTTTAGTGCCGAAGTATCAGGTCTCTAATTATAAGCATGTAAACTGTAGGTAGTTACTGAAAGATTAATCATTAACCTGAATAATACTGTTCAGCAGGATGAAAGCAGAAAATGCCCTGAATTGAAGGAAGGATGTCCCTCCCAGCTAGTCAAATTTTACTTTTTCTCAGAGTAAGTGGAGAACTCATGAGTAATAAGACAGACACCACAAAACGAACTTATATTAGATAGTCCTCTTTCAGGTAGGGTGTATGCGTACCTACTTAAGTTCAATTTACTGTGTATCTGGCTCATATGTTTCAGTATAAATGACAATCAAGGTACACAGTTACTTTTAGAAGATCCTAAAACTATTGAGAAAGCTTCATTTCACTTGGAAGGTGATATAAAATTTATAATCCATGGCTGCAGTGGCAATTATAATGACTTAGCAATGACAGAGCTAAGGCATGGTTTGTATACCTTCATTTATTACTCAAGTATCTTACAATTTTATTAGTTCGTTAAACGACAAAATGTATCCATGCAGAAAGTGATATTACAATCTCAAGACTCATAGTTCTGATCTGTTTCTGTACCGCTTTAAAGCTTATTTAAGAAACGGCATTCAAAAAGTAGTTACGCTGGATTACCATGAAATAGCGCCATCATACTGGAATTATTTTCATGCAATAAAGTGCCTACCAGCTATTGGAAAATGTGGCGCTGAGCTCGTGTGCCGTTTACTTCAACTACGACCAAATGACATACAAATTGAACAGTTCCATGTTATCGGATTTAGTTTGGGGGCTCACCTAGCCGCTCAAATCGCAAATCATTTAGAAACTAACTGCAAGAAACAACTCCAGCGCGTGACAGGTGAGTGAAGCTTAATAGACATACGATTAACCCCAATTATTTCAGAAAGGGAAGAGGTGTGAAATAATTTTCTCATGCTCGTGATTTTGGTATATATAGTACTGAAACCTACCTAATAAAACTGGGGGAAATGGGGGAAATCCTTTTATTCAGCTTACTACAAGCTGTAGACACTGAGGTTGAAGTCTGTGTGACTTCATTATGACACGATATAGAACTACTAGTAGATTCATTTTTGGGATAAATAGACAAGTTTTATCGAAAACAAAAAAATACGTTACAGTTTGTAAAGGTCCAGAGTCTACCAGCTCTAGTAGCTAAAAAGAAGAAGAAAACTTACTTTTCAAACATTCCTTGCAATTCCTTAGATTATTATCACAAATACAAAAAGGTATAATTTAACAACTCTTGTATGATGATGCTTTCAGGACTCGATCCACCTTCATCTTTACTGCACTCTTGGCATCTTCCTAACAAAGATCTGTTAAACAAGCAACATGCCAAATTTGTTGATGTCATACATACGAACATTTACGGAATTGGGGTATCCTATTCCAATGCCCATATTGATGCATACGCGAACAATGGAAAATATCAACCTACATGCTCCTTTCGATGTTAGGAATCCTTCTCCTGTTTTAAGATATTTGATAAAGAATACTAATAATTTTTTTTTGAGCTCTCAAACAAACAAGACCAACATGCTTTTTGACAAGATGAATCTTAATAGGTAGCACCTAGCTACCTGGTACAATAGGAGTGTTGTCAAAAAGTATGACCTTGAAATACATTTTCAAGGTTATCAAAATCGGGTACCTGATGTTACCATTAGCAGATTTTAGTACAGGGTGATTGTTTAATAAGTAGGGATTCGAGAAATATTATACTCTGAAAAGGGGTCAAATATGCACTTCTAATATGTTTTTATTTTCGTCAAATATGCTAAAATATTCCCTAAAAATCCTGAAATATGTCAAAATATTCCCTATCAAATTGATAATATGGGTATTATTTTTAAAGAGAAATTGGGAGAAGACAAATATACTAACACAAAAACAAAAACTAAAAAAAGTCCTAAAGTAATTTTAGTTTATAAAAAAGTTGCAGTTGTTGCAGTTCTATCTTCTTAAAAGACAAAAATAGTGCAATATTGAAGAAAAAAATTGGAAATATTCTGCAAAAATTGTGGAAATTAGCCAAATATTCTTGAATATCCTCTAAAAAGACAGAAAATATACCAAAATATGTTCGATCAAGTGTGGCTCATTCTACTTGAAATTCTATGAATCATGAAAATAACATGAATCTTCCCTATCTATGCGTTTCAACCTTGTTTCAACAGACAGAAACAGGTAAAAGCATATTTTTGAAATCCCTATTAATAAGGAAACCGGCTTTGAGCTGTGGGGCGGTCACATGCCGCGTACCTCGACGCTGGTTTCCTTATTTCACAATCACCTTGTACAAAGGTTGTCGCTAAGTAACAGACTAAAATTCATACGGCCCACCAACGCTACCTATCGGCGTTTCAACGTAGTAGGGGAATAATTTGGTTTATCAGCTATCAATTGAGACCACGCCGAGCTCATTTGATTGAAAACTCGCTCTTCCAGACCAATTTGAAAGAAACCATATGTGTTGACCCCTTCAGGTTTTTTAAGGATTTTTTTTTTAAAGAAGGAAAAAAGCATACGATTACAAAATTTTTTATTAATCATCATCTTCATGCAGTACACGAATATCTTTTTCAAAATAAGTGCCATTCATGGCTATACTGGTGTCCATTCGTCCTTGCCATTTATCGAACGTTTTCGCGTATTTGGTCGCCGGTAACGGAGAGAAAAACATCTGCGCCGCGGTGATGACTTCTAAAAAATCACAATTCACCCCCACCCCTCGTATAGTCCTGAACTCATCCCCTACAACTTTTGGTTATTTCCTCAGTTGAAGGCAGCCTTACACAGTCGTCAATTCAACACGAATCAAAAAGTCATCACCGCGGCGCAGATGTTTTTCTCCTTGTTATCGGTGGCAGAATATGAGAAAACGTTCAATAAATAGCAAAAACGAATGGACGCCTGTATAGCCATGAATGGCATTTATTTTGAAAAAGATATTCGTGTACTTGATAAAGATGATGATTAATAAAAAATTTTGTAATTGTATGCTTTTTTTTTCCTAAGGAATTAAAATAATAAATTCTAAGTCAAAAAAAATGAATAAAATTAAAGTTTTAATAAAATTTATAGGTAAAGAAATATTTTTATTATTTATATTATTAAATCCACATTCAATTGAATTAAAAGAATTTTTATAATATAAATTTTTTATGAAATTTTTGTTAATAATTAAAATAATTAAGATTTTATTTAAAAAAATCTTTAAAAAACCTGGATGGGTCAACGCATATGGTTTCTTTCAAACTGGTCTGGAACAGCGAGTTTTCAAGCAAATGAGCTCGGCATGGTCTCAATTGATAGCTAATGAACCAAATTGGTGGGCCTTACGAATTTTAGCCTCAATTACTTAGCAACAGCCTATATACAATTAGTGATCAAGTGATCATTCTACGATTTGTAATTCAAAATGTACGGATATTTTAGTAAGTTTCACTGATAACGTATTCTTATTGATATCAGCTGTTATCAATGAAATTTGGATAGTAATATTGGTAATTCCGGTAAATTAGCAATATTATTGTCATTATTAATAATGATTATTACTCAGCTAATTACGGTAAATGATGACCAGACCACTACTTTACGGGTAATTACGAGTTTACTCACACAGTTGATGTTGTAGTTGTTCACAAAAGCATGCGCCCCCACTTCCTCGCCATAGTGTGTGCCCCGACTGCCCCCAACTGAAACTTCATTGTGAGTGGGAAAGAACGTGAAGGTAAAAGTGTATGAGGCAGGCTCGTAGCCAACCGCTTGTATGTGCCAGGGCATTTGGTTATTCAATCAGGGACATGAGCCGTAAAGGTACAACACAATTTTTTTTTATGTTAGCTGTTTCTATTTATTATTATTATAATAATAATAATAATAATTATTTTTTTTTAAAGAATGTGCTGGGTGCCGGCTGCCCTGGCGTTAGCAATGGGCCTGGTTTGAAGAAACTGAGTGAAATTTTGGTGCATGAAATGGGAAATAATTTTTTGATTAAAACCGAGGAAAACTCGAATTTCAATACTAATGAAATTGTCGGGTTAGAGGACGAATAGGAACAATGATAAAAATGGGAAAGTGACGCTTGCCACTGGTATAGAACCAGGCTTGATTTCACTTCTTTTAGATACTTGAAGTTAAATATGTACACACCTGAACCCCACCAAGCATATGTTTAATGCTATGCCTCATTTGTACATATGCATGTTTATTATTTTTTTATCTCTGTTTTTTGTTATTGTGTTTCAATCAGGGCCCCTGTGTTCGCATGCGCAAGCTCTCGTATACTTTGTCGATACAATTTTTTTACCTACTGCCTATCCTGCTCAAAAGTGCAAAGGGTCTCCTATATCTGTATTACTCGGTCGTTGTGCACGACCCTCTAAAGATTCCAGTGGGGTAATTTTCGTTGGTGAGTCCTGCACAGCACCAGCTAAGAAGTGAGTGAATATACCAGACTTCTCATATTTTAAACAAACATACAGAGGCGCCGGCCGATACTTTTCCGGTGGTCGGAGAGAATATTCTTATTCTTTATGAAATTTCATGTTTCATATACTGATCATTGTGTTCCCTTGCCGCACCTATACATAATGTATATAGAATCAGATAAGGAACAAAATTAAAAGCCCTCAGCTCCTAACTATTTCCTAATTTCTTGATAAGATGAGCACCTAGAAAATTATAATTGGAGCATTTTTGAAAATACTTTTCAGTTATTGCGTATGTTTTCACACCACTATACACAAAGTTACTAAGTTGGCTGTAATTTTTGACTCCAGGGATGAAGGAAAATACTTGTATGTATTCCATACCAGCAAGAAAAAACCGCCATCGACTAGAGAACAACCATAAACTTGCTATGTAAGTGTTACCAACATTTGAAGTGAAGAATTGTATTTTCTTGCGTGGATAGTTTTCGAAAAATCGTCTATATGTCATCTTGGACCACCCTCCCCAATATGGACCTACAAAGCGTGTCCCAAAATTACTTGCAATGCGCTCGTACGGACGCCGTACGCTATCTAGCGACAAGTACTGACTTGTTGAAGTTATCTATTTCGAGTCGAAAGAGTGCGCGCCAATCGAAATCGGTATATTTTTCATCGAGATACAGCTGGTTGGAGGAAACGAGTTTGTACGTCGTCGGTCGTCTACAGACTACATTGGAGGAAGTGCCCAACTTGCGCGACAGTTGGGTGCTGCACCATGACAATGCCCAACCTCACACAGCTGTCTCGACGATGCAATTCCTGGAGGACGAATTTCTGACCATCCTCCCACATCCACCATACTCGCCTGACCTAGCATTGTCATGGTGCAGTACCTAATTTCCGATGCGTAAAATCCCGCCAGTTACCCAGGTAACTAAAGGGGAACAAAGGGTAATGACGGGTTTCTGGGTAATCTTAGGGTAATTGAGGGTTGCAAATGGGTAACTGATTGCGCATCGGGTTGTCGGGCAAGTTGGGGCGCTTCCTACCAATGTAGTCTGTAGGTCACATACGAACTCGTTTCTTTCAACCAGCTGTATCTTAATAAAAAATGTACCGATTTTGATCGGCGCGCGCTCGTTCGACTCGAAATAAACTAAACTTCAAGTAAGTTCTTACCGCTAGATAGCGTACGGCGTCTGTACGAGCGCATTGCAAGTAATTTTGGGACACGCTTTGTAGGAATGTACTAGTTAGATTTCAAAGATATTTATCCAAAAATCCAATACCTTTGAAACCGGATAGTACATGTTACTTACCCAGTCATCAGAGAATAAACAGGCACTGCCTGGGATTCCAATGCCTTTATACCAACATAATACATTTGAACAGGTCTTGGAGAAAATATGTAAATGTGTGTACGTTTTAGGTCTCTGTTTCCTAACATTTTTCAATATACAGAATCTAAGTACAGTAGACTCCGTATTATTATTATCTGCCCTGACTGGGGCTGAAAGTAGGGCTAATAATGAAAAGGGCGCGTGACCTGAAAACATGATCTTGATCAAAAACATTGAGAAATGGGAAAAGTAATTTTTCATTGAATCACATACTATGTTAGTCGGTAAGTTATTTTATACAAAAAGAAAAAAAAATAAGAAAAAACTTCAATGTTTTTTTTTTAAATCGGCATTTTTGGCTTTTTTGGTCAATGAAGGGGGAAAAAGACAATTCTGTAAAGAAAAAAAGCTAAAAGGCTTGTTAGCTGTTGTTTTTTAAACACCAGCAGTAGCGTAACTACTTATTCCTTCTGGGAGGGGATTGAAATAATAAAATATACCTAAAGTAGGTATATTTCCCAGCATGTTCAATTTTCATTAAATGAACAAAATGTGACTGGGGTATGCCCCCCCCCGTATTTACGCCACTGAACACCAGTGACTTTTCCAGCGCCTAAAAAGCATTGTCAGGATCTATAATACGTACTGATGCTTTTCCTACCAGTTCTTCATCATCATTATTAGCTGTGTGGTAAAGACTGAGGTTGTGATTTTAGTAAGATTTCAGATTATCAGCCCTTGGTTAGGCGGATAACTCGGAAAAGCGGGCGGATAAATCGATGGTGGATACTTCGGAGTCTACTGTACCATGCTCCGGCAAGTCTACACTTGACGTTCGTTTTTTTAGTACCGAATGTTTCTGTTCGTTAAGCTGATAATTGTTGAATTAATGTTGTCTAACGTTATAAATTTATCTTTATTGCTAAATAAAATACTATTTGTATTTTTATTTTTATTTTCTGAGTATACATTAAATACTTCAACAATTTTATTGTTCAAATTATAGCTATTTCTTTCCAAGTAGGGGGTGGTGGGAAGATTCGGCACGAGTGAAGCTGATTGTTACAGGAATTTTACATCAATGGAAAGGCGAGGGGGGGGGTGAAAAGGTAATAAAGCGGCGATGTGCTGATGAATATAAGTGTTTTTTTTAAATGTATTTACCGCAGTCAACAATCGATTGATTCACATAATATGGTGTTACAATGATCTCCTTGCACACTTGAATTGTTTAACTTCGTGTTTTTAAGAAGTTGACCTACATCACAAATTTATCTCAAAAGGTATCAACTGAAATGTATGGAGTGAATCTGAGTATGTATTATTGTTTACTGTCGTTAAGTCTGACTACAGTGAAGGTAAGAAATGACAGTCATAATGTTTTCAGTGCATAGCATACCATAAGTAAAAATAAAATGTGAATCGGAAATGGAGGTTAAAGGATGAGCCATGAGCTGCAGTTCTGTTATTTTATGCTGTTATTTTATTTATTACAAGCTCCACACGGCCTTATTTACGGGAGACGAGAGGACACAAAAGTAGGGGAAAACTATTGACTACTTAAAAATAGTAAAGTAAAAACTAAATAAGAGAAAAATAGTAAAATAAAAACTAAATAAAAGAAAGACACACAGACACGATGGGGGAGAGAAGGAGAGAAAGGAGGGAAGGAGAGGGGTTGGGGGAGATAATGGATGGGAAGGGTGGGAACACAAGATATGTATATCAGAATAAAAGCAATGGTAAGCAGTGGTGTGAAGAGAGAAAGAATATCAAGTGAGTTATAGAAAGACCGGTAACTGGGGCAGTATTTTTCTGCGGAATCCTGTCTTTCTTAGACAAAAGATATCAATTTCTGGAGATTGTAGTGCTAATTTTTTATACAGCTCAAGAATTGAGTTCAGTCCACTAGAACGGTAACTTTCGGTTCGGGCGGTAATAATATGAAACAGCTCTCCTGTCCTGTTTGGGTGGGATGGTACTTTAATGCCTATTCGACTTAATTGAAGGGAGCATCTATTTTGCTGTTGACTGAGGGCTACTGATTCACAAACACAAAAAAAAAATGCTTTCACTGGTTACCAATTCTGAAAGAAGGGAAGGCACACAGTAACCTAATTTTTCATTCCTATAATAACCGATAGAAAACCTACGAAGCTTCTTGATCTTCTCACGATCACACATGAACTTAGCTCGAAATTCAAATAATATTCGCTTCTGTCTGCAAATCAGAATGAAAAATAAAAATCTAATATTATTCAACAGACTGCAACGTGGGACCCATGTCTGGAACTAAAAGAAGGATGTCCTTCAAACTTGGTCGGATTTTATTTTTATAATAAGTAAGTGAGTTGACGAGAGTAATTCATCTTCCACAATGCTATACCAAGTATTTGATAATCAAAGTTCACGTATTCCAAGTTCTACAATCCCATTAACACGTATTTTTCAGTGCAAAATCAGTAGGTAAACAATTATTCTTGGAAAACCCTCAGAGTATGAAAAACGCTCGTTTTCACGCAAAGCGTGAAATAAAATTTATCATCCACGGCATGGGTGGAGACAGAGACGATGGGTCAATGAAACTGATGAGAAAAGGTTTGTACACAGCAATATAATTGAGATACCTATATGGGATGATCTTCGACCCCAGTTATCTATATGTTCCCACTTCTATCATTTTTCTGTGCCTTTTTTGAAGCATACTTTCGTAATCAGCGAAAAGCAAATATAATCATACTAGAATACCAGAATCTGGCGCCTGAGCTTGGATGCTACAACAAGTCAGTCAGAAGTTTGCCAGCCATTGGAAAATGTGGCGCTGAGTTCATTCGCTCTTTACTACAAAATCGTCGAGATATAACAATCGACCAATTCCATGTCATCGGATTCAGTTTGGGGGCTCATATCGCCGCTCAGATAGGTTACCATCTAAAGGATATGCGACTCAGACGTATTACAGGTGAGTATATGGTTCAGTAGGCACATCTCAAATTCATACGATAATGAATCATTTCGTATGACTCCAAGTATTTTGTCATACCTTTGAATCCATTAAGAAGTAGTGCACAAAATCTGTTGGCAATTTAGTTTTTCAGAATAGTTCTGACGTAATCAGGAGGGTCTGACACTTATCTTTAGAACAATAGCAATACAAAAACATTCTTTATAATATACAGAGTGTCTCTTTTGCAATGACCCCCCTTCCTCCTGGTAAGTAGACAACCTACACCAACAATTTGCAGATATGTTTACATACTCTTACTTTTAAAGGGACTGAGTTATGGTCAAATTTTGAAATTTTCTATCTTTGAATTTTTTTTTCTTCTTACAATTGGAGATAGATAGAAAAATGGTTCCAGGTAATAGTAGAGGGCAGTTGTGGTAACCACAGAGAAAAAAAAAACAAAAAAACGGTCAGAATTGGTTCAGTTCATAAAATCAATTTTAGTACAAATTATATCAGAAAATTATCACATTTTTTCAATTTTCCCTAAAATATGCCCTCTTAAGCTACTGTTTTTTTATTTGCAATAGATTGTACATTAAATTTTCCATAAAAAAGGTCTGTCCATATAAACAGCCATTGATTAGGCGAAGATTCTTTAATCCACAGAAATAACATTCCTAATCACTAAAAATTAATACTACCCCCTCCCCCCAGAGTGTGACAGTAAATAGAAAATATACCAACATTTCCCAATACAATTTTGTACTGAGTTAAATTTATTTTGTAAAAAGCATGTTCAACCACTTTCCATGATCTTTAATTTTTTTGTGTGGTTACCACAACTTTCATCTTGCACTTCCTATTGGTATGCGCCTTAGTCCCATTGGTATGCGCCACAGTTCCCGGAATATGGCCAAAATATTAACAAGACCGCATTCAGCGACCTTTGGAACCAATTACTGGATACATTAGGCTTTACAAAATAATATACCCCCCCCCCCCCATTACATGGGCCTCAATTTCAAATATGGGGTAAATAGATGAAAGGAGGGAGATGAATATTCTGAGTAGTTCTAATCCAAATACAAGAAAATTGGTAATGACCTTTCTTATGGGAAATTTAATGTACAATCTATTACAAATAAGAAAACAGTAGCTTAAGCGGGCATGTTTTAAACAAAATTGAAAAAATATTATTATTTTCTGATACAATTTCTAATAAAATTGATTTTATGAACACCCTCTTGAATCAATTCCGACCATTTGTTTTCCCTGGTTACCACAATTACTCTCTATTATTACCTACAGGACCCATTTTTAGGGTGTTTGCCCGCGCGCAGCATGGCAAGCACCCTACTGCAATTGAATTTTTATCATAATTTTTTTTTTTTTTTTCAATAAATACAACTGAATTGTTTACAGCTCATAGTTCAGTTTTAGCTCAGTTGCGTTCTCCATCAACTGCTGCCATCTATTGATAAGTTGGTTTACTATTATGAATGTATCATCTCCAACTCTCCGTTATGCTTTCGATTTACAAATGCAACTTGTTTGCGTTTTATTTTGTAATTTCGTATTTTACTCATGACAGTATTGTGCGACTCGTACTTTTCTACAAAAGGAACTATTTTCTCAAAGAAAGTGAAGACATTAACTGGATTTAGAAGAGGTAAGTGTACTGTTTGTTGGTATGAAATATTAGCGTGCCTATAATGTAGTTGAATCAAACCAAGTACATGCAACATTCTGGGGTACTCTTATCAGGAAATTTTCCAAAGAATAATGCGATGTGAGTTATGTCTTATAAATTATGTTAGTAGTATTAAGTGGTAATTTTTGTATTCTGTTTCAGGTCTTTCACAAATATTTCGTTTCTTGTTATGCCGCTTGGAACAAATTAAACAGAAAATGGAAATGCATTCTAGTATGTTCAGTGTTGATCAAAGTCTGCTGTGTAATTGCAGTCAGCAGCTTCACAGTTTGAAGCCTTGAACTTCCATGATGTGCGTGTAGTGTCATCAGCTTTTATGTTCCCAGGGGAAAAAAAGACATTAAACATGATGTAGAGAGCGTTCCTGTTGTTAATAGTGATAAGAGCTGCGCGACTGCAGTCTGCAGCTTCCCGTTGAGATGCAGTCTGCAGCTTCCCGTTGAGAGCCGAGGGACCCTCTTCAAGTAGCGGAGCTAAAGGCTGGTTTAGTTAAGAAACATAACTGGCTACTCACAATACACATTGATATATGGGTATTTTGGAGATGGAAGGGAAAGAGGAGTTCGAGAAAACGTTATCAGCGCCGTGAAAAAATTATGTTTCTTAACTGGACCAGAATTTAGGAAGTTAGCGCAACAACAAACAGAACTGGAACAGAACATTCGGACTGTGCAAACAACAACAACAACGCTGGAACTAAACCCAACTGATAAACGAACGGTGATGGTTACTGACTCCCATAAAAAAAAACACACGGAGCAAAGATAATTATTTTACTACCTGAGAATAAGAAATTTCTTAGTAACCAAATGTATACATTTTTAATCCAGAAGGTTTCTAGCATTTACTAATAAACTTCTGGTTACTAACAAATTTCTTATTCTCAGGTATATTATAGTCTTTGCTCCCTGTGTTTTTCTTATGGGAGTCAAAACGTTCCTTGGCCAAAAGTGGGTATTTTTGCTAACAGTAACCAAAAACTGTAACTCACTGTGTGACACCAAATCACCGTTCACTTATCAAAAAATACCTATTCTACACTAGCGCTTCTACAATTTGCACAGTCCCAATGGCAAACACCCTGTTACTACCTCGCGACTTGTTCTATCCATCTCCAGTCGTGAGAAGAAAAAATTTCAAAGGTAGAAAACTTTTCTAAATTTGACCATACCTCAGTTCCTTTAAAAATAAAAGTACGCAAACATATCTACATATTGTTATGGTAGGTTGCCTGCCTACATACCAGGTGTAAGGGGGACACTGCAAAAAAAAAAGAAAAAAAAAAAAAAAACTCCTTGTAGAATATAAACATGAAGAGTTTTCCCGTCCATGTGGGACCATACAAACGATACACTTTCAAGTATCACGCATTATTCTATTACTGAGATGTACTATCAGGACTAGATCCAGCCCTCCCGGGGTTTTTCTCTTGGTGGACTCCCTCCAGCGACAGATTGAACAGGCAGCATGCCAAATTCGTCGACGTCATACATACAGATATTTTTGGAGCCGGAGTGCTCAGTTCAGACGCGCACATTGACGCGTACGCGAATCACGGAAAATTTCAGCCAGGGTGTTTCAGTGATCCCGGTAAGTTACTCTATTTAGAAAATTAATTTCCAAAAACCTGACTATAAAGGCGCATGATGTATGTAACTTACTCTCACGTGTTCTGTATTAGCTATACTATGTTCGCACATACGCGCCATTGAATACTTCACCTACAGTATAAATGAGAGTAATAAATTTCGCGCACAAAAATGTGAAGCTGGTTTATTATCCATACTGATCAGCGGTTGTAGGTTTTCGAAAGATCCCAACAAGGAAATTCTCATCGGGGAACCCTGTAAGCCAGTAAGTGCCAAGTAAGTAGAAGTTTTAGACTGTAATACATCAAACTTGTACTAGCCAGGCATACAAAAGAAAGGAGAAGAGAAGAAACAAATTTCGCTGTGTGACTTCTAGCTCACATATTAATTTGGACGACGAACAGCTAATTATAATTTTATGCTATGAGTAGAGGCGGCGTTACCATTTTCGAGGCCTTTTTTGGTAGCACAATAAGATGGGCATGAGCGAGAAGGCAAGTCCTATTCCTCTTTTCGGCAACAAAATTTCTGAATTTCTTTGCATGAGCACCAAAACAAACCAAAAGGAAAAGTTTTCTGAACTTCAATGCTGCCCCCAACAAGAATTTTGCATTTTTACACAAAAATAACCGATGCAGAATTTTCTCATGTATTGAAAAATAATACTGATCGGTATTTAAGATTCGCCAGATGAGCTGCTTGTTTTGGTAGATTGAAATACAGTTTAGTCTCTTCTCAGCTTACTTAAATCAATTCAAGACTTATACAGGCTTGCGTAAGACGCTTCAAGAATTATTTAATTCCCTTGCAACAATGGTTCAGATTTTTATAAGACACGTTTAATGCCCTCTGACACTATTTCGGTCCCGTTCAAGTCTATTTTAACACTATTCAAGTATTTTTCAAGACATTTTCTATTTTTGAACACTCTTGGAGATTTTTGAAGCTGATTCTCGCTAAGACTTTTTTTCCGGAACTGTTACCTGTTTAAGACTCGTTGCAAGTATCATTTCAAAAACTTTTAAAACCTTTCCTGAATTCTTTGAGACTTCTCTACACTGATGATAGGGTTATCAGTCTTACGACCGATTTGATACAGCTCCCTGTTTCTCCCTATCTTATGCAAGTGCTTTCATTTCGTAATAACACTTACATTTGAAATTCTTGATTATCTGTTGAACATACTGGAATCTTTGTCGACCTACCCAATTCTTTTCCTCCACTCTTCCTTCTAGTAACAGTGATATTATTTCCAGGTTTCTCAAATTGTGCCCTATTAATTTATCTCTCCTTCTTTTCAGATAATTCTAAATATCCATTTTACCTTCTACTCTGTTAAGTACTTCCTCATTTCTTACCTTATCCGTCCATTTGATGTTAAGTATCCATCTGTGACACCACATCTCAAAAGCTTCGATCCTTCTCTTTCCTAGTTTTCCTATGGTTCAAGTTTCACATCCATACAAGGCTACACTCCAAACATTAGTTTTCAAGAACAATTTTTTGATTTACAGATTTATTTTTGATTCAAAAAGATTATCACTTTTTCGATAAGATATACTAATTTGGCTTGCGCTATTCTACTACTAATATTTCTTTTACTCCTTCCATCTTTTGTTATTTTACTGCCTATATAGCAAAATTCGCTAACTTCCGCAATCTTCTCCTGTCCAATATTTATATTTAAGCTATCATGTTCACATCGATTACATACCATTGCTTTAGTTTTATTTTTATTTATCCTCATACTATATTCTGTACTCAAAATATCCTCCATTCCATTTAAAATGTTTTCCAAATTAATATTCCTTTCAGCTAATAAGACAATATCTGCAAGTCTGAGCACATCTTTACTCGATCTCCATTATATTTATAGTGACAGATGCTTCAAATTTTTATTTTATTTCTTTTATGACCCACTATGTACAGACTGAATAATACTGGACATAAGGAGCACCCCTGATCTTGCACTATCATTATGACACTTCCGGATTCCATTTACTCGAACGTAGAATAGTCTCGAGGTTTCATTAAATTCGTCCAGACTTCCAGTTCTGCCAGATGTGACCCTCGGATTGACCGGAAAGGCTTGAGTCTGTTCTAGGGATATGCCTGGAGAACTAACTGTAGATCGAGGATTTCATTCTGAAAAGTCTGAACCTGATGAAATAATATTGGGGGAAATAATCCTGATTTAGAACACTGAGATGAAAACGTACCAGAAACTTCCGAGAGCTTGGGTCACCACGTGAAAACAAAGAAAAATGGATAGAGAGCAAAGCGCTAACCAAAAATGAATTGGAAAGCGCAATTTCTGACCTAAAAGGGTCCCTCCTCTGATGGTAGCGCTCCGAGAATTCTATTTTCATTTGAATAGCATAATATCTACTATAGGCCTGATGACTTGGAGGGAGGAAGAACTGAGGATCCTATAGTACTCTGGATCCGCCACGGAGAGGGATTCTTTAGCAAAATATCCGTTTACCATTTACAGGTTTCCTGAAATGAGATCAAATGTTCGCTGTAACTCGTGAAATAATCAAAGTATACAGGTGCAAGAGCACTCTTTGGAAAGGTTTTCGAATGGACAAAATCATATTTTGTAATTTACCAGTTCCTTATATTTTTGTACAATTTTAAAAAATGTTTCAAATCTTAACCTAATATTTTTCAAAATGCTCATATTTATATTTAGTTTAATTTTCTGCAAATTATAGTCGAAGACTTTGCCAAATCTCTGTTAAAATTGTAAAACGCAATATTTTGTTCAGGAAAGAAGTAACATTTTAAAAATAAGTATTACGATGTAGAAAAAAATACTAAGAGAGGGAAATCATAGCACAACTACGGTAATCCTTGTTTTGACTAAGATGGGGGCCTGGTTCCCGCTTTCACTACAGAGGAAAACAGTCTCAAAATATTTCTGATTTTCGTTAAATTTTACAAGTTGCTATCAAGGGATGAAGTTTCATCTGTGATTCTCGCCCGACTATTATTTGTCCTCAACCCTTTTTAGTGACACCCTAAAGGATTGGATTAGAAAACTAATTCCAAAATTCAATTCGGTGACCTTGAAAAAATCGAATATTTTTCTCCTTCCTTCCTCTATTTTTGAATCACACTACGAAGATTCGAGAGGGTCCAGAAACGTTTTATACTTTGAGCCGATGAGACCATTTGAATTTTTTGAACTAAACGGATATTTTTATTAATTTTTCCCTTCGCTGCTTCAAATTTTTACTAATGTAATTTTTGAGTTGAAAAGCATCTCATGTGTGAAGGCGCATACGAAGAGAGACCAGTTGACAAAAATTAAAATTTTACAGGAGAAGCGTTTAAAATTGAGAGTATTTCTTTCGTAATTAACATTCTGTAACTTACCAACATTTCAACCGCGAGGGTCCTACACACTACCACACGCTTCCCTAATCTCTTGTCCGTGCTTTTCGGAAAAAATTTCCAATGTTTTCCAAAGAATTTAGATATTTGATATTTTCCGACAAATTTCATCGGAAAACTTTAGGGAAATTCTTCAGTGATTTTCGAGGAATTTCATTGGAATTGTTGGAAGAAAATTCTGATACTTTCTAAAGAGTCTTTTCGGAAACTTTTAGAAAATATTTCTAATGTTTTCCAAGGAATTTCATCAAAAATTTTCCGATCATTTTTGAAGACTTTCATAAGAAATATTTTGAGAGAAAACTGATGGTTTTTGAAGAATCTTATAAACAATCTTCAGAAAAAATGTTCTCCGAAGAATTTCATCGAAGAACCTCGGGAAAGATTTCCTATGGTTTTTTAAGGAATTCCATCGGAAATTTTCGGAAAACAAGTCCGATAATTTCCGAAGAATTTCCTGTAGTTTCTTCGATGGTTTTTAAGGAATTTCATCGGAAATTTTTGTGAAAACAGTTTCAATAATCTCCAAAGAATCCTATCGGAAATCTTTAGAAAAAATTACCAATGTTTTTCAAAAATCTCAGCAAATTACTTTGAGAAAATTTTCTGGTAAATTTTGAAAAGTTCATATGTTTGAGGGAGAACTCCGATGGTTTGAAGAATTTTATGAAAAATCGTCACAAGAAATGTTCGATGATCTCCGAAGAATTTCATCGAAAATCTTCGGATCCGAGTGCCTTAAACGGTAAGAGTAGACAGTCATTCATGCAGAAGATTGGAGGTTCCCACTTCCCAGCGAGAAATACGAGACTCCCTTCCGGCAGGTACGTAGGCAACTCATCCTGACAACGGGTAAATGTGTTTGTCTGCTCTCGCATTTAAAAGGGTAGAAAGAAAACATGTCCAGAATTCATGGAAAATTGTTTTCGAACAATTTAATTTTACATAAGAACATGCTATTTTTCCTTTTTGTACTTTTTGAAATAATAAATTTTGACTTGCTTCACTTAAAACTGCAATATCTCTCGCTGAATTTTCAAGACTATCTGGGGTTAGTTTTATTCTATTTCTAAGGGGGTTTTACATAAAAAGCAAGAATCGAAGAATTAGTCAACTGGTCCCTTTTTGTATGGGCCCTCACATACATATGGTAGCGACGGTTAAAATATAATAAAATCAGAAGTGTAATAATGACAAAAATCGGAGGTATTCCAATGGTAACTGTTTTTCTACATATTACAACAAAAACTAAATTGTGGTGGCCTGAAAAAGATTCTCATTTTGCGAAAAAAAAAAGAAAAAAAAGAAGAACAGATACTCAAGTTTTTCATAAGCCTGAGAAGTCTATATTCCTAGAGAACGGTATTAACTTAAAATTGGCACTAGGTGTATGGTACATACAAAGCTTTTTGCATCAAATTTTATGAAAAACTTTTATAGATGATACACTATTTGATACATGCGATAAAAAAATAGCAAAATACAGCAAGAAAAATCGATTTTGGATTATTATTTTATATTTATATCTGCGGAATTAGTCACTGCGTAGGGAATTCAAGTAGATTTCATATGTTTTGTTTTTAATTATTTATTTTTTTTATTTTATTATTAAATATATAATATTACATTCTTATTTTTTATGACTTGATGAACACTTCTGCTTTCTGGGTTATCGGTGGTCACCAGGTCATTACGATTTATTATGTAGTGTAACTTAATTCAGCGAAACAAATAACAAAACAGTGTACCTCATCCATTTACAGTTTCTCTTTATTCCTCATTATTTTATTAACACAATTAGTGATTTTTAGGGCGTTTTTGTTATTTAGAAACCATTTTTGATATATTTCTTCTATTTTGTATTCGGTTCTGATTTAGGAGCAAGGCCTTACGGTGAGGCATATACTTCAGCTACCCGCAATACCACCTCTGGATGTGGGAATATTTCGACAGATCACTTATAATTGTTGATGTTCTTAACATATTGAGAGTAAACAGTAGAATAGCTTGAGATATTGGTTCATGTTACGAAGATGGGGCACAATTTTAATCAAATGATAGACAAATCACAGATCAAAATCCTTTTAGGACCAACGAACTGTGATTCAAATCATATATTCGATGATCGGTGAAAAATAATTTGTCCACTCTTATATGTTCATAAGTATCTATATTGAATCATCTGTGAAAATCTTTACAATCTTCAAATACTAATATTTTATTTTTATCTGCATTAATTTAGCCATTTTGCTAGTCAACCAGGATCATATATTGGCTCATTTGGACGAACTTATAGTCCTTTCTAATATAGTGATTCTTTCTTTTTCTTTTTTTCCATCGTATACCACGTCTTCAAGTTTTTTTTACATTATGGAAAAATATTTTGTTCTTTTCATCTGTATTTGAAGGTTTCGAATCTTTTTTTTTTTTTTTGTTTTTGCCAATACCATTGATCTGTGATTCGAATCATGTTTTCAGTGAAAACTTACCGGACAAAAGTTTTTGTCGCTATATTCGTACCTGTGATTTGGATCATTTTTCCCCTTCTTTTTGGGATTTTGCCCACTTTTGAATTACAAACCGAATGCACCAATACTGAAACTGATTTCAGGGACGAAGGCAAATACTTGTTCCAGACATCGGCCAAACCACCGTACACACCTTGAAAATGTCATATGGCAATGGACTGTACACAAATTTTTCATCTGAACCTACATACCCATGCAGCAACCATAGTACCTACTGGGTGTGTTTCATTAATCTAACTCTTTGTTAAGAACATTCATTTTGCAAAAATATTTCGTAATAGTGGCACTGGCACAGAATTTAATAAAGAGAAATACAATACGCGAAATGGTCTCCATTTAATCAGAATCGCTGTTCACTTGGCATCCCTGTTGTATACATGATAACACTAACTACATACCCTGATTTTCGAGACTTTTCCTCATACAAAATATTTTCAACCTAGAATGTTCTTCCGCAAAAGCCTCAAGGTTATCTTAAGCACACCAAAACAAACACTAAAGGCAATACGAAACTTGCAAGTTTGGTCAATGTTTCTTAGCTGAGAAAGGTTTGGAAAGTTATTGTGCTGAAATATTCCTCAGAAGTATGAATAGAATAAGGAGAGTTTATTCTCATTAAACAGGGTTAAAGTTTCCTTCTGATTATGGTTACATTGTGTACGGTTCCGAAAATCTTACTTGACAGAAAAGTCGATATCATGTACCCAGGTATTTATAAGCGAGAACTTCTTATAATAATAACAACAATAATAAACAGCCTTCATTTGGGTAAGACATAATTCTGTACAATCCAACAAATGTAGATATTCGATTGTTATGTCGCACATGGAGCCAGCATCGCGAGCATAGGACTCCCCGATTTTGTTCCAGATTTTACGGTTTATGGCCGCCCTGCACTACGAGCGTCCCACCCGTCTTATAATTTCTCCCTTCCAGCTCGTTCCTGGTCTTCCTCTCCTTGTGTGATCAGAGGGAACCCAAAAAGTAAATTTCCTATCCTATCGGTCTTCTCTCATTCTTGCTAAGTGACCCGCTTATTTCATTTTCAGTTCTTTAATCAAGTATACCGCTCCCCTGTGTTTAGTCCTCCCCCTTAGATAACTTTTGTTCTAATCTTATCCTTTTTTGATACCCAGAATACTCCTCTCCACACTTTCTGCGTGATCATCAGCCTTCTGGTTAGGTCCTCAGTGATTGACCACGTCTGGGCTCCATATGTTAGACTTGGTAGAATACAAGACTCAAGCATCTTGACCTGTAAGAGTATTCGCAGATTCCCCATAAAGATTGTCTTTCGAGCCCACCTTCCAAGCTTGCTTTATTCGAGCCTCGATTTCTTTTTTCATGTTCCCCTTGAATGCCATAATCTAGCCACGGTATGGATACTCCTCCCACCAACTCCAATTCCTTATCAGCTATCCAGATTCGATATATTGCCTATTCTGAAAATTGAAGGCGCCAGAAAACGTTAAAAGTTGAAAATACTTTATTTTTCTTTAAATGGTCAAAAGTACCATTTTTTTAAGCCCAACCTTAGGTACATAATTAATAGTTTAAGAGCTGATATAATTATGTGAACTTATATATTCCTTCAGCGTGGTCCTAATCATTTTGAGCCCCCTCTATCTCCTCCTCTAAGAAGTATGCTGTTGGTTCAACCTCATAAATACGTATGTTCTATTATATGCATACAAACGATTTATATGAGAAAAAAAAAGTAATAATGTTAAAATTTTTTTTAAAAAACACACAAAAAACATGAATTATCAAGGTAGATTTTACGGCTTTTGGCCACCCTGCACCGTGGAAGTCCCCCTTCCCCCGTCTTATAATTTCTCCCTTCGAGCTTGTTCCTGGTCTTCCTCTCCTCCTTGTATGATCACATGCAGGGAACACCAAAAGTATCTTCTCATCCTATCGGTCTTCTCTCATTCTTGCTAAGTGACCGACATACTTCATTTTCAGTTTTTTAATTAAGTATACCACCCCCTGCATTTAGTCCTGCTCTGGGATAACTTTTGTTCTAATCTTATCCTCTCTTTTGATACCCAGAATACTCTTCTCCATACTTCCTGCGTAATCACCAGCCTTCTGGTTAGGTCCTCAATGATCGAACACGTTTGGGCCCCATATGTTAGAATTAGTAGGATACAGAACTCAAGCATCTTGACCTATGACAGTATTTACAGATTCCCCTTAAGATTGTCTTTAGAGCCCAGTATCCCTTCTAAGCTTGCCTTATTTAAGCCTCGATTTCTTTTTTCATTTTCCACCCGAATTACATAATCTGGCCAAGGTATGGATATTCCACAACCAATTCCATTTCCTTACCTCCTATCCCGACTACATCTCTGATGACACTGCTCACAACCTTGGTCTTGCTTATGTTTACCCTAAGCCCCGCCTTCTCACTTTTTGCGACCAGCTCTATGAGCATCCCCTAGACTTCCCTCCCAGTTTCCACCTATCAACACTATGTTACCGGCAGACTTCAGATGATCCAAGTGTTTCCCGTCAATTTTGATTCCTTTCTTTGTGCACTCTAATTTCCGGAAAATATGCTCCAAAAGCGCACTGAATAGATTCGGAGACAGGGGGTCATCCAGCTTAACGCCCCTGTATAAGCTGAATGGGGGTCCGGGACAATCCGTTCTTACATAGGCTTGCGTGTCCTGGTAGAGGACCTCCGATATTTTCACAATTTTGCTGTCAACTCCCTGCTTCCTTAGGGCGTCCCATAAATATGCATGGTCGACGGTATCGAAAGCCTTTCAACCGTCAACGAATACTAAGTGGATTTAAGTTTGGTAGGTGTCCGCTTTTTCTATGAGTTGATTTAGGGTTGGATATGGTTCACCATAGCGAAGCCATTCCTACACCCTACTTGCTCGACGGATTGGGCGCTGTTCACCTGAGTCTATGGCCTATTTTTCAGGATCTTCGTAAACACTTTGTTTATGTTGGCGGAGAGGCTGATGGGCCGATAGTTCTTTAATTGTCTTTGTCCCCTTTTTTGTGAATTAAGATTATTTTCAACTCTCTCCATTGGCTTGGTATTGCCTCATTTTCAATAATTTGGTTGAATTGAAACGTTCGTGGTTCGGCCACTACCTCATCGAATTCTTCCAGTGCCTTGTTCCCAATACCATCAGGTCCCGAGGCTTTTTTCCTGTTTTCAATCTTTTCAATGTATATCAAGTTTAATTTCATCTACATATGCTCGATTCTCCATCATACATCCAATTCGGCTATTTTTACTCTTTTGGTACAATCGGCTTCTCTAATGAAAATCTGGCGACTTTGAAACTTGGCACAAATGTATAAGTACAGATTTTAACTTATTCACTGCCATACGTTATACATTACTAAGCCTTCGTCATACCACATGTCTGTATTTTGGCCGCAGATGTCTCTGGCATATTGCATGCTATTGAAATTAATGAAGATATTATTGCTTGACTTTTTCAGTGAGTGAGCACAATGAAGACTGTTCACGTCTTTACTTAGTTGATGTAAATAATTACAACACAGTACCGGGAAAGTGGCGATAAAAAACAGTACAATAGTCTCGTTTAAGCTAAATCGCATTCTCGTTAGTTACAGACAAGGCCACAGACTATAATTCTCCTGCACACTAAAGGCTCCCATACGCCAAAAATTTTTAAAAAGTCGACCGGCAGTGTGTATAAATGGTAGATGAAAAGTAGACATCCTATAACGTACTATCATGTTCAAGATTTACGCGAAGTTGTTTTGTTTCCAGTGGCTAAGCTTAACAGCGATAAAAGTAAGTAATGAGAGAATGGTGAAGTACCTAGCACAAGAATTTAAGCTCAATAGGTCTCAACACCAACAATAACTTGAACAATTTTAGAGGAAACAGACGGCTGTTGAAGCTGCCACGTCATCAGCTGACAAGTCTCACACAAAATTTATCAGTTCGAGGTCGGAAATCAAAGAAAAGTCACAGTGTAAGAGTCCGACAAGGATAAGTATAGTTTAGACTTTTGTTCAGGCTTAATCTACTCCGAAACGAAAATCTCTTAAAACTGCCTTTCAGTACCGTAGAATGGGGATTGGTTTTTGCAAGCCGATGACGTGACTACTTTCTAATAACATTTCTGTTATACCTCTATTTTTTCTCCTGATTGTAAAAATTACAAGAGATCAGACTTTTCTAATTTTATTCTCCATCCGAGTCCTGGAATCCGCCCTTTCGAGCATTACCTCAGAGTCGTCGGAGAGGCTAATAGGGCTGTCTTAGCCCTCTTCTCATCTTGCCGAAAAACCGGCCTAGGTCGAAATGTAGCGAGTTGCTACATGGGCTCAAACCCGGGACCTTCGGATTCCAAGACCGGATTTACACTTCATTATTATAGAGATACTCACTTCATAGAAAAATTCTCTCATTAATATAACATTTTGGAGGACGTGCTGAGTTTATCGTTGAGAAGAGGGGGTTAGTCTGGGGTAAGATGAGAAGTAAATAGAACACGACAAATAAATAGGTATTTATTATATCTGTTGAAAAATTGCTAAATTTGAAGGAGAATTACCAAAACTCTCTAGAAATTATCAAACTTGGATGTTTAGTATGTGGATGTAGGAATTCATTATCACAGGGGGAGGGGGGGGGTTAGAGTTTCGTCGACTACGAAATGTAGCTGAAACAATACTGGGGCCAAGCAATGGAAACAGAGAGAAAAGGACTTGGGAGTACAGCAGCAGTTTTGCCAGTGGGCAAGAAGAGACAAAAAAGAAAAATAAAGGGCTGGCTTTTTGAATGCTGATTCATTTTTTCAGCTGAGGACAATTCATCCAGCTAACATTAATTATGGAAAACACCCCCACTACCCAAGCATTCCCTGACATGTACATGTACATGATATTATCTCCTCCTTGATTATACAAAATCAATAACTGTTTATATTTTACAAAGTTTTACTTTTTTATACTTACAGAATATTTTTCAAACATTCGATTGCGAGATGGTTTCCCCCCTCCCAGTTAGGTGAATTTTTCTTGACTGTGAGATGATTATCCTCACCCCGCCCCAGTCAGGTAGATAAGGTCTGTTTTATTTTCTTTAAAAAAGTTTCAAATTGGTAGTGCAAATAGGAAACTTTGCTGGTAGTAAGATAATAACTCTAAAGATGTCCATCTTTAGAGTTATTAAACTATCTGAAAAAAACTATGGTATTTTGAAGTTTTTGAAGCATCTGAGTTCTCAGAATCAGCAATTCTTAACAGTTTTTTCCTGGCATTCGGGTCATCAGTTATTAACGCCTCTGCTCTACTAGCAAAAATCATTTTTCAACTCTTTTGCCGTACGAAATCATTCCCATCTCGGGGAACCATGTCCACGACAGTGAGTGCAGAAAAACGAACTTTCCTTTCCATACATTGGTAGTTATTCCTGAAATTTCTTTCATATTTAAGTCTATCTTGTATTATGAATATATAATACTGGGAGAAACAAAAAAAAAAATTATTTGAAAAATACAGAAATTTATTCATTATAATTATTTTCTATAGAACAGCTTTCTTTCCTAGGGCAAATTTCAATTATTTTTCGATTAATTTATTGTTTACCAGTCAAATATTTTAAATCCAACTATAAAAGAAAATGTGTGTTTTTCTGTGCGCTCATTTTCTAGCAAAACCACCCCTGCTGGCTACTGGCGATGGTAGTTATGAGCCTTGACCTCGAATATGAGATAGATTTAAAAAAAAATTATTTATTAACAAATTAATAACTGATTTTCGAAAAACAATGTACGCCACGCTACCTATGCGAAGAATAAAGTATTACGTTGAAGTAGTTGATGTGCGGTGTAAGCAACGCTATCTAGGAGAAGATGAAAGTATTATGTTGACGTGGCATCAATATTACGTTGAGGTGGTAACTACAGAATGCGTTAGTGTTACCACTTAACCCGCTACAAAATACATATAATCTAGAACATGTTGAAAAGTTCTGGAATATCTACAAGTGAGCCCAAAATTTTCAAAGGCAAAGGTCGTGCCATTTTGTCTTCAACAAAATTTTCACATTTTGGTGTTTTTTTTCTGATTTGAAGCAAAATAATTTAATCAGTTTCAAATTGGTATTGTCACAAAAAAAATTATCCGGGTAACTTTTATGTGCATTATAAATGGAGCGAACGGAAATTTCAAAGTCGAGTGGTTCGAAATTTTAAAATTTAGAAGAATTCAGGTCAGTTTCGACGGGAAGATAAATAATAATGTTATCTGATGCAAGCGGTGAAAAGTTGGCAGTTTTATTTTTGCTTGTACCCTCCAGCCGATGTACGAGAATGTAGTTTCTTTCTTTTCAAATAGAATGCAATTTGAACATTAAGGCAGATCAATAACCATTGAAAAACATAATTTTAGACATGATTATAGTGCATCGCTTTATATTATCAAAATTTGGAAAATTCTGTAAACAAAATGGCACCCAGTTTTTGTAGTGGGTCAAGTAGTAACACCGATGCGTTCCGTTTGTACCCTGCTACTTCAACATAAAGCTTCATTTTCTCATAGACCGCGTTGCGAATGCCAAATCGATCACTTCATCATGATACTTTAATTTTTCCACAGATAGCGTTGCGTACATTTTTTTCAAGTCAATTATTCTTAATTTATTCATTTTTTTTTTTCTGAAATCTATCTCATATTCTAGAGGAGGTGAAGGGTTACAAGATACCACAATTACCAGTAGCCAGTAGCGGGTGCGGGTTTTGCTGGAAAATGAACACACACAAAAACCCACTTTTCCTTTTTAATTATATTAGATTAGATCTGTAGTTGAATATGAGATATGATGATGATGATGATGATAATAATAATAATAATAATAATAATAATAATATTATTATTATTATTATTATTATTAAGAAAAAAGTTACATGTATTATGTATTAAAATTAAGTTTTTTATTTCAATTTTATTTATGTACCTAATCATTTATTTTACGCACTGCGAAATAAGAAATTATATAAACGATCATTCAAATTAAATTATATAAAAATACTAAACATTGATTTCACAAACCAAATTAACGCTATAAATAAAATCACCCATGGAACGTACTCTGTGGTGTTGTTGACCCTGAGAAAGTGATAAACACACTTATTAGAGAACAAAATTAGTAAGATTTTTTCAATTTTTATAAGAATTTCTATGACAAAATTATATTTTTGACAGTCATGAACAGTGGATTATATCCAATTTCCATTTCTTAGAAACCAGCTACACTGTAGAAAATAATCTTTATCAAAAAGCATAACTATTTTACTGATGAAAATTCAGGAGTTACACCAAAAATTCACCGAAGTATGCAAACGAGTTATTCTGTATTGACCAACTACGTACATTGTGAGGAATACAAATCAGCTTCTGTTATTTTAAGTTTTGTGGGGAGGGCAGATATTCTTTCCAACAGTAAATCATAGAGGACGTGTAGCAATATCAGGGGTCATTCATTAATTACGTAAGGACGATTTTGGCCATATTTGACCCCCCTAACGCCCATGTAAGGACATATAAGATTAATTGAACCACCTCCCCCTTCTTACGTAAGATTTTTTCATGAATTTTCCTAAAAGTTATTTCCCCTCCTTTTTTGGGGGGGGGGGGGGGGAGGTTACTTGGTTAATGCGGAAAACCTGTCACTATGGAAATTTTTGAAGTGGTCCGTTGAGTTTTTACTATACAGGGTATTCCGGGAGTGGACGATAAAACTTCGCCTGGTTATATACCAGACTTAGTACATTGATGTTATAAGGGTTGCATCGCTCCGCAACTTGGAGGCGCTGCGGTGTTGAAAAAAAATTTTAATTTTCGTGTATCGAAAAATCGAATAAAATATGATGAATTTTGGTTTATGAAAATTCTGAATTAAGAGATAACCTATCATATTTGGTATCAAATTAAAGAAGAGATCCCAGCGGACAAACTAAGACTATAACGAACAATTTTTACTCATCTGGGACCAAGTAAAATAAAAAAGAAGTGATGAAAAAAAATCAAAAATTGACGCGAAACACTGTTTTTCATTGTAATTTGAGAAACTGACCAATCAACACCATGATATTTTAAGCTAAGCAATAGCAGAAGGTTGCGCTCTTTCAAAACAGCTCAGTACTTCTAGTCTCTAAGTCGCTTCGTTTTAGAGTTATTTACAAAGAAAGAAATTAGGATTTCGAAAACTTCATCCAAAAATCGAACGAAATGTAAAACATTTCAATTTATTAAAATTTAGAATCCAGAGAAAATCCATCAAATGTGGTATCAATTTAAAGAGGAGATTTCCGCGGACAAATTTAGAGTTTTCGTTCGTTAGGAATCAAGAAAAATTAAAAAGAAGCGATAATACAGCCTGTTTCTACATGGATGCACATGACTTTTGAAAAAAATAAATGCAAAAATTATGATTATCACGTATTTATGGGTATGACAGAATTATTACGAATGTGTTCGAATTGGCTCCCAGGGTGAAGCCTCTACCTATTACTAGTGTGGCCACTCGTCAAAATTCCTGTTTCGATTTTTCACAAACGTTCACGTCTTCATTTCCGTTTACTTTGAGAGCATACTTATTGTGCAGTGCATTACATCAGGTTTTTTTTCCCCTCCTACATTGCTAAGGAAAGAAAATTTAACATGTACATGCGACAAATTTCAGAGAAACTGGGAAGATCGCAGTTGTGCGTTATTTGAAGGATGAGCCGCATGAGCAGGATTGAGAAAGTTTTGGTCACTGAAAATAAAGCTAACATAGGCTGTAAACGGTGGTCCAAATGCAGAATTATTTTGTCCATCATTTTAAAATGTTACGTTGAAAATTCATTGTTTTCATCACTTTGTCGACTTCCATTTTATGTTCCTCAGTCCTTACAATTCAGGAGAATAGCTCATTACAGTCCTAATTTACTCGGTAGAATCTTCTCTTCAATTAGAAATTAAATTTTGTGAATGTATTTCATTTCTAGAGATTTTATGAAAGAAAGTGTACATTGGTTTTACTTTGTTAAAATCAGGTGATGGAAACTCAGCCTTTTACTTTCTTTGCGAAGAACTCCAAAACGAAGCGACTTAGAGACTAGAAGTACTGAGCTGTTTTGAAAGACCGCAACCTTCTGCTATTGTTTAGCTTAAAATATCATGGTGTTGATAGGCCAGTTTCTCAAATTACAATAAAAAACAGTGTGTCGTGTCAATTTTTGATTTTTTTCATGACTTTTTTTTTATTTTTCTTAGTCCCAGATGAACAAAAATTGTTCGTTATAGTCTTAATTTATCCGCAAAGATCGCTTCTTTAATTTGATACCAAATATGGTAGGTTATCTCTTAATTCAGAATTTTAATAAACCAAAATTTATCATATTTTATTCGACTTTTCGATACACGAAAATTAAATTTCAATTTTCAACGCCGCAGCGCCTTCAAGTTACGGAGCGATGCAACCCTTATAACATCAATGTACTAAGTCTGGTGTATAACCAGGCGAAGTTTTATCGTCCACTTCCGGAACACCCTGTAGACAGGATTCACTGTACGTCTATCTACTCATCTTTAGCGGCTGCATGCAAAAAAATGTGTTGCCTTTGTGGTGGCTACGTTAAAGCTTACGTAATAAAATATTACGTAAGAATGGCTTTAACCCCCTACCCTCCCCCTCCAAGAAAGGTCATATAGAGACTTTCATCCCCCCTCGGGGCCCTTACGTAATAAATGGACAACCCCTAATGACATTAACAATAAGTAAAATGAATGATATAGAATATCTGGGACAAACCACTGATTTCAAAAACAAATACAAACGAAATTTCTAAAAGAATAAACAAGGGATGGAAAAACTACTGGTTGAACGCAAATAGGTTTAATGAGACAATACCAAGAGACTTAAAATTTAAAATATGGGAAAGCTGCGCCCTCCTCCGCTGGCATACGGATCGGGCAGTGACTAAAGCCGGTGTGGAAACGTTTCGAACTACTCAGGGGGGGGGGCGCATGGAGAGGAACAGACTGGAAGTCAAGAGAGAGGAAAAAATTAGGAATATCAAAATTAGGAAAGATTCGGAGAGATATTGGATACACCACCAAAATATTAAAAGGAAAATATGCGGGACACCCAGCGAGATGAGAGGGAAGATGGACAACAAAAAATAAACGGACAACCAGGGAGAGTAAACGCACTAGAGGTAGATCAAGCACCAGATGAAGGGATGAGGTAGTAAAAGAATGGGGATTGACCTGGGGAAGGGAGGCCCAAGATAGAAAGATATTGGGCGTAGAGGTTTATGCCCATAAATGGGAATCGAGGGGGAATAGAGCCAGTACTAACGAGTATCGAATAATCACATAAAGGAAGATGTCTGTTGATATGAAATCTATTATGTACATCCATCTTCTTTTTAATTATGCATGTATAAATATTGAATTTGAAATATTTTTTGAAATAATATGAAGCAAATCAAGTGCTCTTCGGTCCCGCTAACAAATTCTTTTCGTAGTGTGTTCCATAATTGCTACTCAATAGCTAGGCACATCCAGCCCCGTAGAGAGAAAAAGAGGGCCTGGGGAGAATTAGCACGGGCCTCCCTCCTTCCAGTTCTTTTTTTCTCTTTTATCACATGGGAAAAAATTATAAGTCACGGGATAAGAGGTTTCTTTCATGGCGTAAGGAGTGATTGCTGGATTGATGTACAGTATGATGTAGCCGTAAGCGTTGAAATTCAGGTCTTTTAAAAATATCGGGCCCTCTTGAAAGTCCGGGCCCGGGGTATCTACCCCCTTTCCCCCTTCCTCTCGACAGGTTTGGGCACATCAGACAAACAGTCTGGTTGATGCAACAATGTACAAAAAGGAGGCAGGAATGAACCCACGAACCTAAGAGGGGATGGGATGGAGACGCCCTCAGTCAACACCTTTGTCTGCTGGCGAAATCACAGAATATGACTCTCAGTTTGGAAGAGGAGGAAGAAAAACTAGACCATGAATTAAAAGGGAAAAACTTCTGTTTGCTTAGCTACTGATCTTACATTAGTAGGTACAACGAATCTTCAGTTAACAAAATTCAAAACGGAAGAACTTTCTTTGGGGAGCTTATGGTTTCAACATTTTTAAAATTGGCAAAATCATTTTTTAATTAAGAAAATCGAAGATTTCTTTCCATTTTTTAAATTTACAACAGTAGTTCAGGTACGTTTGAGGTAGTGTCTTACAACTGTATTAATTGTTTTAGCATGAATAATATACACCCACATTAACTTTGATTATTTATCAGTTTGCACAGGGAGTATGTCCATCAATCAAAGGTAAAGGATGTCCACCAAAGTTCGTCGGATTTTACTTCTACCAGGCGTAAGGGAAATAAGTATTATTCAGAACATGTTTACTTTTAAGTTTTCAAATGCTATTGCCCGGGAAACACAGTCGATACAAAAGTACGAGTAGATATCAACATTCAGAATCGGGCTCCTTTTCAACACGCTAAATTTGTCAAATTTAAGTCGTAAAATCGATTGGAAAGTCGAGCTGAAACCTATATTATTGTCCATGTCGACTTTATTGTCATCGTTCGCTAGTCAAGAACCAATGAATAATCACAAATTGTTCGTCGATTTTGACTACTTAAATGCCAATACAACGGGAGACATCGATTTCCATATTATAGACTTTGACCTCGTCGTCGAGTCATATAATATCCTGTTTCTGATATGACTTGGAGCTAATAAGTTTTTCCGTTACATATTCAATATCGACAAACTACAAGTTTTTCTAGCAGAAATATGACATCGGCTGTCCTGTCCAACAGATTTTTTATATAAAATTTGATATCGATTTTATCTGCTGAATTTTTAACATACGTGTCGAGATGTCAGTTCGACTAGGTATTAAATTACCAGTAGGTACCTTTATAACTAATCGTATCGTCAATACGAAGTAAGATAGTTCCAGGCTAGTGCGATGTCAAGAGTAATGATATCTAAGCAATGCCACCAGAAATGTAACAGAAATGACTGAATTAAAATGTCGAGTTCAGTGTCAATATCGGCATATGTTCCACGGGGGGAACAAAAATACACACCCTGCTTAATTGGGCACAAATTTATGCAAACACAGATACTCGAGCATATCAGAATTTTGAAAAATTACAAAGTAATTCTTCTTTTCAGAAAAGACGTATCAGAACATCAGTTTCTTATAGATGATCCTACGACGATGAATAATTTGCCATATAATAGCAATGCTGAAATAAAATTTATAATTCATGGCTCTGGCGGAAACAGAAACGATAACGGAATGGAGAGCTTTAGAAAACGTTAGTCCAATATTTCTTACTTTTATTCGCATTATCTTAGTGCGAATGATGGAATGCATTCTTATTTCATCGCTTTGGGGATTCGACCGCCCAGGATAGCACCCGGGGAAATCAAGTATCATGTCGAAAAAATGGCCAAAATTATTTGATCACAGCTCTCTCGACTTATTATTACACTTTGTGAAACATTATCACCTTTTCAGTTTACCCCGATTCTAGGCGATAAAGCAATAAATTTATTTCTTTTATTTATTCATTTATTTATTGATTTATTCTTTTTCTTAAAGTTTATTACAGGAGAGATTTTCGACAAATAATCATACTAGATTACAAGAAACTAGCGACACCTTTTTGTTACATTCAAGCAGTCAAAAACCTACCATACATCGCTGAGTGCGGTGCTAAGTTTATACAGACATTACTGAAGCACCGAAACGATTTACACATTAATAAATTTCATGTCATCGGATTCAGCCTCGGAGCACATATAGCTGCTATAATAGCCAACAATTTGAAAAGTAGCAATTTAAGATTCCGTCGCATCACTGGTAAGTGAAGTTCATTGTGGAGGGGGGGCTGCTGAGCAAGCAGGTCTGGCAAGCTTTTGCACCAGGTCTTATAGCTACGGGTGGGTGGAATCTACACCTCCCAATGTTATTTGGAAAGTTTGCTTGCGCCAAAATTGGGACAGTCCGAATCTAAACTGTAATGTTTTATACTTGAGCCTTCCAGGCCTGCAGTTCAATTGTCTCTCCCGATTAGCTGAAAATTCTTCGCAGGAAATTATTCGCAAGTAAATTATTCGCAAGAGAAAATTGTTCGCTAGGAAAATTGAAAGCGTATAAAATTCTTCGCACTGAAAATTGTTCGCCTCCCAGATATAAGTACTAAAATTGGGTGATCACCATCTTCGTCGGAATCAGGCTAGTTGTCATTTTGGTCTCTAGAATTGTACTGTTGAACCAACCGCTGCAGCAAGGTTGTTTCTTTCACTTTTTTGCCAGTCCATTAAGATGGAAGTGGTTGAAGAAAGGGTTGAAGGTAGCTTTGCTCATCGGTTGCGCCATTTAGCTGCGTTAGAATTAGTACGAGTTGATGAGGAGCATTCAGCGTCTTATTTTATTTAATTTATTTAAAGTCACCTCAACAGCCATTGGCCAAGTACAGAGGAGACCGGTTTCAATTAATAATACAACTGTGAATAAGAGGAAAATAAAAAAAAAAGATACAGACTTGTTTAAAAAATAATAATAATAATAATAATAATAATAATAATAATAATAATGAAAATAAAACAAAATGAAACAAAACAAACAAAAATACAAAAAACAAAAAGAAACAAAATATAGGGAAAAAAAGAAGGGAAAAAAAGAAAAAAATTTGTACTGGTGTCTCAGCCCTCCCCCCCCCCCGGTCCCTCCAAACGCCGCTTAAACTTTGACCTGTCAGTATCAAATATGTCAACCTCTGCGCATAGTCTAAGGAATTTTTCAGTAATTCTCATCATGTTATTCATAGGAGAAAATTCCATTTTGGCCGTTCGATATCGATGTAGTAGAAAAATTATCTTTCGCCTAGAATTAATTTTTGGAACCCCAAACTTGATTTTTCCAAACAATTTTTCATCCTGAATATTTCAATGAATAAGGTCATGTACGAACATTACAGCTGTTATTTCCCTTCTTTTTTCTAGTGCATGAAGTTCATAACCTCTTAAGATTACTTCTTGCGATAAATTTTCTGGGTAGAGCTCAAAGTCTTTCAAAAAGAGATATTTCAGAAATCTGGGTTGTATTTTTTCAACTTTACTTATCAATTTGTTTATATATGGAAACCAAACCAGTACCCCATATTCCTAAGTGGACCGAACAAATGAGAAATAAAGTATTTTTAATATACTGATTTTTCGGAGATATACAGTGTTTCTTACAATGAAATATGCCATTCTCCTCGCTTTATTGAGAGTCTCTTCAACGTGCTCATTGAAGGTGAGCTCTTTATCTAAAAGGACCCCCAATTCCGTAACCCTATCAATACGAGCTAGAGCTACCCCACTGATGGTATATATATGCATAGGACATGCCCTTTTCCGCGTAAACGTTATACAGGCACATTTCCCAATATTTACAGGCAATTTATTTTTTGTACTCCATTAGTAAGTTCATGTAGATCTTCCTGAAGTTTTTGGTGATCCTTCAAATCTTTAATACATAAGTACAATTTCACATCATCGGCATATAGGGATATACATGAATTTTGTATCACTGTGGGTAAGTCATTGATATATAATAGAAACAAGAGGGGATCAAGATTTGAGACTTGGGGTACTCCAGAGGGGCATTGGAATGTGTATGACATCCTACCTTTATAACAAACATACTGTGCTCTACCCAGTAAGTAAGAATGAAACAACGTGCACAAATCATCAGAGAAGCCAAGGTTGTTTAGTTTTTTAATGAGGATGGCATGATTTACCGAATCAAAAGTCTTCTGAAAATTCGTGTATATAACATTTACTGGCAAGCCGGAATCCATTGCTTCCGTAATGTACTCTATAAAGTTTATCAGGTTTATATTAATTGATCTTCCTCCTAAAAAACCATGCTGGACAGGTGAAATAACATTTTTAAGCTTAGGATATAATTTGCTATAAATTATCATTTCGAAAATTTTTGCAGGCATAGGGGTCAGAGATGTAGGTCGGTAGTTCTGAACGTTCTCATAGGGTTCTTTCTTCGGGACTGGGACAACTTTTGAGATTTTCCATGCTGTAGGAAGCGTATTCTTCTTTATAATCAGATTAAATAAGAAGGATAACGGTCGAAGTAAAATTTTTCCTACTCCTTTGTAAACGTAAGAAGGAATGTTATCCAGACCCATTGAGCGCTTAACTTTTCATTGGGAGATAGCCGTCTGTACATCTGTTTTAGTAATTTATTAAATTGATATTTGAGAGCCTGAAGGCAGGTACTACTGGTTAATGCTTAATAAACATTCGTCCTCGGAGTTGTCTTTTGCTGAAAGAAAGTACTCCGCAAATGCATTGGATATTTCTCCATTTTTCCTCTCTATCCCATGTATATCATAAATTAAATTATCAACACTTCTCCCCCGTGATTTTTTCGCATTAAATTCTCTCCAAAATTTTTGAGCGTTCTTGCTATAGTTTTGTTCCAAGTTATCATTGTATTTTTGTAGCGTTGATTTTGTTAATTTTTGGATTTCTCTTCTTAGAACTATAAATGTCTCTAAATAATGCTGTTGACCAGTTTTTCGAAATCTCCTCCTAGCGTGTTCTTTCTCCCGAAGTTTTCGAACTATTTCCACAGTGTAGAAGGGTGGGTATTTATGCATTTTACGAGCATTAGTTCTGCGAAATATAGGAACGCATGTATTAATCATCTGACCTATAGTGCGACTGAAATACTTTATATTCACATTATTCCAGTCGAAGCCGAAGGAATCCTCAATTATTTCGAGGACACACGGATCGGCCGGCCGTATCGCAAGAGAAGACCGAAGTTTCCATTAGCAATGTGGAACTGCAATGAGGCTGCAGTTAAAGCCATGCCTAAAACAAATAACTCTGTTGAGGGATGGCACAACGGTTTTAAGTCTACGGTAGAAGCATATCACCCAAACTTAGTATATCTGAGAGGCGTAGAACACAATATCGCTTATTAGTACCTATTGTTTTTAAACTATGTTTTTATTGATTCTCACAAAAATGATGGAGAAAATTCCCACCCGATTTTAATATGCATAATAGAAGATATTTTTCGTGCGAACAATTTTCGTATTTCCGTTTTTGCGAACAATTTTCAGTGTGAAGAATTTTATACGCTTTCAATTTTTCTTGCGAACAATTTTCTCTTGCGAATAATTTACTTGCGAAGAATTCCCTGCGAAGAATTTGCCGGACATCGTCTCCACCACCCCTCCCCTCCACAAAAAATTTCGATCTACATATCTACTGCGCATGCCTCAAGACTGAACCAAAATAATTTTAATCAAGTACCGTGGCACATAGACAGTGTGTTTCAAGAATTGCCCTCTACTTTTTTTTACTGTGAAGTCGGATCAAGATAAGACACACGATCCAAGGAGGAGAATTTCTCTCCAGAAAGGAGGTTGGAATGTGCCACCAACATTGAAATGTCAAATTGAAACATGTTAACAAACATATCAAAATACTGGTATTGAGTCGGTAAATTCGAAAAAATCAAATTTTTGATTAGATCTTAATTTGGATTCGAAATTTGTCTTTTTCCTTTTTTAAGCCGCCAGTCAGTATGAATTTGCCGAAAAAATTGAATAGGATATCGGAACAGGGTTTCCTTGGGTCACTGAGTTCGAAAATTTTATCTAATTCTCGATTCGATGCCGGTTTGATTCTCAAAATACAATTTTGAGTCCCACAAATAAACCAATTTGTCTTTGCTAAAATACTGAACGCAGTATCAGTAAGAAATTAGGTCGCTAAATTTGAAAATTTCAGCAAATCCCTGATCTGCCCCGATTTTGACCCTAGAATCCAAATTCGAGTCCTTTAAAAGACCCTTCAACTTTGCTAAGACACAAACAACCTAGGAGTCTTGGAGGTCCCCAATTTCAAAAATTCAATTAAATCTTTTAATGTGACCCCGATTCGGATCCAAAATCAAAATTTGACTTTTTCAATGGACAAACTTGGAAAATCAAACAAAGCAGAATACAAAGGTTTCGTGTAGTTCATTTTAAAAATCAAATTAAAACTACTGAACCAAACCCTATTATGGCCCTAAAATCTAAATTGGACCCCATCTGAAATGGCAAAATCGATAGATCTGGTAAATTGCACAAATGTATCATTAAATTCGAAAATGCAGTCAGAGTTTTAATCTGATCCCCATTCGGGACAAGAATACGACTTCTTCTACTTCCAAAGATGAAATTTATGGGTGTTCCACTAAAACAAAAAATAAGATTTTCTCCAACATGAGAACCGATGCTTTCCACGAAAAAAAGAGCAGGAAACTGCCCTCTTCCGATTTACCCTATTTGGGAAATCCAACAAAATTACAGAATAAGGAGGTTGCTGTATCATTGAGCTTGAAAATTCCACTCAGGTTTTCGAGTCAACTACGACTGGGCCAATCTGATTTCGGGGAAACCTGAACGAAGTAGGATGAAGAGAGTTTTCTTTTAGGTTGACATAAACTTAATACGATTTTGTGATCTCATTTTGATTTGATATTCAAAATATAAATTTTAACCACTGAATGGACAACACTGACTTAAGAAAATGTAACTTTCACCAAGGGATTCGAGTGTGTTACAACCTCTGAACCACTCTATCTTTCTTATTGCAAACTTTGTATTTTCTCGTACAAGAAAAAAACCACAAATTTCTTTCCTTTTTCACAAAGAAAGAAAACAGACTTTGTTATTCACAGAGATAAGCAACATAAGGAAAACAGATTTTTTCAAAGAAAGCAAGGTTTTCTTTTTTTGAAGGGAGATCGGGGGGGGGGGTCTCATTCAGGAAAGGGAAAGGACAAACTTCTTCGCTTTCCTTAAGAATAATAACAAGTTGTTCTGGAAAAGAAAGAGCGATATTCTATTTTCTCAAAAAGAAGAATCAAGCGCTTCCCGTTTCAAAATAAAAAAACATTTTTTCTTCTTTTTTCTTCTAAAAGAAATCAATATGTTTTTCGTTCTTCAAAAAACAGAAGAATTTAGTTAACCTTCTGGTAATACATATACGGACCATGTTCTTCTCACTTAGAAAATGGAAAGTATGAGTTCCTTTTCATTCCTAAAAAATGGATGAACCTTTTTATACAGAGGAAATGAAAAGGCTGTTCCCTTCTTCTTCTTTTCTTCTCTTACACCAGTTATTCTCTTAAAAAAGGGGTACTAAAGAAAGAGATGAAGGTAATCTCATTCAGAAATGAGGCGATTCTCTGAAACTTCATCATTTTGCAGCCAGAATGAAAATCTGATCGGACACCGTATTTGAATTCAATACCTACCTACCTTGTTCGAGTTTTTAGGGTAAGATAAATCAAACCTTTAAAATGCGGGAGAAGAAGGGCAGATTTGAGGCTCAAACCGGGGCTAGATTACAAATTTGACTGCATTCTCGAGCTCAGCGACACGCACAAAAAACTGTTCAACCGTTTCAGTAAGTTAAATTAGCTCATTTGAAGGAGTTAAATTTGTAGGTTGTAGTCCAAATTAGGATCGCAACCAAAATCGGTTTCATTTTTTAAAATCGACGTTTCAAAAAATCTGTCTTTTCGTACATTATTTAATGCTTCATCAAAGTCAATCTGAGCACATCTAGACGAAAAAATCTAATTTTGGGGCACCAATCAAGGTCACATCAGCTGACTGAATATTCGAACTTGGCAACGCAAAAAGAAAAAAATCATTATCTGATCCATTGTTTAATTTTATAAGTTGAATTTAACCAATTTGAAGAAGTCGAATTTGGATCGTGGGGACCAAATTGGAGTCTGATCGAAAATGCTAATTGAGTTGCCGAAATCAACAACTGCGAGAACCGCTGTTCCGATCCTTTATTCAATGCTTCAGCGGAAGTGAAATGGGTCTCATTGAAGTACTAAATTAGAATTCAGGAGTCAAATCGGGGTTGGATAATTTGGTAAAATTTTCGATCGCAAAGAGCGATTATTGCAATCTAAAAAGTGAAATAAAAAAGGTCGAATTTGGGGCCCAAATCAGGATCGGATAAACAAGCTGTCGCACCTCCGAATTTAGCCACTCAAGGTATCTCTATTTCGAGGACATTCTCCTAGATGTTTCCATTTTTGATGGCACGGGTCAGTCCTCCTACAGGACAATATTTTCACCCCGGAAATAAAGTAGACCTCGGTTCTTGAAGATATCCATAGGTCACATCTTGATCCAACCTCGCAACGAGGAAAAAATGTAGGAGGAGACCAACTCATGGTACACCTTGTGTTTTAAGAAACTTCTACTCCCTGTTGATCAATGCTTATATCGTCCAATAAAAATGTATTTGTGTATACCACGGAAATAAATAATAGTCGCAGGTCATCACAGTGATCACATTGTCGCATTTGGAAAAAGAATCAAGTGTCATCTATAATATTAAGTAAATTAGTTTGATATGATTTATGACTTTATTGTAGGATTAGACCCAGCTTATCCAGTTTTCTTCCCCGGCTGGGTTGGACCCAATGGCAGATTAAGCCGAATACATGCCGATTTCGTCGACGTTATTCACGCAAATGCTGGCAGAGCCGGTGTAAAATTTTCAAATGCACACCTTGATGTGTACGCGAACAATGGAATTCATCAACCAGGATGCTCATTTTTCGGTTAGTTCGATATCAGAAAACATATAAGTATGATATTCAGTTTCAATAGAACCTTGGGTATCGTTTTCTATTGAGAATTTATACATAGGACTTCACGAATCATGGGAAAAGAAAATACACTTGAAAAAGCCTGGAGATATATAAGAAGACATCTAGTAATAAGAAGATATACAAACCAAATACTGGATTGTAAGACATACCCAGGAGCGGATGTACTGATCGCCATTTAGTAGTAATGAAATGTAGGTTTAAATTGTTTTAAATGAGCCAGAAGAAAGTAAAAACAAAATGGAAATTGGAGTTATTGAAAGAGGTACAGAAAAGAGAAGAATATCAAAAAGAAATAAAAAAAACTTTGCGAATCACAGGAGGGAACTGATATTGAAGGAGAGTGGATAGTACTAAAAAAGCAAGAAATTTGGCAGCAAGGAAGAAATTAGGTACTCAAATAATAGAAAGGAGAAAACCGTAGATGAAAAGTGAAATACTAGAATTAATGGAAAACAGAAGAATGTATAAACAAGGTAATGATGGAGAAAGTAAGGACTAAGGACAGATATAAGGCTCTAAGGAATGAAGTAGAGAAAGAATGTAAGAAAGTAAAAGGAAAACGGATTAATCAGAATTCTGAGGAAATTGAAGAGAAATTCAAAGTAGGAAAACCCAATCAGGCATATAACAAAGTATGAATAAGATATTTTGAAGCAAGAACAAAGAGAACAAATAATTGAACGGATGAAAAAGGAAAATTATTAGATTCTAAAAACAACAAAGTAAAAAGATGAGTGAGATATGTTGGAAAATTGTACAAGAATGGAGTATAGGTGTAAGTAAATACATGGAAGAGAAGATAGCGTAGAGGATGTAGAAAGATGATGTCTATTTTGAGATTAGAATTTGATAAAGCTGTGAAAGGAATGAAAATAGGTAAAGCAGGAGCAGATGAAATTTCTAGTGACTTATTGAGGAATGCAGGAAAGGTAGTTAAAAAAAATTTGTATGTATTAATTTGCAAGAGTGTATGGGGAAAGTGAAATGGCCAGAGATTTCCTGAAAAAGTTAATTACTTATGATCCCTACAAAAGCGGGAGCGAGCAAATATGAAAATTAGTGCATTATAAGTTTACCATCGCACGCATCAAAGATTCTAGCAAGGATAATAAATATAAGAATGCAAAATAAAATGGAAGATGGGGGGAGGTCAGTTTGGATTCAGAAAAGGTAACGGAACTAGGGAAGCAATTTTATAATGAAAGGAAATCAGGCATGATAATACAAGAGGAGATGATTAGAATAGTAAAGTTTGCAGATGACACTGCGACAGTGGAAAAAAGTATTTTAAAAAAAAAAGTTGAATGAAAAATTGAAAATAGTGTGGCCAGCGCTCCCGATCATTCGAGATAAGTGAAGATTGGTCGACATGTTTCGAGCAACGGAATAGAAGATTGATAACGAGACCAATAAGGCGATTCGCCGATAACGCCAGGGTATATAAAGCCACTGGCCGTCGCGGTACCTTTATGTGAATGCGATAATTGTGCGTTTTAAAAGCCATTTTACTACTGCGTTTAGTGTTTCAGTGTGTTTGTGAGGGATACCTGTCGTTATTCCATATTTTGTGCGTTTTTAGTGCGAATTTCGTTACAATAGAATACAAAATGAAAATGAATAAAAATAAAACAAAAGTTGTAGACGGGAACAAAATCTAATAAATATGGAAATAGGAGGTGAGAAAATAAAGGCGGTAAAGGAATTTAAACACTAAGGTAGTTTGATAACACAACTCAACAGCCAAAAATTCTCCGGTATATCAATAGATGATTCTAGAAGTATTTTGAACGCTGAATTCAGTGCCGAACTTAACTGGGATTTAAACTTAGAGTTTCAAGTGTTGGCAGCCCTGCGATATGTGTGAGTGATCACGTATGATTTACCGTAAGCGTGTAGCAAACTTCAACTATCATTAAGTCGATTAGAAATTCACTTTCAAAGAAAATTTGTCCTAAATTCGACTGCATCATCACCAAAAAATTAAATTATAATCAGTTCTACTGGCAGAATAATTTTTACTCGTTTTTTACCCTACTAAAGATAGCAGTGTTTCTATTTGAAAGTACACATGGTCACTCACTCATTTTCACCCGCTAACACCCGCGCAGACAATTTTGCAGCGCACTCTAGTGCAGGTTTAAATCCCAATAGGGCTCGATTTATTTCAAAACAGAATAAAAAGATTCTACAGAAATTCCCTGAATGTGCCCTTTGTTTGATCATTCTGAAGTACGCAAAATGGACGCACTGCAACCACAGGGTGTGGCACAAGAGTAAGGTCACCGAAGATGCGTGCAGCTCAACAGCCGCAAACAAGCGTCTTCCAGCAAGCTTCACAGTATCACCTGGTAGCATGGGCGCATACTTCCTTAACACAGTAACTCAATTCGGGCCGTCCAGCGCTAGTATCGACTACTCTTATCAGCGACCAAAACGTAAAGTTTTTGACACATGCAGCAAAATTTTGGAATCTAGGTATAAAAATAGTCTTAATCAAAAGAAAATTCTTTGTTCGAAAAATTCTTTTCTCTTTAAATACTTTGAAAACGTCTTACTAGTCTTAATCGAAAGAAAATTCTTTGTTCGAAAAATTCTTTTCTTTTTAAATACATACTTTGGAAACGTCTTACTTTTCGAGATATTTCAATTTTAATGAGTATGTACATTAATGGGGGAAATGCATAGATTCATGTTTTCGTCCTTATCACTAGTGCTGGATTATAGCGCTCTCTGACGGATGGACGGCCCGAATAATATGACCAACATAACGCTTCTGAAATTCCAAGTACAAATATTAAAATTTCCAGTAGACGAATGAAATTATCGAGCCCTTTGCAAAAAATGAAGCTTGGAATTGGAATCAGCGTTGAAAATACTTCTACAATCATATTATTCATTACCCGCAGAATTATTATAAAACAAATTTAGATTTGTTGAGCTGCTTAATGCCAGATAGTAAAAGTAGAACAGTAATAAAGAATAGAATGGAACAAGCTAAGAGAGCTTTTTTTCAATAAGGAAACATATTTAGGGCAAATATAGATTGAAAAGTAAAACTAAGATGTCTTCAAACATATATTTGGAATGGTAGCATTGCATGGATGTGAAACCTGGACAATAGAAACACAAGAAAGGAAAAGGATACAAGCTTTTGAAATGTGGTGTTATTGAAGAATGTTGAAAATCGGATGAACAATAAAATCAGGAATGAGGAAGTATTAAAGCGAATAGAAAGGAAAAGAGAAATTTGGAAAATAATCTTAAATGGAAGAGTTAATATGATAAGTCATCATAATATATGACATCCAAGGATACATATTTGTTATAACTGCTAAAGCGAATGACTGAGGGAAAGAACTGGAAAGGAAGGTCAATAATGAGTTACAAAGAGCAGATAATGAAGAAAACACAGTGTAAATCCTTCTAAGAAATGAAAAGATTGGCAACAAAAAAAGAAAACAGTGGAGGAACACAACCTACTGGTTGAGAGACTAAGGAATATAACAACAATATTATGACTTTACAATCGAAACTACTTAACAACGCTACATCATTGCATCATCTCCGCCGTACATCTTACAGTCAGTATCATTTGCACGACCCCCCCCCAAAAAAAAAAAAATTTAAAAATTTAAAAACATTTAGCAAATTGATAAACAGGAGCCTTGAGAAAGTTCAGAGACAAGAAATCAGAGATTTTTCCTTTCACTTTTGAAAGACAAGTGAATGTTTCAACATTTTCTTTGCCCTGTTGACATCCCCCCCCCCTCTCCAAAATAAAAACCATATAAGGAAAATGCTGACAATATACGCATATCTATATATTGTATAACATCTCAGAATTTTTTCTTATTATATATATATTTAAAATTAGAGGCTAGCTTAGATGATACAAATGAAATTTCCAATTTCAGTTTGGATGTGTTCCCACATCACTGCTCTGGACATTTACCTTGAAAGTATCATCACAGATACCGGGTTTTACGCCCGAAAGTGTCACAAGTCCCTTTCATCCGTATTTTCTGGCAAATGTCTTAAAGAGAAAGACGACAACATTCCAATGATACGTATTGGTGAAGACTGTGACAGGCCAAGCGAGGAGTGAGTATAAAATTGCATAATTGCTGAGACAGTTTTCTTTATAAGTACAGACAATAACATAATCCACTGGCACACCCAAAATTTTCTGAAGGAGAATCAGGGATGAAAATGTATGACAAACCGTATAATCGCAAATAAAGCTAGGAAATTTTTCAATTTGGCATAACATGCGATTAAAATGCAATTTTTCTACCTCAAATGAGAGAGCAGGTAACACCTATGCAACTTGGAATGGAACTGAATATTTGTGTAGGTGGCACGAGCGAATATCCACAGATCACAGAAGTAGTACACAGAATCAACAAATTTAAGAAAAGTTGCCAGTGGCAACGCAACTTGCCATTAGAATACTGTGAGCTATTTTAAATACACTTATTAGAAACACTGTAAGTACCTATACGGTTTTTAGGAATGAAGGCATATATGCATTTCGGACCAATCGTAAATATCCGCGAGCGGTTGGCCCTACAGTTCAACAACTGAACAAATTAAAGAGTTCATCGCGTTCAGTCGTTTTCCAGAAGAACCACAATCATAATTAACTGGATATGTCTGCTTGACATCTATTATAATCTTTAAGCATAATACATTTTAATAATATGTTACTCAAGTAGTGTACTGGTACTAAGAATTTATCACACAGTCCTAGTCAGGTGGATAAGGTCTGTTTTATTTTATTTTACTTTGAAATGTTTCAAATTCTAAGATTTGGCGCTCGCTTTGCGCCGGTATATTAAATAGGAAAGATTGCTGGTAATAAGATAATAGCACTGAAGATGGATAAGTTACAACTATCTGAAAAAATACAAAAAACTATGGTATATTGAAGTTTTTGATGCATCTGAGTTCTCAGAATCAGTGATTTTTAACGGTTTTTTCCTGGCTTTGGGGCCATTAGATATTAATGCCCCTGCTTTATTCGCAAACATCATTTTTCAATCCTTTTCCCACATGCAATAATCTTCATGAATAGTTATTAACGACTCTGCTCTACTTGCAAACATCATTTTTCAACCCTTTTCCCGCATGAAATCATCCCCATTTCAAGGATCCAGCTTCACGACTGTGACTGCAGAAAAACAAACATTCCTTTCCATACATATTATTAGTTTCTCCTGAAACTTTCTTCATGTAAAGTCTGTCTTGTATTACAAATATATACGAGTATTAGGAAAAACAAAAAAAATTATTTATTATAATTATTGTCTATAGAGCACCTTTTTACCTAGTGCAAATTTCAATTAATATTATTTTTCCACTTTTTAAAATTAATTCATTGTTTACCAGCAAATATTTTAAATCTAATCAGAAAGGGAAATGTAGGTTTTCGTGTATGCTCATTTCCTAGCAAATCCGCCCCTGTTGATCACTGGCAATTGCAGTATCTTACAGCCCTTGACCTCGAATATGAGACTGATTTCAGAAAAAATTATTTATTAATAATTAATAACTAATTTTCGAAAAACATTGAATGTCACGCTATCTCTGGGAAGAATTAAGTATTACGTTAAAGTGGTTGATGTGGTGTACGCAACACCATCTATGGAAAGATGAAAGTATTATGTCGAAGTGGCGTCAATATTACATTTTGAGGTAGAGTACGACAGAACGCGTTAGTGTTACCACTTGACCCGCTATATAAAAAAAAATCTAGAACGCGTTAAAAAGTTCTGGAATGTTTGAAGAAGATTCGAAAATGAGATCGAAATTTTCAAAGGCAAAATCGTGCCATTTTGTCTTCAAAATTATTAAGCTTTTGATTGTATAGGTATATACATGTACATACATACGCTGTCGCTAAGTAACTGAGACTAAAATTTGTACGGCCCACCAACGCTACCTATCGGCATTTCAACGCAGTAGGGGAATAACTTGGTTCATTAGCTATTGATTGAGACCACGCCGAGCTCATTTGATTGAAAACTCGCTGTTCCAGACCAATTTGAAAGAAAACATATGCGTGGACCCCTCCAGGTTTTTTAAAGATTTAAGAAGGAAAAAAAGCATACGATCACAAATTTTTTTATTAATCATCATCTTCATTAAGTACACGAATATCTTCATCAAAATAAACGCCATTCATGGCTATACAGGCGTCCATTCGATCTTGCCATTTATCAAACGTTTTCGCATATTACGCCGCCGCGGTAATGCCTTCTAAAAAAAAATCACGATTCACCCCCACCTCTGTATAGTCCTCACCTTGCCCCCAGCGACTTTTGGTTATTTCCTCAACTGAAGGCAGCCTTATGCGGTCGTCAATTCAACAGGAATCAAGAAGTCATTACCGCGGTGCAGATGTTTTTCTCCTCGTTACCGGTGGCAGAATACGCAAAAACGAGATATGATGGCAATAGGGTGATAAACAACATACTAGAAGTCCCCATCTTCACAATGAGTGCTAACTCCATAATTGTGGAAAACGTAGACCTTGTCACATTTTATTGCTAATATCTCCGGAACATTGTTTCAGACAAAATATGTTGACTATAAAATATTTTGTAGAAATTATTATTACTATTTTACCATTGGAGCAGTATTAGCGTCACAATGAGCTCGTAAAGTCAGCCCCCTTCAACTAAATGTCACTCGGATGGCATATATTTTTTGTTCACTTCGCTTGAGAATGGTCTGTTTCACATGTTTCCTCTTCTTTCCAAAATTTCTGATTGCGTCACATTTCATACAGACACGTGAATCTGAAAGAGAATATAAAAAATGTAAGTAGATTAAATATGAACAATTACCTCTTCATGAAAATAAAGAAACTCTTGCATGTAATCATAACCAAGTTGAATTAAGTATGCATAGCAGGTATCCGCTCTAATCAATATCTCCGGGTTCTATATTTTAAATGAATCTAGTTTATTCCCGGTTCCCGGGTGAAAAAATCATCTCCCCTGCTAAAAGAGGGCTGGGATGTGCCATCAACTTTGAAATTGTAAATGGAAACATATCAAGAAAAAATTGAAATAGGATATGGTACGTCTCTAAGTTCGAAAATGTAATCAGATTTATGCTTACTTATAAAAGAACATATACATTAAAAAAAATTCAAAGAACCGCAGCCCTTCTGAATTTATAGGCAGGAGTGAAGCTGTCCCTTGTGTCTCCACGATTCCACCACCTATACTTACATCACTATGACCGTTTGAACATTATGGCGTTCAGAATTACAGATTATAGTAATTAGTGACACGAACATATGTTACGCGTTCGTGTGAAAAATCACTACAACTATTAAGGAATAATCACACTTGACGAAAATATTGACAAATTTACCAAACACTAATTAGCATGCAAATAATGTTTCTATCGAGCATTATATCGATAGCTCAGTAGTTTAAACTCGATTACTGTCGTCGTTTTAATCGTACTTAATCAAGAATGCACTGTTGATTAATGATTATGTTAAAATGACTTTAAATAAAGTAAAGGCCTGCATCGAATGTATCAAAACACCGTTCGATGGGCAATTGAAAGGGTTCTCGTAACACGAGCCACACACGCCCAGCACGCTGGTATAGCTATGCTGACTACTACTCTCTCGACAATAACAGTATTTAACACTAATTTTGTGAAATAAGAAAATAATATAAAGTTATTAATTAGGTAATGAACTCACCGTGAGAATATACGCTAAGATAGCTGCTGCACTTGCGGCTCCGAAGAAAACTTAAACGACGAATAATTCAAACAAAATACACTGACAAGTAGTTCAATTAATTAATTAATTTAAAAAAGAAAAAATCCACAAGAAACACAAAAAAACACTCAGGTATGGACCACGTAAACTATAAATAATTGAAACAAGAAACACTGAAAACACAAATAACTGAGACAAAAAACACTAACAAGTAGTTCAATAATTTAAAAAAAAACACACACACCTCAGGTATAGATCATAACCCACTAGTACACCTTGATCCATGCCTACACTCTAAAATAACCCAACACCAACTAACTACAACAGCGGATACAAGGAGGCGGGGGAGTCTGGAACATCATTATTAAAATAAAATTTTACGTTACTTTTATAATGAGCTTGGAAATCATATAAGGTAATTTAAATCTCTACCAGCTTGAAACATCAGTACAATTAATTTGAATTTCTACCAGTTTGATACCTGTAATGTCGTGCCAAGTGGCTGTACTATAAAGAAATGGAGAATCGTTTTCCTTGTTCAAGTTCAAACATAACTATACAGACTATACTGTATAAGAGTATTCGTCTTGTGAAAAATACATTTTTCGATGTTGATGTACTCAGTCAGTTTTTGTTTGTTTGTCCAACATTAAATCGGCGACGAGGAGAAAATTGTGAGAAGAACGAGCTTAAATGCTTCTGTTAAATCGTTAAGTCAAATTGTCGCTTAAATTCGAGCTTTTGTTTGTTAAATCGAGCAGTCCTGAGACGTTTGTTATCATGGATACCGTAAAATTCATCCATTATCAGTACTGTCTAATATATTGGACGTGCAGTCGAACTGGTCACAATGGGAAAGATCACTCCAGTTGTACATCAATTCCAAAGGAATTACCAATGAGAAACGTAAACAGGCTATACTACTGCATCTGGGTAGAGTCGAGCTACAAGACGTATTTCTGTACACGGCCAAGGCACGATCAAGTCCCACCACAAACACCCCCGTTTGCTCATATAGGATCGAACTCTTGGATGAACGCTTTCAACTGAAGACTCATCACCAGTATGAGCGTCATCTCTTGGAAGACCATGCACGCAAGGTACATAGATTCAGTTGACCAACTTGTTATGAAGCTCCGAAAGCAAGTATAGAAGTGCAAATTTTAAAATCTTTGTGAGCTATGAGGCAATAATTAATCAGACCATTGAAGACACAAAGAATCCAGATCTAAGAGAGAAAAGATCTTGAAAACCTGAGGAGAAGAAATAGTTCAGAAACTTAGGGAGAAACATCAGCTAGCGGCTACAAAGGCCGTGAACGTCTTAGCCAAAACAATAGAAACCCATTGCTGATGTTTATAGTGACCTTTGATCATCCCAAAAATTCCTAAAGCATTTGTCAGCTTCAGTATCTACTCAATGCATTACAAAATAAAAGTCGGAGCCCCCTTGAAAGCGGTCAGAAATTCCGCAGGGCAAGAAATGCCAAAACTTCAGACATACTCAACATTACTGCAACTGAGACTACAGTTGCGTTAAGTAAGAAAAACACCCAACTAGTGGATATAAGAAGACTATAACAATGAAGCACCCAAATGCGTCAATTGTCTTGGCCAACAACCAACAAGTTGTAGTGGATTCGAAGTAGCTATAAGGAGCTACAAAAAAGACGTGACCAATTCACGGTTGGAAAACGAGCAAAAAAAAACTATACAGTTCTAACCCAAACAATCAGCTGTAAACAGAATTGGGGCCACAGGAGGGCCGGCCACGAGTACCATTCGAGCTATTAATGCCGAAAAAGTACGAGAATGCTCAAAGGTCCAGAAAACTACCGCAATTGGGGAGGGGGTGGATATGATGAACCAGTTAACAAATAAAATGAATGAGCTTGATCGGAAACTCAAGCTTACAGAATGGAAAACCCAAAAATAAGCCAAACTCAGAGGAAGCTATATAGAACGCAAATAGGTTGGCATAACATTGTTATGAAACTATACATTCTTTCTCAGGCAGGAAGACATTGATATTCTCCTAGTACCAGGAACCCACTTCACCAAAACCTTATAGTTCTTATAAGTATATATATCTATAACAAAACGTATTTACAAATTCACAACTCAAACAATACTCTTGTTGGCATTTGGCTAGGAATTTACAAAATACCAGTACGAGAGAAAAAAAATTGAAAGTCGCCGGCCCTCATTAGATATAAAAACATAACACTCAGTAACATATGTTACACAGAAACAGTCAAAATGGACTTTTTTACACGGTGCTTATTACAGAAATCATCAACTCGGGACTGTCCACTGGCTGCATTTGCACTAGCAGCCAGCTGAAACCACCTGGAAGGATGTTCAGAAATAATTGCCTATTTATGACTGCTGTCTAATAGTTGTTACTGCTGTAATAAAACGCATTAACAAATTCACAATCCAAACAATACTTTTGCTGGCATTTAGCTAGGAATTTACTACATACCAACTCGAGAAAAAAGAATATGAAAATGAGCGAAGAAAGCGACAGTTCAAACCCAACAATCAGCTGCAAGCAGAACTGCAGTCACAGAAGAGCAGACCCGGAGCTACATATATGCCGAAAAAGTAGGGGAACGTTCAAAGGTCCAGAAAATTAACACAATTGAAAAAACGCTGTCGCAGCAGCGACAGCAGTACCGACTTTTCAAATTTAGTATCTTACATAAAAAAAATCCTGAAAAATAAAAGAAAAACTCCAAATCAGCAAAATAATAATATTAGTAATAATAATAATAATAATAGAAAAAAGGAGGCGATGACTAGGAAAAATGAAAGCTGTATGCAAAAAATTCAACAGAATAGAAACAGAAGAAAAAACCGAAAAAAATAACTGAGAGGAACTTTTAACCATAAAAACAACCATAACAGAGATCTCGAAAAATAAAACAAAAACTCAACAAAACAGCAAAAATGGGATAACGTTAAAGGAAAACAAGCGACGCACTTCAAAACAAACACAAATAGTTCAAATACACACAGCACGAATTTAGACGCGTGGTAGTTCAAATGCAGGCAACACGAATTTACATGGACAGAGTTCAAATAAAAGAACTGATACCAGTAACTGCTTATCTTGCTAACAATAGCAGTACCGACGACTAACAACTATTGTTGGGAATGAATCTGAATAAACGCATTATATCGAAAGGTCGATATCTCGACATTTTCGACACGTAGAAAAATTGACCACATTTTTAACACTAAATCCCAATTTTCTACCCCGGTTATCTCCCTCCCCTTTGGGGTGCTGCGAAAAATGATAATAACTAAAAATATGTAAAATGAAATTTTCTTCAAATGAGTTCCAGTATATTTTTTCGTCCCCAAGCTGAGATGATGAGAAATAATCGAAAGAAATGTTTGACCCTCTCCCCCACAGCCCCCTTTCGGCGAATCCTCACCAAAATTTCACATGCACAACTTCAAGTGCTGTTCTATAACATATCTGATTTTCATAAAATTCGATCCTACACTCTTCGAGCTATTCCAGTTTCAAAATTTTGTACATATACCTATATATATATATATATATATATATATATATAAGGATACCTGAAATTGAATGAATGATATTTTCGAACTCCTCACACCTCAAAACGTAAAGAAAATTCACTCTGACCTCAAACCCCCACCCTATGAACAAAAACAATACCTCCTTTCGAATTCTTCGAAAAGTCGGTAAAAGAGAAAAAAATACAGATAGACATGATGAACCAACTAATAAACAGAACGGATGTGAGATAGACTGCTGGAGAGTCGAGCTTATATAGACTGAAAAACCCAAAAATAAACCAAACTTAGGGGATAGCAATGGAACGCTAATAGTTTTGATACAACATAGTCACGAAATTACATTCTTTCTACAACAGGAAGATACTGATATATTCTCCTAATATCGGAAACCCATTTCACAAGAACCTTGTAGTTGTTACTGGTGTAATAGAACGCGTAACAAATTCACAACCCAAACAATATACTTTTGCTGGTATTTAGCCAGGAATTAACTAAATACCCGCAACTCGAGATCAAACAATTGAAAATGAGCAGAGAAAGCGACTGTTTAAGCCCATCAATCAGTTGCCAGCAGAACTGCAGTCACAGAAGAGCAGACCTGGAGGCCGAGAAGTAGGAAAATGCCCAATGATCCAGAGGACTACCACAATTGAAAAAGAGGAAAAAATTGACGAACACGATGAACCAGCTAATAAACCGAACGGATGAGGTTGACTAGAGAGGCAAGCCTATGAACTGAAAAACCCAAAAATAAACCAAACTCAGAGGACAGCTATAAGTATGGAACGCTAATAGTTTGGTACAATATTGCCACAAAACTACATTCTTTCTCCAACACAAAGATAATGATATTCTCCTAATATCGGAAACCCACTTCACCAGAAGCTTGTAGTTGTTACTGGTGTAACAAAACCCGTTTACAAATTGAGAACCCAAACAATAATACTTTTGCCGGAATTTAGTTAGAACTTTCCCAAATACCATCTCGAGAAAATAACTTTGAAAATATGAGCAAAGAAAACTACAGTTCAAAACGGCAGCCAGGGAAGAGCAGAACCGGATACCACTCGAGCTGCATGCCGAGAAGTAGGAATATGCTCAATGGTCCAGACGACTATCGCAATTGAAACAAAGAAAACAATTGATGGATTTGATGAACCAACAAATAAACCAAACGGATAAGGTTGACTGGAGAGTCAAGCTTATAGACTTGAAAAACCAAAAAATAAACCAACCTCAAGAGAATAGCGGTATGGAACGCTAATAGTTTGGTACAGCATTTCCACAAAACTACGTTCTTCCTCCAACAGGAATATAATGATATTCTCCTAAAATCAGAAACCCACTTCACCAGAACCTTGTAGTTGTTACTGATGTACCAAAACGCGTTTACAAATTGAAAACCCAAACAGTACTCTTGCCAGCATTTAGTTAGGAATTTCCTAAGCACCAACTCGAGAAAAAAAAAATTGAAAATGAGAAAAGATCACTACAATTCAAACCCAACGATCAGCTGCTAGCAGAACTACAGCCACAGAAGAGCAGACCGCCCAGTACCACTTGAGCTACATATGCCGAAAAAGTAGGGGAACGCTCAAAGGTCCATAAAACTAACACAAACTGAAAAACAAAAACAAAAAAACTGAAGGATATATAGTGAACTTTCTAAAAAAAACAAAATAGATGAGCTTGATCTCGAGCCTACACAGACTAAAAAACCTAAAAATGAACTGAACTCAAAGGGATAGCTATATGGAACGTTAATGGGTTTTGACACAACGCTGTCATAAAACAATATTCTTTTTCAGACAGGAAGACAACGATATTTTCCAAGAATCTGAAACCCACTTCACCAGAACCTCATCATATTCATCAAAGTTTAAGGATATATACAACCTGTATCACATATTGCATCCAAATGGAAAGGCACATGGAGGAACTTCTGTGCTAATTAAGCGTAAGCTAAAACATTTCGAGTTACAAAAACAAGAAACAAAACACCTGCAAGCCTGCACTGTCAGAATTACAGAGAACACGAACGCCATAGCTGTCTCTGCAATCTACTACCAACAACGACATCGCATCCAAAATGTCAACAATTCCAAGATTTCTTCAAAACTCGTTGGAAAAGGTTCATTACTGGAGGAGACTACAATGCCAAACATATCAGATAGGGCTTAACTCAACACCCTAAAAAAACTCGAGCTGCTCCACGCAATGGACACACTGAAACTCGGTGTTTTCTCATTAGAAAACCAACATACTGGCCAACTAATCCGAACACGATACCCGATGTAATAGAGACTTTTTTGGCACCCGTAGCATAAGCAACAATTCTCTTGAAGTAAGCAGCTGTTACAACCTGTCGTCGGATCACACGCCGGAGATAGTGACAGTCAGCTCTACAGTCATATAACAAGAATGCGTCTGCTAACAGGCAAAAAAAAATGAACGGGTAGATGTTTCAGAATGAACTCAAACAACGAACAGATCTAATGATATACCATTGAAAACTACAAGCCAGTTGGATGAAGCAGCACAGCAGTTAATTACATAGCAATCCAAGAAGCTCCATGGATGGGCATCAACACCACCAACTAGGGGGGAAAGACATTCCAGAATTTGAACTATCCCAAGAAAGTGGCAAACTTAGTCAGAACAACGAAGAGGGCCAGAGAAGAAAATGGCAATAAACGCAAGGAACCCAGAAGATAAGAAGAGACTGGTCCAAGAAGTGACGAATGAAATGGTGAACAGGAACCCGGAGAACTTGATGAACACTAAGAGTACTAACTACTCGCTATGGAAAGTCAACGAAGGAATTGAAAAGAACAAAATTAACTGTACACTGAAGAGGGAGGGTGGAACATGGGCCAGGGATGACGAAAGTAAAAGTGAAAACCTAATATTTAAGAGAGAAAAATCAAGACTCAAACTAGATCGGGACTAATGATCCACTTACAGTATTTAGATCATGAAGATTGTAGCTTTATAATGTTCGTACCACATAAGCTATAAACTGAGGTTGTATTGTATTAATAATATAGTGAATTAGCATTTGATGATTGTTTCTTCTGAAAATGAAGGAGGAGTGTAGAGTTGTGCTACGAGCCGCTGCACTGTAAAGAGAAAATAGAGAGTCATTGTTGCTTGTTCAAGTTCAAACAGAAACTACTGTATAGAGTACCTATTTGTCTTACATGAAATATAGTTTTCAATGTTGATGTACTTGGTCACGTTCAACATTAATATCATTACGCAAATGAAATTTTACGTTAGTTATAACTAGAAATAAAATTTTATATTAGTTAAAATGAGCTCTAAAATCATATTAGGTAATTTGAATCTCTACTAGCTTGAAACATCAAAACAGATGAATGAATAAAAATAAAATTTATAAAAATAAAATTTTGTTAGTTATTATGAGTTTTTGAATCAAATTAATTTGAATGTCTACAACTTTAGAGTACCGCAACACAAATGAATAATTGAAAATGAAAAGAAAATGCTACATATTGTAACGGATAATACTTCAAATATAAGGTACTGTTCCATTAATAGAGGGAAATCTTATAAATAAAATATCCGCTGTTAAATATACCCAAAAAACTGGGAAAAAACTCACCGACTGGAACACTTCAGGCAAAGGTGCCCAACGCGGGGGTAATAAAAATCAAAATTTTGATAAGGAGTTAACATGTTACCGCGAAAGCGAATCCGATAACGAAAAATACTGTTTAAAAAACAAACATATAGGAAGGGGACACGATGTGCGCGAATAGAACACAGGCTATTATTACAAGCCATCGCGAGCACTTCACTATTTATTTACATGAAAAGAGAAGGCATGATCGAAATTACAAGTATAAAAAGTACAAACAGGCGCTTGTTAAAAAAAAAAAATATTGCACTTGACAAATTTACTTAAAATCTGTTCTATTCCATTTAAAATATTTTCCAAATCATACTCCTTTCAGCTAATAAGACAATATCATCTGCAACCCTGAGCATAGACTCGCTTTCCATGTATAGTGATACCTGCTTCAAATTTTTCTTTTATTTCTTTTATGGTCCACTCTATGTACAGATTAATTTGCTTTAGCCTCTATGAAAATGAGGGTCTTCACCCCGACCTAACTTCCTACAAGTGCTCCCTTCATTTGTGTTGACCTTCTTTGGTACCTAGCGTCTTACTATTTACTGCTGTTGTTAGGTGCTGCTAAGGGAGACAAAAGGGGCATTTGCTCCTTCCTGAGTTACTATCAAAAATAGCATTCTTTCACCAAAATTCCACATTTTTCCTTCAAGAAGTAGGCCTCGCACTTCTGTGAAACTAACTCATCCTGTCCTGAAAAAAAAAGTCCAATAGCGCTCATGGGTGGGTGTAAGTTATAATTTCACACAGTAGACAATTCATTTTTTTTTTGGGGGGGGGGGTGTTCTTTTAATAAGAATATATAACTAATTAGGATACCGCTGTAAGTACTGCAAATTTCTGGGATTGCTAAAAATAGTTATCTGATCTAGTCTGCAAGCTCAGTACTTCACCATCAGTTTACTACATAAATAATAAGTTGTAACTTTTTCAGGCCAAACAAAACAAGCCAAGATTATCATACGCATATTTTTTACAAGTTTTGAGAAACATGGACTTTACAATGAAGCTAAAAGAGACAGCCAGGATTTCCACTTTTTAGTTCCTAATTCTCAGGAGTTCGGAAACCTACAATTCACCCAGGCAAGGAAAAAGAGCTTTTGCTTTATTGTATTAATCTACAACTTGGCTGAATTCAGTTTCATTGTCACCATTTTTCAAATACTGATATTTTGAACATTCATGTTAAGTTATCAGAGTTATTTATAAAGTAAAGGGGAAATGTTTCAGTATCTTCACACAAACTTGAGTCTTTGTGCGCTACCCACTTCAAGTAGGTACCTTTACTTCCACAATAACTGTTCTCTTATCCCTTAATTATTTCCAAAGTCAACTATTCTCCTCTTCGGAAAAATTTTGCACAGGTTACCCACCTGAATCTGAAAAACTCCATAGATACATGGTTCCATCTGTAGAAACCATCACGGATGAGTTGATTTCAAGCATACTACTCTCTCAATTTAAAGTTGTAAGAAAAGAAAAATAAAAGGTTTCGCACCTGCTCATACCTAAATTCGATTCAATGTACGTTACAAATACTCTAAAAGATTTCGATCTTTCCTTCTCATAAGAAACTAACAAACACGAACATTTCACGAACACGAACAACATTTCACAAACACGAACAACACTTCACGAACATAGACGGCATTTCACAAACACGAACGATATTTCAGGAAAAGGAATGACATTTCACCGACAGTATACAACATTCGCAATTATCAACCTTTTGTACAGGACACAGTTCATAGATAAAGTGCTGATGTTGGCTTCTCCACTCCTGAAAACAAAATATATAGTTAGAAATGATTCTACCATAAGTTGTCAATATGTAATAAATAAATGATTTCTTTTGGAAGCTGCAAGAGGTCAATAGATATATTCCTGCACTATCAAATAAAACCATTCAGATAACATTTGCCATTAATAGCATTTCTGGTTTCTTAACCAGGATCAAGGCTCAAATAATAAATTGACTATTCCAGTTCAAGTTTTACATGCGTGGTTTCACAGCTGAGACATAAAAGCAACAAATTTACTAACGTTAATGTCATAATCCGTCGTCAACTCTGGAATGGTTATCAAATTCAATGAATCTTTTTGGAGATTGAAACCAATGGAGAGTCCAACGGCATCTCTGTAACATGAAATATTCATATCAGCTGTTGAGATTGCTTCTAAGTATAAAGTATGCATTATCAAGTTTTCATCAATACAAAGAACTCTCAACTTCCAATAATCTTCGGGAATGGAAACTATAATGGAATATCAGACAGCATCTCTGTAACATGAAATATTCCTGTCTGCTGTTGAGCATTATCCCGTTTTCATCAATATCAAGAATTCCCAACTTCCAAGATTCCATCTCTACACAGCCACTGTATTACAGATGAGAAAAACGTATCCTCTCTCTAGATCGTATTCGCATTCTTATGGAAAAGTAAATCACCCGACTTTATGAGCTCAAACTTTTCTTATTGTATACCGGCAAATGGCAATGGACATCAGGATTCATTCCTCAATACCCTGGCCGTAGAGCTTTCATATATGTAGTATATCAACTGCTATCAAAGATGAAAGCATTATCTGCTGCTTTCTAACCAAGGAAGATGCTGTTTCACAATTTTCAAGTTCAACCAAAGTTCAACATACCTTGAACTCCGCCATTTCAAAATTGCCAGATGTGGCCCGTTTAGACAGACGTCTATATTTGCGAAAAACTTACCCGTTTTCCAGAAGAGAAGTCGGTAGAATCAGATACACTGAATAGTAAGTTCACACTACAACACCGACCATTTTTATTAACATTTGCAAATTAATTATTCACTTTCAACAATTAACGCACTTGAATACTATTCCACAAGTGAAACTGGACGAATGGAAACCGTATGTATCTCGTATTTCCCGCTATTTTTCAATAAAATTAATGCGTCACGCCAGTGGTCGACAAATTGTCGCGGACACATTTTAGGTCGTTGTCAAAAAGAAAAAGAACCTAATCCTCCTGTATAATGTGTATATTTACGTCCTTCTTCTTTGTCAACTTACGAGAATTGCACCAGTCAAGGATGCTCTCCGTAAAATTCCAATTTCCCATTTCCGCCTATTATTGACAATTTTCAATGGAAATTTCAGTTTTTCGTTTTCTTATAAAAATTCCCAATTTCCAATTTTCTGGAAAAAATATTAGAAATGTCCTTTTCAGAGTATGAAGGGAATGATTTAACGTAACAAATCTGACAAAATTATTTTTTCGCCACCCCTGTGACTGAATTGGGAAAAGGACAAGTAGGGGACCCTGGACATCAAGTGACAGAGTATACTAAGTGATGACTGATACTGATAAGCAGACTGATTACAGTATTACAGAATTCCGTGCAGTGTGCCGCGTACTATTCTTATTCTTGGCGCTCGTAATTGTATCAGTGGTTATCTTCGACCATTCATCTGGTACAGATTCCTAATATCGGAATTTATACTTGTTAAGAAGACGTGAAAACTACTCCAATATTGTGATTTCATAATTTATACTCTATCAACCCGATACTGAACTCCATTCATCATGTCAACCATATTAGAAAAGATTGCTCAAATCGAAGCCGAAGTAAGTACCATTTTTGATCCGTACTTCAGTGCTGTTTTCAAGTGCTTTCTAACACAGTGTACTTCCAGATGGCTAGAACCCAAAAGAATAAAGCAACTGCCGGCCATTTAGGATTGCTGAAAGCAAGGCTAGCGAAATTGAGAAGGGAACTGATCACTCCGAAAGGGGGTTCCGGGGGACCGGGTGAAGGGTTTGACGTCGCAAAAACTGGAGATGCCAGAGTCGGCTTCGTCGGATTCCCGTCAGTAGGCAAATCTACGTTACTGACCACGTTGGCCGGCGTATACTCGGAAGTCGCAGCTTACGAATTTACTACCTTGACAACTGTGCCGGGATGCATTAAGTACAAAGGAGCAAAAATTCAAGTGAGATTCATCGGCTGCCCTCTTCCTAGTTTACTTTTTCTTAAATGCAGAATCGAAAAGCTAGAAAGGCTATAACTCGAAGGTCAATTTCTAGTTGAATGTGTGAGACTTTAAAATGGTTTAGTTCGTTCAACATATTCAAATCTTTAACTGAAGCGTTTCAAAAGTCCAAATTAAGCAGAAGTACAAAAACGATGTAATTAAATATGTTCTCAGTCAGCAAATTAACATTGTAAGTTTCATTTTGTGGTATAATGTTGCGTAGTTGAATTCGTTATCACATAATTTTTAGCTGCTAGATCTGCCCGGTATTATCGAAGGAGCTAAGGATGGTAAAGGTCGTGGACGGCAAGTAATCGCAGTCGCCCGAACATGTTCTCTTATATTTATTGTACTGGACGCGTTGAAACCCTTGCAACACAAGAAAATAATCGAGTATGAATTGGAAGGCTTCGGGATTCGACTGAATAAAGCTCCCCCGAATATCAAATTGAGAAAAAAAGATAAAGGTGGAATCACTCTACAAACAACTGTGAGTATTCATTGTTTTAAGGTTTGTTTTCCATTGTAACATTGCCAGCACAGTATCTTTGATTTTAGGTAACTCAAAGTGAACTCGACTTAGCTCTAGTGAAATCAATCTTAGCTGAGTACAAAATAAGCAACGCGGAAGTTGTTCTCCGGACCGATGCTACCCCAGATGAACTGATTGACGTAGTTGAAGGAAATCGTATTTATATTCCGTGTATTTATGTATTGAATAAAATAGGTAAGCTATTGCAAACCATCGAATTATATTTTCAACTAGTGCGGATGTAACGAGGCACACTCTTTTTGTAGATCAAATCAGTCTCGAAGAACTAGATATTCTATATAAGATACCGCACTGCGTTCCCATTAGCGCTCATCATAAATGGAATTTAGACGATCTTTTGGAGAAGATGTGGCAGTATTTGGATCTAACGAGAATGTGAGTCTTAGTGGTACAATGATAAGCCCTCCTTGTTTCAGTGATCTTACAGAATGCTCTGTTTTCCAGATATACAAAACCGAAAGGACAGCTGCCCGACTATTCATCTCCAGTTGTGCTTCATGCGTACAAGAAGAAGATCGAGGACTTCTGTAATAAGCTGCATCGAAATATAGCTAAGGAATTTAAATAGTGAGTGTTTTATACTTCTCAGTTGAAATTAAATTATTGAGAATTGGAGGGGGTAAATGCCTACACATTCAGCGATTGGATAATTGAAAGGGGAGCAGTAAAATGGCTGATAGAATCTACCCTCTACTAGGAAAGGGATTCGATCACGTAAAGTTGATGAATTTTAGGCCCGTTTCACACGTATCCGACATGCTGGTCCGACATAAAATTGATACACGCAAGTAAATAAGAGCTTTCACACGAATTCAGGCTGTCGGCCCGACGTCGGTTTGATGTCGAGGAATGTCGGCTCTTGCCTCGACACGTATCCGACAAAATGACGGTTAAATGACGCGGACCGACGTATCAGATAGGTGTGAAAAGGGTCCTAGGGTTTCAGCAATCTGGTACTTCTCGCGGGTGTTATTCAAATGTACAAAAATTATATCGAAGGAATATTATCTAGTTCATTATTGCCTTTCGTTTTCTGTAAGGAACACATTTTTAGGTCTGGAAACACGGGTGCAATCTCCTCTAATTTATAATTATGTTTCAGTGCTCTCGTTTGGGGAACATCGGTGAAACATCAGCCCCAAAAGGTGGGTAAGGACCACGTACTGAATGATGAAGACGTCGTACAAATCGTTAAGAAAATTTGAACTGCGAACTGATGCGATATCAAATGTGCTTTCCGACTTTGTTATCTATGTTAATAACTACTAAAATAAATTTAATTTTTCTTAACAAATGTATATTTTCTAGTGGTACAGAAAGGTGTAAATGTAAAATCAACTCATGCTGTTAGTGACTTCAGTGACTAGAATCGTTTCTCATCGTAAGGTTCAGAAGTGGCATATGTGAAGTCAGCTCATACTGATAGTAAACAAAACCTATTCTCGTAAGGTTAAAAAGTGGCATCACTCTTATCATCATTCAGTTTATAATTGTCAGTATCCGAACGTTGTAATTCGGAGTCATCGTCGTCGGAATCATTGTTATTTATCAACGAATCACCGTCCAGGAATTCATCATCATCGTCATCATCATCATCCAGGTCTTCGCTGTCGTCCTTAGCATTACTGTACATACGACTGCCAGGTTTATGAGAATCTAGAACATAACACCAATATTCAATTTTCGAGGAGGACTGTTACTGAATGAACCGTTTTGGTGATGACTCAATTGGGTTGTTGGTATCATACAATTTTTCCCATTTTGATGGAAAAGGGCAAAGAGAAGACTTGGCTAACAGGCAAGCCAGGTCGTTTTCCATATAACACTTCAGTTGGAAAAAGACAACGCCAGTCTCATGGGTACTCACCAACAGCTGTGCGGATGCGACTTCCAACTGGCTTCTTAACAGTTGAAGTGGCTTCAACAGTTTTTTTAGGGAGCGCAGGAGCAGGCGGCGGTGACGGCGAAGATAAAGAACCATCATCCATTAAAGATGGCATTTTATCGAGCGCATCATCCTGGTCGTTAGCTTCTAGATTCGTCACAGCAGCCTGAAACAAAGTCATATGCAGTTGCTTCCACAATCGAAAGAAATTAATTTGAAAATTAGATAAGTCAAGTACTTCATTAAGGCTGAGTAACTGCTGCAACTGTTGCTGCAGGTACGTGTAGCACCTAAACTTGATCACGTAATTTTCATAAATTTGATTCAGCTCGTTTTCATAACGTTCGTACTCTTCAAGAAAAGCCGGCCTGGAAAACAAATTCAATTAGCAGTAGATCGAAACCATGAAAGAAGCAGTAGAATAGAATTCAACCAACCTGACACCTTTCAACGTTTCTAACCGTTTCCGTATCCTTTCTAAATCATTTTCTTTTTTACTAATTTTCGCATCTAGATTACTTTCAGTTGATGTTATATTCTCGATTTGTTGCTTCACCTGTACAATATTCTTGTTCGTCTCTTCGATGATCTTTTTGATCATCGCCTCCACATCTCCAACATCCACATAGCTGTTAGCTTGTGATATTCGAGATTCCTATCGATTAGAATCAAACACAATTGTCGTGGTCAGTCCGCCGTCTATGTCTACCATTGCTGGAGTACAAATTGTACTAACCCTCAAAGTTGGTTCTTTACTGAGTAAGTCAAATAACGAAGATCCCTTCCGCGTGATTTGTAATGCTAGTTCTCGAGTCAATTTCAATTCTTGGATCTAGACAGAGACAATGTTCTTTAAGTTGCATATTTGTGGTTTCATTTTCGTGGTACCTGACCAGAAATATTCTCAAATCAGTGCAAATCTGTCGGAGCTCGGAATCCTGTATCTACATCGAATGGTCAGGAAAAAGAATTTAGAATTCATCTACATTTAGGCTTCCTTCCCAGGTCTCAAAAATGGAAGTCAAAATACCAAGCACCGACAGAAAAAGTTGAAAGTTTCGAAGTTCCTTTAAACAAGAATATTGTTCTATTTAACGTGGAAACTCCAACTTTGTTATGGCATTACTGCCTGGTTACTACCAACTCGTACCTTCGCAGATAAATCCACGTTCGTAAATGAACTGAATCCCTCATTCACATCTTGTTTAGTCTTCAGCGCTTCGTGCAGCAATGACGCGATTTTTAGCATTTCTTTCACGGCGTGACCATCAGCCAAGTACAGCTTCTTCATATTCAACTTTAATCCTGTTTTCAAAGCCTGTACAAGGAAAATTTATTAGTTCATTACCTAAGATTGGGTTCTCAAATACAGCTCGATAAGAAACATTACCATGAACTCGGTGACCGATCGAATTAACAGAACCCGGTGTTCAGAGGTAGAGCAGTCATCCGAAATGTTATAATCAGCATCGAATCTCTTAACCAGCCACACCAGAATGTCGGCAACAAGATGGAAATTCGGCTGACGGAAACTCTCGAGCGAGATTAATCGTCGGTACCCGAGGGTTTTCAATATTTCTGTGAAGTCTACAAAGAGTGTTAGTTTTGCTTTCGTGAAATACGAAGTTATTGTAAATAAATCAGAATAATACACCGAGTGAGAGCGTTTAGAAATTTATCCGTCATGAGGAAACTTGGTTATCATGATACTAAGTATTCGGCTGTTAATTATCACACTAAGTAAATGGCACTTACTCCGCACTTCTCGGAAAGACATGTTGCAGCGTATAAATTACGTAATGAATCTGTAAGTACCCGCATACGTTTATTCAAAGTTTTGCATGAAAACTAAGATTTTGGAGACAAAAAAGAAAATTTGAAAGAACCGCTGAGTGCTGACTAGATGTCATGTCAACTTCTTGCCGACGAATGATATATGATATGAAATATAAACATCAACACATCAACTCTGTGGGAACACTGAATCAACAAAATCTCCTTTATGGCAACACTGAATTAAGTAAATAAACAAGTCCTATCATCTCCTCGCCGCTCCATCATTTTTGATAATAATTGAAGATAATGAATAAATTCAGTACATGATTTTACGCATGAGGGAAATAAAAATCATCGGAGTTGCTAATTATAGGATATGATATTTCAAATATTTTTTGGTTGATAGTGTCACTCAGCGTATGTTGAAGTTCATGAATGTGATTTATGTTTGAGAAACCACGATGGGCGAGCTTGCTGGTCTCCGTGAGTACTCGTCTATGTGCTATTGTCTAAATGAAATACCTTTGCGAGTCCGGAGAGGACTTTCTCTAGTTGAAGTGCAGTTCACGTGTGTGGATGCAGTAGAAGAGTTCATCGCTGTTGGCACCAATATCGGCGTCGTATACTGGTGCAATCGAAGGACCAGTAAAATCGAGAGATTGAGACCTGAGGTCAGTTTGTATTGATATTCCGATAGTATTTACTCATGATTCTAACTTGTGTTCTTTTGAGCCTTATTGAATGGCGGAAAGACCTATCTGTAATTTGAGACGTATTCGGTGAGTACCCATGCAGGGAGCTACAGACATGTCTAATCATTCACGAGTAAACAACAATATTACTCCTTGAAATGTGATTACCGCTTGAAATAATATTTTCATTACATCCGATAGCAATGGGAAGCACCTATCACATCTGTCAAAGTAGTTTCCAGTGTGGACTACATGGTAGCTGCTGGAGACAGCAAAGGCAAGATATCAGTATTCATCATCCCCAAAGAGAAACCTGTGTTTTTGCCCGCGGATCATGAAAAAGAAAAACGAGCGGTAAGTCGAGCTGCGTGAAGTAATTGGAATTCTAAGCATTCCTTTCAATTACCCCGCATTGCTATGTGCAGATAGAAAGGTTTACTGCATCGGATATCCACCAGTCTCCAATAACCGCCATTGAATGGAGCATCAATGGTCAGAAATTATTCACGGGCGATGAAAAAGGGCTGGTTGCTTATACGCAAATGGATTTCCATCTGGTGAGAATTATCAAAAATTAATTTGGAGTAAATACTCGTATTGGCATTCGACGAGAGTGCGTGGAAAAATCGCGTGTGTTAGTAGACAGATCTTAAAGCGAGTGCTGAAACTTATCAACTGTAACAGAACTGTACTCAACTGTTATTGCAGTATAACCGAACTAAACTAATGATCTTGAGCTGACAAACATAAATTGAAAACTACACTAATATCCTACCTGGCCGATCGGAGGAAAAAGGAGAATGAGTCAAGAGAATAAGAAGAAAAAGAAAGTGGTATTGAAAAGTCAGGTACCCGTTGCAGGTACAGACATGCAGGAGACAAAAGACGTTTGTTAAATGCTGACATCGTGCTATGCAAAAAATGGCCTGGTAGGTTGATTTATACAGAAATGAAAATTGGAGAGGAGGGGATCGCCGCCGACTGAATCATGCTCCTGTGTTATTTTCGTGATTTCCAGATCTTTCACTGTTATATGTATATGATTCTCATTTCACTGAACTACAAGTGTCCGAAAAAAAACCAATTTCGAATAACATCTAATCTGATTTCCCGTATGTTGGATGATGAATATAATGAACGCGGGTTTTAATTTTGTTGCCAGAACATCACAAAATCGATGGAAATATTGAATGAGAAATTTTGTATCGTGCAACTGAGTTATTCGCAACCCCAAATTCTAGTTGTAGCTTCGGAGTATCGATGCATCGTGTATAATCAGTCAAAGGATTCCAAAATCAACCAAGTTGGACAAAAAGACCGTATAAGGTTGGTGAAAATTGAAGACGTATTAGGAGACGCCGCCCTCTAGCCTCTTTGTCTCAACAGTCTGTCTGTCTACACAGCTTCCAGCCAAACACTTGTACTCCAACTTAGTATTCAAAATCTCTCATCTCTGTTTAATGACAATGGTCGGTCCGTCTTAGGTCTTGGAATTTTTTTCGGAAGGCATCGGCAATGGCGATGAATGTCAAGTTTGCATTATGTAGCAAAATGAATACGTGTTATTATCAGGTCCCACTTATAACATTCTTCATGTAATTGGAGTGGTATTTATAATCAATGTAACAAACCATCGCTTTTTCGTTCCCTACCTCCTCCCCTTAACAATCCATAATTATTCTGCATAATCGAGAAACAATATGTATGCCTATTATGATGTGAAAATCTTCTCGTAAGGATATCATATTTTGAGAGGATCATTTTGAAACATCGGACTCTAATTAGTGAGGCGTCTGCTGCTCTGTGGTTTTATCCTCCTCAGCTAAATAACCCAAAATTCCACGTTAGTACCTACTTCAGTGATAAGTGATGTTTAATGTTTCATCTTTTAATTTTGACTAATGTTTGTGTAATAATTTGCCTAGTTTATGCAAACTCGGTGCTGTGATTGGTTCTCATTCTTCGTTACCAGGACCTGTGATATTTTCAGCGAGACCTAAACAACGTATCTGGCTCTCCGATACTACGGGTCAAGTTCATCGAACATTGCTATTTAAGGTAATGAAACATTATTATGTGGGCTTGAAAAATTTAGTACGATTTTTCTTGAAACTATGTATGAAATTTAAATACGAAAGATCTAGTTTAAACAAATCCATTCATTTAGGATAAAATTTTTAATTTGTTCTAGGAAGCGTTGTCGCTGAATTATCCTGATATAAAAGTTCTGCATCCGTATAATAGTACAGATAATGCTTTACAAGTAGGTAGCAATGTACATATAACATTTGTATATGGATGAACTAAACTGTACTGTCTGTGTAAAACACTTACCCCACCTCCCTAGAAAAAAAGGAAAAAATTATAGATTAGATATCAGGTATCATGTAATTACGAGTATTATGGCTCAATGTTTCAAGGCAACTACAAATTAATTTCAAACAATTTTCACGCGTCAGTGCCTTCTCCATGATTTTCTTATTTACTTGAGTGATGCACTTCCTCAGGACGACTTCAACACTATTCAGTGGCTCGTATATTTCATGTCAAGAATCAGTCAGTGGCCTTGATAAAAAGAGAGTAAATTTTGCCAGGTAAACAAAATAAAAATTACCAGCATCTCAGTCAAAACTGCGACATTTTTTCTAGATTGTGTGTATGATTATGTTCATTGATCTGCCCCTAACAATCCCCCAAAATTATGTCACGATCACGCTCTGCTACCATGCAAGTATTATTGCTATAAATAAAATACGCGTAAATATGGCTTGAGCAGGTTTCATTCTCAATCGAAATACACGATTTACCTGTCAAATTGCATCCACGGCATGGTGCACATTTAGAGGGTCCACATTTAAGAAGTCAGGAAGTCGATTTTTGGTTATATTGAGTCGAAAATACCATCTTATAGAAAATTTCGCGCTTTTTAACAGTTGCATTAGAATGTCTAGAAGATTCTTCTAATGTCCTAAATTTGGGCACATATTTGGGCCTTTCTGTAAAAATGTAGTAAAGTTGTTAATTTTCTCGACATTTTCTTGGAGTATGGAGTTTCGTGAAATTGTTCTTGGCCTTCCATCGCTTAGAGGGGTAAGGTACCACAGGATCTCCACACTCTAACTCACCGCTTTAACAGACAACGCGAGTACCGATAGGAACAGGTATATACAACCAAAAATAAGTGGAATACATATACAGTGTCGATGCGACCTGATATATCGCCATCTCGAACATACATTATCAGCGAGTATTTGGGAGAGACGCCACAGTATTGTTATTGGTTTTAGAAAAATACTGGTATTGGTCAGTCAAAAACCATGGAAATAGTATCGGTATGGCCAAAATATTCTGGTAGTGCGGTATCCGTATCAGTCTGGTAGCCAACACTTGTTAATATTTGTTAGGCTTCGTCATGGCACCTCATAACGACATGGAAGAAGAAAAAGTGAATTGGCACACCCTACACATGGAATATTACCAAGTTCACTCACACTCAGAAATGGACACTAAACGTTCATTAGGACAAGTAGGATGAAAGAATAGGAGTTTGGTGTCCATTTCGGAATGTGAGTGAACTTGGTAATATTCCATTTGTAGGGTGTGCCAATTCACTTTTTCTTCTTCTGTAGTCCAGAGTACTTTCGGCTGTTATGCCATCCTCCACTGATAATGGCATAACAGTCGAAAACGCTCTAGACTACAGAAGAATAAAAAATTAATTGGCACACCCTACAAATGGAATAGGAGTTATTTCCCTAAAGTATATACCTATAGATACCGTTGCCCCTATCTTCATTCTCCTAGCTAATGGAGCAAAATTTCTCACTAAAACAGCTCTCCTGCCTAATTTGTAACATGCAAGGTAGCTCCAGCGACTTATTCACTGATCAAGACTGTTTAAAGTATGTGTGTGTAGGCTCTGTTAATACTTGTTAAGAATTTTTTGTTCTACATAAAACTTTGATACGACTACTTAAAACTCAGTAAAATAAAATAAAAAACAACAACATTGTCAGGAATAATTATTGAAATGTTGCTCTGTCCTGAGTGGGAGTATGAGGGGAACTAGTGTTACAACGTGGAGAACTGTTCATCATATTTACGATTTGAAGGACGAATTTTTTCTGAAACGTTGCGGTCACTAACTGTTCGTCGAACATACCTCCACATTAATGGAGATGCAACTGATGTTCGCGACAGTGTTCACGAAAATATTCTGCGAACTGGTTCACGAACATGTGCGGTTCACGTGTGGACACAGTTTGACCTTTCGCCCGATGGTAAATTTCGCTAATGCAGAGCTGTAATGTAGATTCCATATTCGCAGATTGCGCATTGAGTATAGGACTCGCGTATTCATCTTCTACTTTTTATTGCATTTTTAATTTGGTTTGTTATTGTATTAATATAGAATTCATCGAGAAGCAGTTCTGTCGACAGCTTGTCAAGCACCGGTGCCTGTTCGGACATCGACTTCAGTTATTTGCGAGTATATAAAGGAAAGTTTCTGTTAGCCTACGGTTCCAGTTGTTTGGTATTTTTGAACGTGGAGGATACCTCTGTCGCGGCCGCACTCGCGATCAGAAAGATTCAATCTGTCGCTGTGAACAGAGACGAAGTATTCGTTTTAGAATCGCATCGCCGAGTTAGGAGGCTGGCGGTTTCCACCGACCCTTACAGTTCGATGAAGTCGTGTAAGTGTTTTTCACAAATGTTCCTGTGTTCTTGTGATATGTATTATTAACGGGGAATATATAATCGCCCATGAGGAAAAAAGAATTTGCACGTCAATACGCGTACATTTGTTTTATCAATATACACGTCATAATAATATTATGATAAATGAACCTGAAAATAATGAACGTGGTGCCAGAATTTAATCAAAACCTAAATATACTGCTGGTGACTTTCAATAAGCTTTTGATTCAATCTTGCGCTCAGCACTGTGGGAGGCTCTCTGGAAACAAGGTTTTCCGAGGAAGTTGATAAGAATAATAGAAAAAATGTACATAGAAATTCAAAGGGGGGAGTACGTCTGGATAAAATGGTACAATATTTCGGAATTAAAAGAAGTGTAAAACAGGGAGACCCTCAATCCCAAAATCTTCTCAACTGCCTACTAGAGGAAATTTTCCGTAACCTAAACTGGTAGGGGAAGGTGTTGAAAATAGACGGGATCTGGCTCAACAACGTAAGATTTCGCGGATGTCGTCGCCTTAATAGCGCAGGACAGAGAGGAATTCCAATTAATAGCCAAAGAACTGGATCCCAAGTCCTACATCGAACTGGATTGTGCATACGCTCGAAATGATGGGCTCATGAACATCGTCTATTTTCAACACCTTCCCCTTTCAGTTTAGGTTAAGGAAAATTTCCTAAAAAATTATTTCACATGCCGTCAATTTATTATTTCAGCCGTGCAAATTTATTAATGTGATGTGATTTTCTGATAATAATAGGATTTTATAAAATGTATGTGCAAAATATTTTTCATGCGTGCTGAATTTTTTTTATTTATTTTTTAATTTTGCTGTGAATTAGTCTTTTTCCTGATGGACGATTAAATGGTGATTTAGACCAGGGATGGGCAAAATCCGGGAACTCCCAAGGCTTAAATCCAAAATCCTGGTTGAAAAATAATTTGAATTCAAAGTCTCAAATCCTCTTTAGAGAAGAATTTCAAATCCTAAATCCTTTCAATTTTCAGAAAAATTAGGATTTTAAATCCAAAACCCAATAATTTAAATTTTGACTTCTAAATTTCAGTAACTCAGCTGTGAATACCCACGCAATCTTCATTCTACCATGGTCTGAGGACGTTAGCATACAACTTCTGTTGTCTGTAGCCAGGGCTACGTAGCTACGCCGAAGCTTTTAGCTATTAGCGGAAGCTAATCGTTTGGAAACGTTAGCTTTTAGCTAAGTTTCTAGCCCTTCCGATTGGCTAAGCAGCCACCACACTCCTTGTATAAGCCTGTATTCCCATGCGAGCATCACGTTCCTTGTACCAGCCTGCGAGCACTACGCTCTGCTAGTACATCATCTTGCAGACGAGTCTGCAACCACGGGAGAGAATTTTCATGTCTGTTCCGCGGACTGCACCGACATGAAAATGTCTTCGTCCAGCGAAAGTAGCGTCCAAAAAATGAGCGCGCCAAAAAATATAGAGGGCAATGTGCGCTGTGGAATGTAGCGGACAAAGACATTTTCATGTTGGTGCAGTGCGCGAAGCAGACATGAAAATGGTCTCCCGTGGTTGCAGACTCGTCTGCAAGATGATGTACTAACAGAGCGTAGTGCTCGGAGGCTGGTACAAGGAACGTGATGCTCGCATGGGAATACAGGCTGATATACAAGAAGTGTGATACTTCCAGGCGAATGAAGTGTTGAGTTAGTCAGTCAGTCCAGTGTTTACATTACCCCCCCCCCCCCCCCCACACACACACACAAATGGAACATGTCGACGATCTTTTGTAAAAGAGCTCAGACGTTGCTGTCAATTATGCAGCCTCCACAATGAGAAGCAATCTGATGGAAACCGCGAAAGAATGGAGACAGTGACGTCATCATCGCAAATGGGTTGTTTTAGGGTGTTTGCCTCAGTGCAGCGCTGCAAGCACTCTACTTTTGGATTTGGATTTTAATTATTTGTGGAATCATCAAAATACAGATCCGTTACTAATAATTAGGAAGTGAATCCGAAATCCTTTTTGAAAAAGAATTTGAAATCCGAGATCAGGATTTTTGGAAATTTGGGTTTAAAATCTCTGCGGATTTAAAGCCTGCCCAACCCTGATTTAGACTATAATTTTTCAAGTTTTATTGGACATACCGGCACTAGGAAGTGAAAACGTTTTACCGACTCCCATGGTGTTATTGACGCACTCGGCGACCCGATGCTTAAGTTTTCCGGATGATGCCCAGGTGTAAACCGGGTGGAAGGGCTTACAGAGGTTGTATTCAGCAGTGAGCCCGGTAACTACCCTGAAACACCCTCAGTAAGCCCAGTTAAAAAATGGGAGAAAAAGGGCTTATTCCGGGTAATCGCCGCTGATTGGTTGAAGGATGGTGTAAACCAAGCATAAAGTGGGCTGAAAAGGGTAGTTTTTCCGGGGTGTGAAAAGTATGTTTCATTAAACATCGGGGAGGTAGGGCCCTGGAACATAATAACAGTCGATATTGTCTATTTCATTTGTCTCTTGCTGCTAAGAGCATCGTGCTTATGTAACACCTGAAGTAAATCGCGAATTGCGTACAAAATTTCTTATCAAAATACATTTTTGAACTATTTGCCAGGATTTCCGGCCTCTCTTATTTAGGGTAGATATGGCATTATTCATCAGTGGACGCTTTATTTGCAGATAACGCAAACACGCCTGAAGCTCCAATCGGGGGTATGTTGGTAGGAATTTTCAAGAAAATTAAAGAAGAAGCGTCAGCCAATGTCGTGCAGCCGTTGATCGAGAAAGTAAAAAAAGTAGAGAGGTAAGCCCTTCGGGTTCTTGTGCTTCTCCGCAGCTCAAAGTAGTACTGACTTCGTGCGTGATCTTTTGTAATAGCGCATATGAATCCGAAATATTGTCACCGGCCGAGGATGCATTGCTGTTCTTCGATGAAAAAGATAAACCCGAACTGGCAATTCAGCAGCCAATACCTTCGAACGAGACTGATAGCGTTGTATATGATGACGATATCGTCTACCGCGAGAAGAAGGTGAGATTGCTCTTTTTTGCAGTTTAATCATTGATAGAAAAATACATACGGGAAAATTGATTTTGTGTTGACCTCTGTTATTAGAAATCGTCGGCCAGTGGAAAGGAGAAAGGAAAACGAATAGGTATGGATGAAAGAGGGAAGCTACTGAGTACGAAGTCAGCATTTGTTACCGTTTGATATTTAGAATAAAAATGATTTGATACAGGTTATCGTGTTGCAAAAACGCGCTCGAGTGACAAAATTCCAGATAATTTTAGTGCTCGTGAGGTTGGAAGTGATACCACCAACATAAGTACAGAACGCAGTATTGCTGGTATCGAAAATGAGAATCATACCAAAGATGAAACTGAATACGATAACTTTCAGTCGCAAAAAAATAGGGTAAGTTATCAGAGCGTTGTATACACTAACCAGATGAAAGCCACTGATTCTCACTCAACGTTTTGTTTACCCTTGTAGACTTCTGATTATAATTGACATTCTTTTCCTCAGGCATGTAAAGCTGTCATGATAACATCTCAATTCTTCGGTTTCATTCGTCTTACCTATTTAATTCTTGATCATATAAAATAATTGTACGGAAAAGTAAGGTAAAGTTAGTGTCCTAACATGGCCATCAACTTATTGCCGGGATCTGATTTTTTCTTCTTCAAAATCTGGCTGCACTATCGGCTATGCGAGCAACCTACCAATCATATCCAGTGTTAAGAGTGATTGGTTCGTGCCTCGGATCCTGGCAACAGACCTTCTTCAAGTGGACGTCACACAGATTCCAACAGTATTTGATTCTTGCTAGCAAAAATACCCATTGTGCGCCAATGAACGTTTTGACTAACTTGAGAACACACACGGAGCAAAGATCATTATGTCACTACTTGAGAATAAGAAATTTGTTGGAAAACAGAAGTTTATTAGCAAATGCCAAGAACCTTCTAGATTAGAAATATATACCCCTAGTGTCTGAAAAATTTCTTATTCTCAGGTAAGTGACATAATGATCTTTGTGCCGTGTGTTTTCTTATTTCTTATGGGAGTCGATGCGCACAATGGGTATTTTTGCTGACTAATAACCAAGTATTGTAAGGATATGTGTGACGTCACCAGAAAAATGTCTATTGGCTGACTGACCATATTAGGACACCTTACCTTAATTGTGTGTGAGAAACATTTAAGAGGGAAACCGTATAAAACTCACTACATACAGGCCTAAGGAAACCATGTCAATTTTCCAGTATACCACCTCAAAATAGGTTTACTTTCAGAATAAGGGGTATAGTGCAAATTATACTAGGAAAATTGATTCGCAGGGCTGACCCCGCCGTCACCACCTTCCTGGGTCGCCACGCGTACCAGGACGAGGATGTGAGGGGTGAAGGAAGGTAGCGCGTCCGTCTGTGGTACACCCTAATTCCAGGTTAGTGCTGGGTGAGCGTTGCCTTGGTCAGTAGGGTGTCCCGTAATGGTCCTGGTAGAATAGCGCGAATCTGAAGTGGTGGGGGAGGGCTCGGGCCAGCTTCAGTGTGTTCCTCTGGTCTTTGATTAGATACTCAGAATAGCAGTTTCCGGGGCCAGGAGTGCGATGTCTGGAGAGCCACTTTGGCATGTGTGCATCGCCATACGCTCCACCAAATGATTGTGAAAATGGGTTGATCAGTCTCAATGTGTTTTGTTGACTGGAGAAATCTTAGCTGCGTCTTGAGAGACTTGAAAAATCTTTTCAGTGTCTTCAAAAGTCGTAATCTAATCTTCACGAATCTAAAAGTGTCTTGATAAAACTTTTATAGTTCTGGAACTGATAATTAAGTGACGACCTATCAGGTGAGGAGAGTGCAAATATCATTTAAAATTCATTCATATCCTATTTGTTTATATCTACTCAAACTAGGATTAGTGGACAAACTATCTATTAAAAATAAATTTTGTGTTGGTTAATCATGATGTGAATTCAAGAATTTCTTAGAAAATAAGCTAATTCATGATAATACGGAGCGACCCTCTCCTTATAACGTGATTGTTCTAATTCTGCGTATGCGGTTGATTTGATTTGAAAGAAATTGGATGCCTTGCAAACCCTCAATAACAATAGACATTGCACCCCTCGACTTCTTAAATAATACAGTGTTCTCTCTTTCTTATATGCCACAACTTTGAAGTTAGGTTTATCATAATGTTAGAATGAATAAGCATCATACAAACATGAAACACAATAGTATTGTAATTAATAACACTTTGACCCTCTCTCACTCCTTCCTCTGCCGAATTCAGTAGTCTCAGTCTCCCAACAAAACACCTCGATTTCATTTTCTTTTTTGAAAGTTCAAAAGGGTACCATAGTCAAAGTTTTTTCAGGACCCAGTCATAACACGCAGGACACAACCTCGAGTAGGGGACGAAAATGCAAAAACATCCCGGGGGAGGGAAGTGTCGAGAAAATGAAACCATTTCGATAGTATTTAACACGTCTCGGGTTCACTGAACTCAGCCAAAAAGGAATGTGTCTTATTTTACGTTTTAATATGTGGCAATAGAAGGGGCTGTGTTTACACCCCCTCCTCTGTTTCACAGCTATGATTGAAGGACGTATGTACCGTGTAGTATCATTTTGTCGGTAAATTAATGTGAATTTTCTCAGTACGTGCACAATTTTACATCATCTCAAAAATGTCTTATGTTATTTACGAATAACGAGTTTGAAGACACCTCCCCCCCCCCCTTTCCATTGAAAAATTTAACAAGCCAGTAGGGGCTTCAGGGTTTTTCCTGATAAACTGGGGATCCATCTCAACGACATCCTGCCAAAAAAAATTGTTGATCCCTAGTTTATTCTTTACTTGCATTTTTCCTGATGTAATCTTACTACACAAATAACTAAGTTTGAACGTACACCTCATAAACTTGCATGACCTTCATATAGATTTAAAAATTATCATTTTATAATTACAGGATGACATTCATCAACTCAGTACGCGACCCAAAAACCTAATATTCGATCAAATACCGGCAGATATCAAACCGGATCTACGAACTCCAAATTCTATAGAACAGAGTCTGCAGCTAAATGAAAAAATATTAGCCTGGAGGCTAAATCATGAAATGAAGGTTTCACCAGCAAAGGCTTTAACCACCATTTCTGAGGTCGTGCCCTCGACAGATTCAAATTCTTTCTTATCTGTGAATTCGGTTGAGAAAGTAACCGAAAATGAAAGATCTAGCTCTGTGTTACCATGTGCCAAACCTGAAGCTTCCGAGCCCGTATTTGAACCAGGACCTTTGCAGCCTTTCCCTTCATTTCTTGAGCCTATGCTGGAACAAGAACTGCTTCAGTTTCCAACTGCAGTGCCAAATATGCTCGAACCAGAACTGTCTCAGCCTTCACATGCAGTTCTAGGTGCGCCTGAACTAAACTCGGCGTATAAAGATATACTCAAGACGCAGGATGAATTAAGTGGTATCGATGCTGCATTAGGTAAGAGTTCAATTTTTTAATAAAATGAAGAGTTGATCTGATAGGAGCGAGTTGAAATTCCGACCGCCTGATAGTCTTGCTGTAGGAACAAGGAAACAAAATAAGACTGTAATTTACTTTCATAGTCTTCTTCGTGAGCAATGGTTTGAAGTACTATTTCGCACATCAGCTGTAAATCTTCTTTCGTTTAGTTTGAGAACTTCTTCCTCATACTCGTGTGATTATTCAGCAAGGATCGCTAACATTTGTTTTTTAACAACTCCACAGTTCACAGTTACTGCGATCATGTATGGAAACGAACTAAAGTGTCATTTTTGCCGCTTTGGATCTCCGTAGCGGACATCGGCGTGTTCTGTGGTACAAACAACCTTCAAGTCTTTCGTAGCGCAACTAAGATGCCTCAATTCCAGTGGACTAAAGAAGAATACCGAACTTTGAAAATGTCAATCTCGCAGTCTGGTTGCATCTGGTGGAAACTAGATTTGGGTGTCGCGTCCGCACGCGTAACCGAAAAGAACTCTAGTGAGTTGATGTTCCAAAGATTATTTATGTTCTGTCAATGATGAATTCTGATGATTGGTTTCTGCTGTTCCGTTCGCAGGTCAGTGGAAGGTTACGGTGAGAAACGTCGAGAGCATCGCCGTGAATGAAACATCTGCATGGTACGTCTGTGATGGTCGTGTGCACGTGCAGAATGATCTCACCCCGGAGAAACCGTACAATGAAGAGTCGATTAAAATTGATTGTACGTTTACAGCATCAAAGCTCTTCTGTTTTGGTCATGTTAGTAACTTGGTGATTTTTACTGTTGATGAACTTACACGGTAATTTATTAATGGTAATATTTTTCGTTAGGCTTTATGGGTATTATCTACTAAGGGGCATATATGGAACCGCATGCAAATAACCGACGAAAATCCGTTCGGCACTGAATGGAAAAAAATCATTTTTCCTGATTCAATTACCATTGCGGATATCGCGCTGACTTGCCGAAGTTCCGGTTGGATAATTGATAAGTTCAACAATGTTTATTTCTCCGACAACTACTCCTCCGAGAATCCTGATTGGTGGCAAGTTAGTAACTAAATTTTGTAATTAATTTTCTCCACTCAAGTTAGTGTTAGAGGAAAGTATCGTAAATTTGAAAAAGATAAATCATCTCTTTGGTTAGTGAATCTGCTCGTAATTGTCTGTTGAAAGCAGACGGAGACATATTGATCTACAACCTCATTTAGAGCATTACATCACTTACAGAAATGGTAAGATCAGATTAGAACCAAATTAGGACTGTACTGAATGAAGTATAAATCAGAATTAACTAATTGGTGTAATGATATGCTCGTGATCGGTCAATACTATTTGGCATTGATATTGTTTTACAGTATCTATCTGCATCTTCACAATTACCAGTATAAGCGCAAATAGCCGACCTGGAGTAGGGTTTATGGGGGGGGGGGGGTAGAGCTGACAAGTATCAAAATAATGCTGAGTGTGGGTTTTACCTACACAACCTGTACATCGTGTTGTGCAGGTCGCCCAAACAAACCTACTTTTGCTTCTTTTTTTTTTTAAAGGAGGAGAGAGCTTTTACAGGAATAGGACCATATTTGCACGTTGCGTCTATATAGTTTGTTAAGTCTTGCAGTGTCTCAGATACTCTCACATATTTCTGGCTCAGAGATCAGTTAAACTAGAAGGTTACTTTTGGAAGATGTTGGCGATTGCAGTTACAAACAGCGAGCTATAAATTATTCTCCATACAAGAAGTGGAGATTGGATCAGCAGTGGAATCAGAAACATTCAAATCTTGATTAGAAATAGTTTTGTATAATGAGATTTGATCTAACTTCAATATTTTAAATCAGTTGAAAAAAGAAATAATCATTTTCTCGCGTTTAGAGTAAATCTTTTCAAAAATGACAGAAGTAGGTATTTATCAAAAAAAGGTCAGGCTTACAAATAGATTTATTTCAAAACTATAGGTGAAAAGCAACCGAAAAATTTTAGAACAAATTATGAATTAGTATTCACTGGGGACCTTAAATAGAATCAGCTAATTTAATGACATTCAAGATTGATGAATTAACCTGTTCATCCCTGAAGAAGGTGTTGATGTGTATTCATGAATTACCGCCCTTGAAATAAATGTCGACATACAAAATGATCACTTCGTTAACACAACATTGTGGTCGAATTTGATGTAGGATTCGATGCAGAAGTCGAGTTATCAGATTAACATCAACTTGTAGATCTAATGTTACATCACCTCTGATGTAGAATTCTACCCAAAAGTTGAAGTCAATCTCAATTTTTGTATCAAATTCTATATCCAATTTGACCCCAATGTGTCGACAAAATGACGGATTTTGAATGTTGACTAAAGAGATGATTTTTGCATTGAGTTCTAAAAGCAGTTGCATCATGGTTATATGCAGCATTATTGCCGATTTGCAGTTTTCACATCAGCGTCAGACAGTTAATTCGCTTGTGTTGTCTGCTGATCAGTTGACTGAGAACATTGTTTTCGATTCTAGGTGATCATTGACCGCTGTATACGCAAAAGCGACGCCTCCCTCTCTGACCAACTTTCCAGGTTTGTTTATCGGTCCAAAGATAGACCAGCCGCTATCGGATCTGATCAATCCTCAATTTGGTTGTCATTGGGAATTGATAATTCGATCTACATAAACAGAAGCGCAGTGCTGGGTGGGTTTAAAATCTTTTCGAAAAAGTATACCTATGCCGTCAACTTTCCTATTGCTACACGAATTATATTTATCTATTCTTTAAAATTTCAGGACATCAGTGGATACCCATTTCAGTTGAAGGACTGACTTCGAAGACCAAATGGAAATTCCTCGCTACTGCTGACAATTTGGAAAACACCTCGGATTTGTGGTGCATGAACAGTAATAACGACTTGTTCTTGTTTCGGCCGACCTACAATACTATTAGAGTACGTTGTTTTTCTTTTTTACAGCAATAACATTCCTGAATGTTGCGCGGCTTAATAACTAAGAATATGTGATTGCCCAGGCGATTGCGGCTCCTCCAACTGATGACAGTTATGACATTGTGTGTCTTACTGCAGTTCCTGGTTCGCTCTGGATGCTCACGAATGATGGAAAAATCGTCGTGAGGACAGGAATCAATGAACTAACGCCCTTTGGTTATTCGTGGCAAGAGCTTCATCTAAGGTCTGCCAACAGTGAGTATTTTCAAGAGGTGGTGTGTGAATGCAAAATATATTTGGTTGAAGGTTGACAATGTTTTTAAAACCGATTTGATGTAACTGATTTTAGGATTTAAATGATTTTATACATGATCTGAACGAGAAATGAAACTAAGAATAATCGTAGAAATTATTTGAATTTGTTGGTTCACAGATACAGTTTTATCGTTCAAACAGCTGTCTCTAGGACCGAATATTGTCTGGGCAATAAATGCTAATGATGATGTATATGCTGCAGTCTGTGACCTTGGGAACTTGGAATCCGATTCGGTTATGCTTGACTGGAGGTTGATTGAGAACCCAGTTCCTGCTAATACAAAGTTGATCGATGTAAGTTGTCATGTGTTCGAAAAACCGTATTCATATTAAGCTGGGTACTGTTGCTAACATCATGATTTTTGTTATTTTAGGTTATAGTTGGTCCTAATAAGTACATGGTATGGGCTTTGGACAGCAAATGTAATGTTTACGTGAGGGAGGGTGTATTCGACGATATTCCATTCGGAATTGGCTGGGTTAAAGTATCCGGAATTCGAGCTGTTCAATTGACTATATCGTGAGTACCTACTAAGTTTAATTGTTCAGTTTGGAGTATGTGGTGGTGATTTTATAATAACCGAATCACTTCACAGATCATTTGCAGTGTGGGCTCTAACGGCTGAAGGTTACATTTATCGAAGAGCTGGTATCTCGTCCGAAAATTATATTGGTGATTACTGGTCTCAAATTCCTGGATCTTTTTCATTGATTACAGGTGAAATTTGTTCATTGATTTCGTTATTCGTTGTTCTTGCGTTTAATTATGCATTCTTATTACGCTACAATGTGAATTTAATTTTCATCACGTTTCAGCTTCAATAAGCGAGAATGTATGGGGTGTATCGAAAGTTACCGGTAGACTACAAATGTATAAGAATCATATCTTAAGCTTGCATGAAGATTTCATTAGAAACAGGAAGTTCTCAGAAAATATAGAAGACAGTTGGGAAATCGTGGAATCATAAAAGTGTGTGTCTTAATTACAAAACAATTTAATGTGAATTTAAATTTTCGTCGCGGGGCGACAGTTTTTTCATTATTAAGTAAATGGCATATGAGAAGTTGGAACATTGCTTTGTGATATTGTAATTACTCATAGTTTTATATTTTTATTTTATTTCTTTTAGGATTTTTACTCAAGTAGATAAATAAATGTTTTAACATATTTTTGAAGTTTTGTTCTGAAAGCATCCACTCTCATCTTGTCTTTTGATACGACAAACGAAGTACGTTGTAGTCTCGATTTATTGTTTCATGGATTGAAATCTTATCCTGATGAATGTTCATCTCGTTTTACTAACTGATGTAATTTGTTGGATGCTCATCAGCCCCACCCCATTGATGAGAGTTCATTGGCGTCCTATATATCCCGTAGTTCATACACTACTGTATCACCACCTCCACCGAAGTTTCAATTTCCCGCTATTTTTAATCATAAGATAGTCGTTCAAAACTATACGCCTTATCTTGCAATGTGCAATAACATTTTCCAGATTCCAGAACATATGATGTCACGGTCAAACCAAAGACCTTTATACTACTCTTCGGGTCAAACGTGTCTTCTCCGTTATCAGGAAACATATATGTAAGTGATATAGAATATCACTCAGTTCCTCCGTTCAGATCCATAAGTTTTTTATTTGCTTTCTATACAGAGTCCGTAACACAGAATTCAACACACTATGGTTTTCACCAAAGTTATTCAGAAATGGGTGACTTGGGCGCCTGCAAATCATTTCAAAAATGTTATGAAGAAAGTAAGTCGAACCGTTTTATATAAATACTTACAAATATCATATGTGAACTCTTGCAGAAAACTTTCAAATATTTTTCTTCTTCACATCCACAGGCAAGTGTGATATTAGCAGAAGACGGAAGATGTGATGTTGAGATGGAAGTAAAAGAAGAGCACATGAATGCCGGTGGTAATCTGCACAGTGGATTATCAGGTGTACTCATAGACGTAATTTCCTGTTGTGCATTTATGACTCATCCTAAACTGGCTCATAATCTGAAGGCTCGTAATGCAGTAGTACTATCGACTATAAGTTTACATATGTCGTAAGTATTTTAACTATTAATCTGTTATCGATTTCATTACCTATCTGATGATGATATGGTTATCAGTCTTACGACCGCCGGTTTGATGCAGCTCTCCATCAAGTGCATGTGTTTTCAAGAAACTGATGCCCAACAAAGTATTACCGTACCCAGGTGTACATATTAGAAAGCTTTTGGTCAGTCGTGATTAAAATTTGTAAACAGAGCACAGTATTAGTTTATAATTAATTGTAGCAAAACACAAGCCAATATACTTGAAATGCGTTTGAACATTACATTATTTATGCTGACTGCACTACTGCTGATTCCAGTATTGTTTACCAGCATTGTGTAATGTATTATTTGTTTTGAACATTGAGTACAGATAGTTATTTTGTCATATCTTTGCCACCATCGATCACTATATTGATAGGAAACTTAATTTCCTCTGTATTATACGATGAAAATAGTATTCCACATCTGGTTTAAAATATACATTTAACCATTCTTGTTAAAATATTTTCAAACTTTCTACTTTTGTTGCTTTGCAGATTTCATGGTTCCATCAAAGTAGGAGATGAAATTCTCGTTCAATCCAATGTTGTTGAAACGAATGGCGCTCTAGGATTCATAGAAACCTCTATATGTAATAAGAAAACGCGGGATTTATTGGTTCGAGGGCAGCTGACTGCCCGCAGCGACCTACTCGCTCGCCAAAAATTGAAAAGCGATTCTTAATCTTTGCACCTTTGCACATAGTGACAGTACGTGCAGTGCAATACTGCGCCAGCTGGCATCGTTCTGTAAATTGTTGCAGAGAGAATAATTGTTGAAAATTTGGGAAATACCAAGCATGATCTGGGCACAATCAATCCTAGAATGGAGATGGAGTGAAACTCTGAAGGATCAAAAACTAATAATTTTGACGAACTTGTTGCAAATATTTTGTATTTCAGTATAGTAGGATGGCATCTACATAGAGTAGCAGATGACACAGATACTATGCAGAAATTTTCATGTGACAAAATAATGCGATGATTTACATTGAAATTTTGAAGAAGTTATATCAGTGACTGCTATATATTTTTCTGTATTTTGCATGACCGATTATCTTGACATAAACGGGTTTTTCCAGCCATTACGAGGTGAATTTTGTGACTTTAGACATGTATGAACTAAGTATATGAACCTATTCTCCTAGTTGGTGGCAATGCGATGATAAAACATAAGAATGTAGATTTTAATTACTCTTCCCTGTTTCCGGATGTAATCGTGGGTTTACCTACTAAACCCGCAACTGGAGAAAGGCCATGAAACGAAATTTGCATAGGTATTAGATCCAGAAAATTGGCGAGAGACATTGTAATTAGTTTCAGATGACACATTGACCTGCACCCGCCCCATTGGCCTTGAGAACTAGCATCGACTTGCTTTTTCACATTCAGTTAAAATTAGGAGTATTTGACTAGTTCAACAGTTCCACAGTGCACGCATCCATAGTAATTCTCTAATTCTTGCTTGCATTCATTTCATCACCACATTTTTCCTGTCATGGTTCATAGAGAAGCAATTCAAAAGATGATCGTCTTTATTGTAAAAAGGCGCTTCGACAAAACAATCAACAAGGTAAGTTTTTAATCTTCCTCAAATTATTCTACCTCAGAGTAGAACTACACAGATATTGAGAGTAATTTGGTTCAATCATGTACATAGGTCAAAGTGATATCAGCTGGAAATGGGAAATGCAGTATGGAAATACAATTGGAAGATGAACATACGGATGCGCGTGGTGCTCTGCACAACGGTTTATCTGGTGTGCTCATCGATGTGGCTTCTTACTTAGCGTTCATCACTCATCCAAGGATGCTCCATGGACCAAATGCATCTCCTGATCTGATACCTATGTGTACAATTGAAAGTTATATCTCGTAAGTAAATAATGAGATCAAATACTTTTTTAATTACAAAAACAGAAGGGGATCTAAGTCGATGCAAGAGAAGTTATTTTCCTTCGTGATCGGGGACATAATCAAAAAAAGGTAATGGGAGTAACTATGCCCTCGTCCCTTCAGACTTCAACGATACATTTATAGCTGGTAAAATCTAGTTGACTTTTACCCCTCCTTTTTTTGTGGGTAGTATTAGCAGAGCACGTACTTATTCCTAATTTACTATGGTTCATTGAGTGAAATTTATGCTTGGTTTTTCATCCTGTGCAGGTATCAAGGAACAGTAAGAGTGGGAGAAGAAATCAGGGTTGACGCTCACACCGTTAAGACAAGAGGATTGATAGGATTCATGGAAGTGTCGATACTGAATAAAGCTACTGCAGATGTGCTCAGAAACCTTTGCAAGAATGGAAAACTAGCTGAATACACGTCAAGTTTCTACATGTGTAAATGAAAAACACATTTTGTTAGTATAATATAGATCCCGACTGTACTTTAAAGGAACCACGTCTTTCCCTCTCCAAATTTTCCCTTTAGTCCCGAAATGTTAGATATTAAAATATTTTGGACAGATCGTGGTTCATCTACAAGCCTTTTCATACCTATACCCACTGTCATCAACATCAAATGCTGCTGTATGTTTGTATTCTGCTCTGAGTGTAAGTCTTCGTGAAGTAAGAATAATAAATACTTTGCATGTGCTTTAATGATTTGATATTTTATTTCCGAATGATTATCATTCGTTTTCTTCTATTGGCAATTGAAAATAAGTTAGTCACCCCAAACCCTTCCTTTCCAACATAACTGAAGGGTTACCATTTGAACCGACATGAACTTTTTGACATTTTTACTATTTTATAGTTGGCTACTTAAGACAGCCTAGCCACGCGAATATCCAAGATTCGAATTCACTCCCGAAATTACATTGTGGAGAAATTTCACCTTGAAAAAGCAGCCGAATCGTGGCACATTTATAAGAATTACATAACTCCCGAAGTTATGTCTTAAAAATTTAAGCGAAGTATTTACTGATATTGATACCAAAGAAGGAAATATAGTGGTAGCGAATGAACGGAAGTATACATATAGAATGACCGACAGATGTTGGACTATCAATTTATACAGTTTTATGTCAAATCACTTAATTTTAATGGCACAAGTTAGCTTTATCATCAGAGATCATACTTACACAGTTACGAATGAATAAGAGAGGAAAAAGACCATGTAAATCCACATACTGTGAACATTTCCCGCCATGAGTTACATGGCGAGAAAAAATCGTTGTAGGATAGGTGTCTGGTGTCACACTGCATACTTTGACATCGAAAGAATGCACCATGTTTGATAGTATAAAAAAAGGTTTTTTGTTCCTCCAGTAAAATTTACATTTTTTTTCTTTCTTGGAATCATATCGTTTCATGAATAGCTCGCAGAAATCAAAGTCTGCTCGAGTACACATTATGCTCACAAAAGCAGCACGCGGGCTAAACAATTTAGCTCGTGTCGATTAGGCTATAACTACATTAAAGCATTTATACACATATTGTGAGTATACTGGGCCACCATTTTGATTCTAAGTTAAACTGTCAACTCCAAATTCACAACAGGGAATGAAAAGGCTCCACTATAGCCCAATAGGTGACGGGAAAAACGTTGGAGAATTCAAACTAACCCTTTATTCTCTGACTTTTGACTTTATAACCAGGATCTTTCATACTGGTTCCACATTCACTATACTGCTCACTGCACATTGGGAAGGAAAAAACTACATAAAACACGAGAACAGGCCATCAAACTCTATATTTTCGGCCAAGTCAACAAACATACCTACACATCACGAACAGATGCACATTCAACTAACAATTAATCAAAATAAATAAATTACACTATACCACTATGCATGCTTGAGCAACCCGGCAAACATATCAGTTAGTTGAACTATGATCTTTAATCCTAAATTTTTGCAAGGCATTACTGGTAACATATGACAGTTTCCTTTGAAATTATTCTCCTACAAATTTTGTGTGCGTTCCTTTAACCAATACATCACCAGTCGCTTTATTTAATATTGAAACTTCGAGAAACGCCAGAGTTTTTCCAGTTTTTACTGTATTGGCTTGAACAAGTATTTCTTCTCCAAGTTTAGCTGCTCGTAAATATCTGCAAATAATAAATTTCCCAACTTCAATACTGCCATACTGAATATGGATTTATTAAAGATTAAATCTGACAAAGCGGGACTAATTCATACGTCTAACAGCACTCAGTATTTGCATGACTTCAAGAAAGTAAATTTTATACATGGACCATACGTCCAAAAGGAAAAATCCCATGTTCTGATCCGGATACTATGACCTAACTTCTTTTTTTTTTTTTTTAAAGCACTCACACAAGATTGATTCTAAACTCTACAACCAAATTTCATCTTCCTATTTTGGTAGTACAACTACTAAAACAAAATCTGGCACAACTAGATCAGGTTCGTGACCAGGAGTGCACCACAAAGAAAAAGTGTACTCTCTTGGACTGGTCAGCTCCGTACAAATTTATCAAAAAGAAGTTCTTCTATTTAGACAATTAAGCAACGATAGGTGTTTAACGAATCTTAAAGCCGATCTACACTTTCCATTGGTTCGAGGCTCAAGGCCCCAGCACACTGCGGCAAACCGGGGCAGTGCGCTGAAGCCTTTATACTGGACTAAACTCAATTTGTGGAAACCTGAAACTAAATGATAATGAACTCTGCTACTCTTGTATCCTGATCAAAGCCCAGGTACACGTCCTGGTCACAATGAAATAGCAGCTATCGTGACCATAGCGATATCAAATAACGCAATGCTCGATTTTCTTTGCACACAGAGAACGAGCACGGTATCTGGTTATACAAACTGATGAAACTTACGACATGTGAATATCAACCGAAACTCCACCATAGGGGAATGTCTCCAATTTGTGAACAACTTTTGGATGAGTTAACCACGCATAACTTGATATAATATCGACTAAAGTAGCAGATAATCCACCGTGCAGAGTGCCAAATGTATTAGTATGTTCTTCTTCGACTTTCAGCTCAACTTCGCATTTACCATCGCCGGCTGATATCACTTTAACCTGTTCGAATAAGACTGGGTTACGAATTGAAGTAGGACAAACTTCTTAGGATCATATGTATACGTAAAATTAGGCTCTTACCTTGTTCAGTACTTTATCGAAATGTTTTTTCCCGACGTGAGCTATCATCTTCTGAATAAGGTCTCTCTTAACCATGGTGTTGAAGTCGAGTACACGGAGGATGGACACCTTATTTCGTGTGAGGCAACAACTGAACAAAACTACAGATGACGAACCGCAGAGCGATGAATCAAGTTGTATACAGATTTAATTGACGACTGGAAATTACTAATAAGATAGACAAGTTCAGAGGTACTATAGTCAATTATTCATCACCAACCATTAAGCCGAGAATTAATATTTATGAATATGACTAGTTGACCACAATACCCCAGAAGCCACGATCACCCATTTATCTTCTTTTCTAGTCGGTCTGCTTTCTTCGTTTGGGCAACTGAGCCCAGCGGATTAACAAAATTTGCACATGATTTGCACAATGCCCTCGTCTTATCAATGCATCAATATTTACAAATTCAACCCCGCTCCCCACCTGCCGTAATCCGGCATTTAGCACTGCATAACAATCGCACGGGTACACTCATTCGCCATTTTGAGCTGCGCAGGTGCGCAGGCACGTACTGACGTACTCGAAAATGAACCAATCAACATGAGATCAGAGATTAAAGATCAAAAGCCAGAACTACGATTCGTTGAAGTCTGATGGGTCTCAAAATGAATCGATATGGATAAACATAATCAAAAAGGCCTTAACCTTGTATCGAATATCCCATGCTAAAGGTCGGAAATCTGTGTCTACTGTCTACTGACCTGATGACGAAACACGTGCGTGTGTGAATCTGTGAATAAACCAAAAATATACCGAAATTCGAAGTTTATCACTATTCGTTAATTTGAAGTTTGAGTTTTCTGAATTTTTGCCGTGGGAACTTCATGTTTTTGTGAATTTACTTCGACTGCATTCTATTCCTTTTCTTTTCAATCATGTCGTCGAGAAAACGGTCCAAGGAACAAATGATCAGTTCGAAAAAACTGAAGAAACAGAGCTCATCGGATTCCGATTCCAGTGATGAGGAAATGGAAGTCAGCGAGGTTCAGGTATGTTTCACTGCATAAGTTTCATGATTCTCACGAGTTTGAGGCACCCCTTTCAAATACACCACAACTTGAATTGTGTTCTAAATTCAGCATTTGAATTTTCGAATGTAGGTCGATTTTTCCGGTTTTGAATTAGCACCCGAAGATTCGAACGGAATTCAATTATTGTTACAACGGTTGTTCCTGAAATTACACGTTGACCTGGCTGAGCTGACGAACTACCTGTTGTACGAACAACTGGATGTAGGAAGCGTTATTAAGGTATGTGCCTGTAATCTAGCTTGGTCAGTGCAACCGTTCTCATTTCGGAAACAACTGACGGTCATGCAACTCTGTACAGGAGTCAGAAATTGATAGTGAAGATGAAAGCAATGAAGATGATATTGTGTATGGCGTCATTAGCGTTGTCAGTTTGAGCCGGGAGGAAGTACGTATTGTGAAGTATTGTGCATTGTCAACCGCTTGTGTGTGATGAAATCACATATATGTCGGCGTTACATTGAGATGTTATACGATGACTTTTGGAGTTTATTTGCCGCCAAAAAAGACGAAGATATAGGCATGGCAGTCAGACAAGCAGTGATATGCTAAATGCAAGATTTAGAGAGTTGGAGAGAACTTGGCTCTCGACTTCGAGTGGTATAATAATATGGCCATATTAGATTATTAATTACAAAGAGCTGGGTAGACTTGCTACTGAATTAGCTCGTATTCAGTCTTCTTTATTCTCCTTGGACCTTTTCTAGTCTCAGTTTTTGTTGGACTGAATTATTTGCTGACTAGCTGTGTATTTGTCGTGGGTGCTGATATGGTGGCCAGACTCTTGAGTGTGCAGAGAGATAAGTAATATCATCATTTGTATTCTAGAAATTTAAATTCATTGCCCAGTTGAAAACTTTACTTTCGGAATTGTCAAAGCAACACGCCACCGAGCAAACGAAAACGTTCCTCAGCTCGGTGCTCAACGATTCAAGTAACCAAGTTGGTTTTATTATCAACGAGAGATACACGAATTTGCCGCCAGCAGTATCCGTACCGTTATTCAAGAAACTCACGTTAGTGTCTTAATTTTTGGTATTCATTTAATTTGTGCTCCTAGTTAGTTGTAACTGGTGACTTCTTGTAGGGGTGAAATCGAGACTGAGAGCAAAAAAAGTCCACATTTTAATTTTACTCATTATGTAATGATATGTAAACTGTATAAAATACCATCGGCGACAAAGAAGAAGAAGCAGAGTAATCACCATTTTGAAGAGATCTGGTGTAACGCAGAAGAAGAAATATTTGACAAGGTAAATTCTGGCATTCGCTAATATTGTATCTACCTTGCTTGTTTGTTCACAAATTATTGCTACACAGTTGTGTTTTTTTGTGTTTTTTTTTTGTTTTTGTTTTTTTAGAAAGCAGATGCTCGGTTTGAATTCGCAGTTACCGAAGAAAGCGATTCGGGATTATCCGGTTCGTGGACGGAGAATGACGAGGAAATGCTACCTTTCCGGAGAGTACTTATATTCACAGCCCCTAAACTGGAGGAAATTATGGATGCATTGTCAGTATTTTCGTAATAAACACTTTTTCACTAACATGCATTAAACCATGAGATTGGCCGTTAGAGTGGACAGAAGAGGGAATTTTCCTGGGCTTGAAGCTCCCACATGCATCCGGTCTTATATTTATCTTGAATGGGCAAATGGTTACAGAAGTTCTCTACTATTGATTCGTAGTGAAGTATGTTCATCACTGAAAACGATACACAGGCATCCAGAATCGAAAAAACAATTCAACTCACGAATTTATTCAGATGCGTACAAAGCATTCAGAAACCACGAATTAAATTCTAGTTTTCTGCGGTAACGAGACTTCGTCGTAAGCGTACATATTATACATAAATTTGAAACCATGCCTGAAGTAAAATGAAAAAGTAAACGAAGAAATAACCGAATTTGGTAACACTTGAAATTTTCCAATCGCTCGAGTCTTACAACTTGCATAGCTTCCCAGAACTACATGAACTGGCTATCACAGTGAGATAGAGGAATACACAAATCGTTCTAAAACGCAAAACAAAAGCAAAATTCAGAACATGGATTCCATTGAAAGTACACGGCTTTGTACTCAGCCGAGCTTTGGTTTATTACCTTCTAAAGAGTACATAGTGTTGCTGTAACAATAAAAGTTATTCCGTAACTTTGTATCGTTCCGAATTTTGAACGTGCTTTGTGTGAGATCCTTTCGCGATGATTTGGCCGGTTTTCTTGCTTGTGATGATCGCTTCTGAAAAGCCCAAAGTCCTTCCAATTTTAAGCGTGTTTGCTTCGATTACAATTCGGTCGTTCAGTTTGCCTGGATTCATGTACCTGAAATGAAAACATTCATAATTAGAGAATGAACTCCATAGGAAACTGATAGTCGGACTGCAGTACCATGTGTTAGTTAACTAGGGAAATGTGGGGTGCCATATTATAATCTTTTGAAAACTGTTCGTGTTCTCAAACATTATTTCCAGGCAGTATCATCTCACTGGACTGGCTGGAATCGAAGGCCAGTCAAAGCAGTCAGGTAGCTAAGTTGTGTTCTTCATCTTGAAACCAACTTACGCGCCGGTTATACTCGATGATTTTTTTCTATCTAGTTTTTCAAAAAGTAGCAATAGTAAAATTGACATAACATAACCTTGAGCTAGTGGTATAAAATTGAAAATTTACATCATTGAGCAATTTCGAGTTAATAGCGAAGAATTAGATGAGTGGTTCGAAATTTACATTTTTTTCAAAAGGGCATGATGCGAACTGGTACTATCTCCCCCACCAATACTGCTGACTCATAAAACTAGGGCTCTGATAGTTTCTGTATTTTTCGCAACAATTGTGGAAATAAGGCTACAGTCAGTCTTGCTGTCATTACGCACTCTGCAGCTGGAATAATAATAATCTCAAGAGCCTAAATGAGCACTGCAAGTGGTCATTAATAATTCCATAATCAGTACCTGCGAGTTCTGGCACCAGAGCCCTAATGAATTTAATCATTGTGACTGGTTTTGACATGACTGAAATCAGTTCAAAATGGATTCTGCACAAAGAGGCCGGCACTTTCAGCCTTCGGAGGCATCCCTCATTGTCAACCGTAGATATGTTGGTTGAAGATTTAGTTGGAGTTAGGTGACCATGGGATTATAAAAATTGCAGTTAGAAAAAATCCAGAGTTGGTATGTAAGCGGAAAGATTCAACAATATTTGTATGTAACACAGTATACGCATGTATACATAATACAGTAGATAGAGAAAAGGGTTGCTGAAGGCAAAACAAGGAGAACCCGAATGCCGGTACTGGGGTCGGGTGCTAAAGCTACAGAGTAGTTTCAATTCAACAAAGGCGCGTGAGAAACTTTCAATACCCCCCCCCCCCTTCTTGGGCTATGGAACCACGCTAAGGGTAGGTATATATATCACCGACTATCATGTAGTTCCAATGCCTGTTCTGGTGTCTGGGACTTGAGTACACTATGGTTTTGATTCTATAACGGAGTGTGAAAAGTTTCCAATGTCCCCTCTCTCCATTGGTTAGACTTGAGGTAAGAGTATATGTCCCGCCAACTATCATATAGTTCATCCAATGCCTGTTTTGGAGTCTTAAACTGAAACTGCTCTATTCTGATTCTATGACGGAGTGTGTGAGGTTTTACACATTTCCCCCGACTATGGAACTGGGCCTAGGGTATACCTCACAAACGATTGTATAATTCTGTTCTAGAGTTTGGAAGTGAAACTGAACTTGTTATGATTCTACAACACAGTGTGAGACGTTTCACATGTTCCCTCAGCTCTGGACCCAGGCTTCATGTATTACCTACTAACAATTGCAGATCATGAAGTTTTATCGTCTTGGTAATAGAATAGTAACAGCAAGTTGATGACCTATCCAATTTTTACAGTCCGTATTTTATTCTTCTTCCTCTTCTTTGGGTACTGTATCCGATGTCAAATGTTCGCGATTGCGGTCTCTAACACGCGACTTTTCTGTTCACGATTAGTTGGAGTAATTTGTCGTTGCTTTCCTCATGGTTTTGTTGCGTTAGAGTTTTCTTCTCTCTGCCAAAGAGGGCGCAACAGCAGTTCGTTTGCTCCACGTGTTTCACAAAACGTTGAGTATAAGCTGTCATCTACAATGTGCACACGCACGCATTATCAATCTTTCTGATCTGGCGGTAATATACCCTGTGAGTGTAATGTCTTATTTGTTTGAACTGGCGGGGGTTACAGGACGCGCTATACATATTTCCAGCTCGATTCATATTGTAGTCGCTGTGTTTGCTAAGATGTTAATGGGGGTCTTCGAATTTCCGGCGTTGGTGGGCCTCGAACCTGAGGCGCAAGGACTGCGAAGCAGGCACGATACCACTTGACAAGCCAGCGACAACCCATATTTTACCTGCCATTTATTACCCAGAAAAAAAAGTACAACGGAATTTAGTTTTTTGCTCTGAAGACTTAATCTGTGAACTTGCAAGGATTTAAGATGAGTTCCATTTAGAAATAAGAGGAATAGGTATCAAGAGTTCTGTTTTGAAAAATGAATGAGCTGTTGGAGGTTCTAGTTTTCATACCACGGGGATCGAACCCCATAAGTTTTCAACTGAAAATCGGTTTTCACAATAGTTATGGAAAGTTCACATGTACTTGAATGTAACATTTGGTATTTCATTGTTTCATCGCAATTTCATCCTTTAGTGGACAAATCGAAATTCTTATCTAGCCACTACTTTGTATGTCCGATTACGTTAGTAAACACTTCGTTGTTCAATTTCCTTACTTCCTTTGGTAGAAATCCGAATTTTTATCTACATGTTGTTTCACCGCGGTGCCTCAATGACCAACAAATTACATGTTAGCGACATGAGAGTCATGTTTCAAAATGCTTATCAGTGGATTCACTTTCGGTAGTTTTTTGTTTTTCTTGACCAAACGCGTCGTTTCAGATAGTTACGTAGTGACGCACAGTTGGTATTCTCAAGTGTTGCATCGCGTGCTCAAGGACAATAAAGCTTGAAAGGAAATCGTTGTTATAACTGAATTCGCCAGATTATATATTAAAAAGGACCAGCAGATCAATCAACCACGAAGTTACAATTCAGCTCATGTAAGTTGGTAGCTCTATATTTGGGGGGGGGAAAATGTACTTACGAAATGTTCAAGTCAACTGACACTCCATTTCCTGGCTTCGGATGGGTAGCCATTGCGATCGAGGTGCAAACGTCGATTAGTGTGGCGGTAAAACCACCGTGTAGAGTTCCATATAAGTTCGTATGCTCCGGTTCGACCACCATTTCTGCTACTAGTTTACCATCTCCAGCTGTAATCACCTCGAGCTAGAAAATAAGATAAATTCGTGTTTGTCAGCATTTTCGAAGTAAGGCATATCCATTAATTTTCTGTTGCTACAGCGATGTCTCTGACGCAAATCAAGTTTTGAACTGAGTGATCTGAAAGCCCAACGGCACTGGTATTTGGTTTCGTTTGGTGAAGTTTTGTTCTCGTTTACGCCTGGGAAAACCAGGAAGACTCGCATCTCTCAGTTTATTTTCACATTAAATGACAGGTACTAGGCGCATTTTGGCGAAAGAAGAATGCCTTCTAATTTCAACTTCCCGATGCTTAAGGGTTTCCCGGATTACACCCAGGTGTAAACCGGGTGGAAGGGCTTAAAGAGGGTGTATTCAGCAGTGAGCCCGGTAGCTACCCCGAAACACCCTCGGTAAGCCCGGGTGAAAAAGGGGAGAAAGAGGGCTTATTCTGGGTAGTCGTCGCTGATTGGTTGAAGGATGGTGTAAGCCAGGCGTAAAAAGGGCTGAAAAAGGGTGGTTTTTCCGGGGACGTAAAAAGTATGTTTCATTAAGCATCGGGTTCTTGGCCAGAGAATGCATACTTCGGAGCAAAATTTATAAAGAGAGCAGTGCCGTATCCAGGAATATGGCGAGGGGGGGTTTATCTAACATATGGGGTTTCTAATGTTTCTAAGATCCGCATTTTCCTGAATTTTTAAGCGCACAGCCGAACCGGGGGGGGGTCAGATCCCTAAACCCCCCACTTTAATACGGCCCTGAAAGAGGACTAAATTGGCCGTGGTTCCGGGCACTTGTTGAAAGCGGACGACTACACCTGGGAAAAGGTGAGGTTAAAAATAAGGGGGGAAAAACAGAGAAAAAGAAAAACAAAACATATCACATTTCTCAAAATAAAAAATTTAGTGATTGGTCCTTGGGGCACAGCTCAGAAGGTTACAAACATTGTTTCCAATCCCTATATATTTCTTCAAATCTTGGTCAACCTTTGTCGTTTTGAAGGTTTTTGGTCATACTTGGTTGTATTTCTTTGCCCAATTTGGCAGACGCGGCGCTATAATGAATATTGATGTGGGGCAGCTATCGGCAAATTATTTTGAGGTTGGGGCGGAGAAACAGAGCGCAAAAGAGGAAACTTTTTGTCTTGTGTCCCCCCTCCCCCTCGTTAAAAAACTGATTTTTTCGCAGGTTTTGTACAGGCCAACCCAATCACACAAATTGCAAAGTAGCACCTTTATTTTCTCATTTTAAAAGTACAGATATTCATAGACAGACTGGAATAATAGATAATAATGTTTCAAAAGTATTAAAAAAAAAGTTGAATACCAGATCAAAAGTTTGAAGAAATCTGATCTAAAAATCTAATAATAAGCAGGGAAGGTCTAGTCTAAACTAATAATATTCGTCTATTCTAATGCCTAATGGCAAAGATATCCACCACTTCGTTTATGTCCAGAGATTTAGATAATTCTTTCTCAATTGATAATATTGCTATGGATGAGAGTCTCTCATCTAGCGTAGAACTTCTCAAATAGGTCTTAATTAGTCGCAAACAAGAGAAAGTCCGGTCGACCCCAGCAGTGGAGGGTGGGATTGTGAGGAAAATTGAAGAAAGTTTTTCTAAAGTTGCAAACGGAAGTTTGTATTCGGTCAAAAATTTATGAAATTTTATAGCTGAATCTATCAAGCAATCCCCCCCCCCCGATTCATAACTGCTTTTACAGTTCTTTTTACAAGTTTCACCTCCATTTCCAGTAGCTCTATATCTACACCGTAGTCCTCACCAATTTTCTTCAGTTTTTCAAAATCTAGGAAAGTGTCGCTTTTTGGATTCAGGCATAGTTTCAGACCCATTAAAATGTCACTATTATTACTGAATCTACTTTTTAGTTCATATATCATGTTATCATTACAGGGGTTAACGTTTTTTTGCGTACTTCATCTTTGGACGTTATTCTGGTTCTCTCCTCTTCTGCCGATCCAACTTCAGTAATATAATCAGCAAATTTCTTTGGTAATTTCTTTGGTTGTTTTTCATATTTTTTCATCATATGTGGCAGTTTCTATAAAAATGGGTAACTTTGTTGATTGGTCAAAGTCTCAGAAAACGCGAAAAAAGGAGAAAAAAATTTTTGTGGAAAAAATCAATTTTTAGATTCTGGTTGATTTCTATAGAAAAAACATCCCAATAACGAAGAGACAAAATTTACGCGCATGAGAGAGAAGAGGGAGAGGGTGAAAGAGAATTATGAAAGAAATTGAGAAAAGAATGCAAATTGTCTGTGTTCGCTTCTTTGTGGTTTTTCGGATCTGACGAATAAATCTGATGTTCTGAATTGGTACCACGCTGAAGAGCGAAAAATTACCTTTCCAACAAGCCCTTGTTGAGGCCACGAGGCGAGTTAGGGCCGCTTGACAGAGTGGGAGAAAAAGGTGTGTCTAACTTTAAACGCGTTTTCCCCAAAAACATGTTTTCGCGCGTTCTCGTTACACTCATCTTTGACCGCTTGTATCTCCGGAACAAAAAACGCTACAAATCTCGCCGATAGCTCGTTGGAATGGACATTCATTCCTCTATTACATACTGTCTGTAACTCAAAATTTGTCGGATCGACAAAGTTACCCCTTTTTATAGAAACTACCACATTATGAATATTACATTCGTCAGCAACAGTTTACAATTTTCAAAAAATGTCATGAATTTGGTCTCATTATTTATATATTCTGACAGGCTATCTATGAGATTACTAATCAACATACAGGCATGACCTAAATCAGCATCTGGTTTTTGCAAATAATCAGAGACCATCTTCACTTGTTAAAGAGCTTCACACAGAAAATATAGGCGAAATAAGAATTCAAAATTGACTGCGCGTTTATTTGTTTTTTCTCATTTGATCGTAAAATACCTTTTTTCTTTACTTTTACCGACCATTTTGCTAATTTTTTCGCATTCGATTCTATAGTTGTTTCTTTCTCTTCTTCATTTCACCGAGTTTGACTGAGGTTTTTAAGTTCAATTGTTTTAGACATCTTCAATCCATCTTTTTGTAAATGAATAAAATCTGGATGTACGCTCGATCAGCTCATAAACTTATACAGCATTTGTAATACGCATAAAAAGTTTTCTACTTCTGGGACAATTACATCTTTTACCTTTCGAATTTTTGGTGGGGCGGGCACTGGGGCGAATAGAAATGTTGATGGGCTACCGCCCCACTTCGCCCCCCGTAGTGCCGCCTGCCGCACCTGCCATTTAGTCAGTTTTAGGCTGCTTGTCTGTTTTGACAGGTTTTCAAATTTGGGCTATTTGTCTGTTTTGAACTGTAAGTTTTGAGCTGTTAAACAGCATTGAGCTAGTTATCACTTTTCCTTATTTTGTTGAAGGCTGCTTTCCCATAGTGGAGCGATTTCTTGATGTTGACTGTTTTTCCTCCAAAGAAAACTGTTGACCCAGACGCTATTGTGCTCCTTGACACAACATATTATAATGTCAGGAGACTGAAGAAGAGAAGTGACGCTGGTCAACTCTCCCACAAATTCACCTTACTCATACAATTAGCTTTAGCCCAGAAATGGTCTGCGTTATATGTACTGGAAAATGCGCCAGGGGCAGTGCTATGTAATCATGTATGAATATATAAAACAAAAAATATTAACGCGCCAAATTCGTCACTTTTTCGACAAAACACTGTTATTGAATTTTATACAGAATTTGATACAGAAGTTAAGTTACCATGTCAACATCGACATTTGGATCGGACTGTGCATTGATTTCGATGTAGAATTCTGTTCAAAAGTCGATGTTTACATGGTAACTCAACTTTTGTATCGAATTCCATGTCGTTAGAAAAGTGACAGATTGTGAATATCGACAAAATGTCGACTGTGTTTCAAGGGTTGAGTTGTTTGCTAGTTATATATGCTGTTCATCAATTTTGGAACGTTTATTGTTTTGAACTTCATAGCCAGTAACAGCTGATGGTTTGTTTTGGGCTATTGGTTGGTTTGGGCAGTTGATCAATATTGAGCTATTTTTGTAATGGGCTGTTGATCAGTTCAACCTGGTCATCCGAATTAGGCGATATACTGCTGAGTTATTGTGTTCTTCGTCACTCTTAGCCTCGGCTTCTTGCCCTATCAATTGTTAATTTTTGTCTATTTTTTCAGTTCTGAGCTGTTTGCTGATTTCGAAATGAGTATCCGTTTTGAGCTGTTCTTTGGTTCCGAGGGATTGGTCGGTTGTGGATGTTTTTTAGATTTGAACTGGTTGATCAGTTTCAGATGATTCATTAGTACTCGGTTATCCCTCTTGGCATTTTGGTTTATTCGCTCGTTTTAGGGTCATTTCTTCGTTTTAACTGTTTTTATTTTCTCCAGTTTTGGGATAGTTAACAATTGTGAAATGTTTTCATATTTTTGGGTTTGCTACCACTATAGGACTATTTGTTCGGAGTCTGGTTGGCCGAGTGGATAGCGCGCTGGTCTCAGAATCTTGAGATCCCGGGTTCGAGCCCACATAGCAACTCGCTACATTTCGACCTAGGCCGGTTTTTCGGCAAGAAGAAAAGAGGGCTAAGACATATCTAACAGCCTCCCCGTCTCTGAAGTAATGCTCGAAAGGGCGGATTCCAGGGCTCGGGTTAACAGTAAAATTAAAAGGGGAAAAAATTATTTGTTTGAGACCGTTGACAACTTTGGGTGTTGATCAGTTTTGGGCATTTGCCGGTAAAATATAGTTTTTGTCACTTTTGAATTGCATATCAATTTTAGGTTGTTCATTAGATTTAGCAGTTTCAGGCTGTTTGCGTTTTAGGCTATACATCAATATTATAGGCTGTCTTTTTTGACCGTGGGCTGATATGTATAGCTTATGATGAGTCATTTGTTAGTTTTGGATTTTTACTTTCAGTTTTAGGCTGTCTGCTAGTTTTAAGCTGTTCTCCAGCTTTGGGCTAGTTGTTAGCTTTAGACTCTTATCACTTCTTCGGCTGCGTTACCGCAGATTGGCATCAATTCTCAGTCTTGTGCTGTTTGTCACTTTTGACTCCGAGCCACTTGTCCATGCTGGACCATTTGTGAGTTTTTTTCAAATTGATTTCTTCAGTTTGGTGTTACCTATTTACTAATTTTCTGATTTTTGTCATTTTTGGGTCGAATTCCAATTTTGAGCTATTTGCTCATTTAGAGTGTATGGTTAGCTTTGGTCATTATTACGTCATTAGTCAGTTTTTGACCGTTTGTCGCTGGGATTGTTTATTACTTATCAGTTTTGAGCATTCGCCAGTTCCGGCTGTCCGTCGATTTTAGGCTGCTTTTCTCGACTTCTTACCCACAATGTTTGCCCATTTAGGACTGATCTTCAGTTTTGGGTTATTCACCTGTTTCGATATTTTCTGATCCTTTTCGAGAAGATTATAAATGTATTAAATCATGTTTTATTTGGATTGTCTTTGCCCTCTTTAGTCGAGCCTATTTCTGGTCGTCTTCAGAACAAGACGGGGGGGGGCCGAAGAAGTAAAAGACGAAAACTGAAAAAAGAGCGAGAAATAAAATTCAAAATATTCCAATCCGAAAAAAATAGTGTAAATATTTTCTGAGGTGAAGAACCCATCTCAACAGTGGCGTAGCCAGGGGGTCTGAACTTCTTTGCTGTTTCGTCAAATAGTTGTTTTTCTAATTTTAGCCCCCTCTAACATCCTCCTCCACCGGGGTTTCGATCAAGCCCCTCGAATACTGAGCTGGCTGCGGCAGTTCTTCTCAATTATAAATCCCGGGGCCCGTTTCACCCAAATCCCACTTTTTTTTTTCTCTTTTTTTTTTGTTATTCCTCAAAAAATAGGCTGAGCCCTGCCGGCCATGTGCTCGAAAGAATTAAATTATTCCGATTCCTTGACTTAAAAATGGAATGCATTCCAATTCCTTAGCCGGGGCGTATAGTTCATTCCAGTTACTTGACAAAGAAGGAATAGGTACATTTCAATATCAGTTACTTCGCTGAAAAATGGACGGATTCCAATTCCAAGCAAACATTCAAGAATATTTCTTAATTTTCACGGTTTTTTGAGAAGTGTACCCAGCTTTGGGCGCTATTTGAATCTCTGAATGATTTCGTTAAGAAATGGAAATTTCCTTAACGATTATATTATTTACTGCTTGCTTCGTACCTTGATAAAATCTAAAATTTTTACATTATTTCAAAAACAGAGTGAATTTAAAACAGTAAGATATGGATCACATCACCCCATAAAATGATACCAAAATCAGATTTCGGAGTGAGAAACAATATATACTTACGGCGCTATCATTAACTACATCATTTTTACCTTATTTTTTTAAAGGAAAACTTAATTATGTAACGACTGAGTGTGAAATGACAACGCGTACCCAATAAACTCGCCCATTCTTCCGAATGTTGGTGAACATGGTTGTGCGTTGGAAGGTAACCGAAATAGTAATTAACCGAGGCTGGTAAATGCAAATATCTCGTTAATTAGCTCGATCGAACAACCTGATAATTACCCTCAATACATACTCTGGTCTTTCAACTGGTTAACTCTACAGTGAGTTAAAACATATTAAACTGTCGGGGAGTGCACGTGTGTGCAGGCTGAGCCTATATCCACAACTCCAGCTGAAATTGTTTTAATAAGCCAGAATTATAAGTTATTTTTAGAACGAAACCCGTCACGAATGTTGATGGAATGCCATAATGCGTCGTAATCGATTTTTAACGTAGCATCCTTCATTTTTTCGAGTCGTGAATGTATCCGTTGATTCCTGAAGTGGGTTGCCATTTGCACGAAATTCCTCTTCGAATTCTATTGGGTACTGTATCTTGAAACTGGTACTTAAGTTTCGTTGAAACTTTCCGCATATAATTACTAACCAAACTTCAATTTTTCTTCGCTATATTCTGAGGGGGGCCCATTCAAAGAGAGATACCTACTCAGAGCAGGAATAGCACCCTGTGACCGGGGTAAAATTCCAGCGTGTAAGTTGAGAGTAAAAATTTTGAGTTATATCATAATTTTTTGGCCCATTGTACGCGTATAATTCCTATATGATAGTCAGGCGGTAGCAGATGTAGACTTACATTGGCTTCATTGGTGAGTGCAGGGGAAGAGAGGGCTAGCTCTCAACTCTGAAATTTTTCAGGAAATGAAATTCTGTAGGAAAACGCAGTAAATCCTTCACTATGGGTGATATTTAAAATTGGAAAATGAGATATAATGAAAATGTTTAGTAAGAAATTCTTTCAAAATCGAAAACTCAATCCAAATTTCCAGAAGTCTATTTGTACAAGGAAAGCATGGACTAACTTCTTGCATCGCAGGTTTTGCACACCACATTCTGAATGCATAATGTTATTCTATGTGCCAGAACCACAAGATCCAAAAATCAGTCATGATTTTAAAAAGTTTTAGTAAAAGTAGACAGGTGTTGCAATAAATTTTCACCTTGCTAAAATCTTTGCCAAATTACATTCTAGACCTTTTCATTTTGGTTTAGCTAGGCAGATATGAAAATTTCCAAAACCAATATTTCAAAAGTATTTAACATTACGTATGTAGGTGACATAAGCAGTTATTTTTTCAATTTTTATTTGTTCGCCGACTATACTTACAATGTACATTTATGCAAAGCTGTGACAATAAAAAATAGCGTGGTATATGCTGCTCCCAGCATTAGTCCTAAATTACTTTACTTTAAGTATGTGTTGGAAGAAATAGGGATATTCGCTCTATGGTTTTTAGTGTCCATGTTGGAGTGTGAGTGAACTTGGTAAATTGTGTATGTAGGGTGGGCCAACTCACAATTTCTTCTTCTGTAGTCTAGCGCACTTTCGGCTGTTACACCATCTTCAGTGGTGTGCCCCAACACTTTTCTCTTTGTCGTCCTGTATTTATAGTGATGTGTGTAGTACCCTATGATAAACCTATTTGGTGTGTTCCCATTGGCTGTTTGTGGTTGTGTAGTCTGTCCAAGCAGTGAGCGTTATGTTATTAATTGAAATGGATTCTCGCTTTGGAAGTTAGTTGTTGTGTTTATTAGGTTGTTCTATTTTTGTTTTTGCCTTTATTGTATGTTGTTTTCTGTATGAAGGATTTTGTATTTTTCTGTCAACTGGTGGTTGTTATGCCTCTGGTCGTTGCAGTGTTTTCCAAAAAGTGATTTTTCGTCCTTTGGATTTTGTGATTTTTCATATTATTTTATTCTAATTGTGGATTTCCTGCCTCTTTCTCGTCAAAGTGTTCGCAGTCCAGTCTGTATACTCCGTTGCTGTTGTTCCTGTCCTTTGTTTCTGTTTTATCATTGCTTATTTGTTTGATCAGGGGTGGCCTGTTTCTGATTCCGAGTTTTATGTTGTATTGGCTGAATATTCCTGTGAATGGTATTGCTCCTGCATATTGGTCTGTTTTTGTGGTTGTTCGTTATGTGTCTGTACTTTTTAGTTGCATTCATTTGTTAATTATTGTTGATATTTGTTATTAATGATGGCTATTTGTTTGATTTTGTTAATTTTTGTTGTTTAATATGTTGATTGCTCTGTTGCAGTAGTTGTGTAGCGCTGCCATTTTGTGCTTTTGATGGTGAATGAGTCATTGGGTATTATTGCGTCTGTGTGGGTAGGTTTTCTATAAATGTTGTACTGTATCTTGTTGTCTTTTATTTGTATTGTTAGGTCGAGGTAGTTTGTCTTATTGCCCTTTCCCATTGTGAACTTCATGTTGTTATTTATCTTGTTTGTCTCCGTGAGAAATTGGTCCAGTTGTCCGCCTGTTCTTGTCCAAATGATTAATATGTCGTCTAGATATCTTGTCCAAAGCTTTATGTTTTTTCTTGTGCGTGCTGATGTTTAGTTGGTCATTTTCGAAGTTGTTCATGAGGGCACTCCGCTGAAGATGGCGTAACAGCCGAAAGCGCTCTATACTACAGAAGAAAAAATTGTGAATTGGCACACCCTATGTACAGAATTGCTCTATGGGCTAGATGTCGACAGGGTGTTTCTGTTTGAGACAGCTCCTTGTTGGTGTAGCCAGCTCCTTATGTAGCTCGTCATTTCTGAAGTACGAGGGAGCTCCAGTAATTATTTTTGAGATTTTATTCTGGAACCTTGGAAATAGGGCATAATTGGAGGAGGTAGCGCAGCCCCATAGTTGGAAACTGTAGGTCCACACTGGCTTGAGTATAAAGATATACGGCTGCCTCTTGTTAATGAGGGATATCTTACTGTTCGCTTTCAGCATCCAGCGCACAGAGTGAAGTCGGAAGTTCAGCTCATTGTGCTTGGTTTGAACGTGTTTACCCCAATTTAATTTAGAATCAAGATGTATACCCAGGTACTTGGCTCTGTAAGCTTTTGAGGCAGCCAGGTCGTTGATATATGTGGGTATGTAAGTACAGGGTTTCAAGGCAGTCAACTCGTACTGACTTGTGAGAGCTGAGGCTTGATCCTCAATTTCCGCGTCCATTTGCAGACGTCATCGGTGACGTGTTGGAGGTTGGCTACTGCTATGTCGTTGTCTTGGTGCGCGGCTGCTAGGCATCTGTTGTCTGCAAAGGTTGCAGTTAGCGTTTCAGAGTATGAGATATAACAACGGACCCACGACGCAGCCCTGGGGGACTCCGGAAACCACATCAATTGCTCAAGATTTGGCCTCGCCGAAGTGGACACAGAACTGTCGTCCATGTAAAATACAACTACAGTATTTTGACGTAGGCGCAAGGTAGTTAATGGCTGATTTTATGCAAGAGACCAGGGATTCAGATCTTGTCGAAGACCTCTTTTCTAATTTTACTCTCAACCCGAGCCCTGGAATCCGCTCTTTCGAGCATTACTTCAAAGACGTCGAGGAGGCTTCATCAAGTTTATTATGTTCCTGGGGTAGGAGGGGAGAACTGGATTAGGAATGCGGTTAGGGGTCGAGGTTTTTGCTGCTTTCATTAAGGCTACTGTGAGCGATTCGACGGCAGCGTTTATTTCTGGCGGAGTTTCAAGTTGTATTTTTAAGTTAATGCTGCAGTCTAAAACTTCGTGGTATAAACCTCAGTTTGAGTGTCTACTGGTCAGCTTGGGAGTCTTTTGCTTACGGAGAATTTGGTTACTCAGCGTTAAGAGTGTGGGGGTGTGATCCGATGAAAGGTCATTGATGCTCTGGATGTCGATATAGTTAGTAGAGGTACTCTTGGTGATTGAGAAGTCGATGCATCAGGCATTTTAGCTGAATCTGCTGGCCAATAAGTTAGCGTACCACTGGAGGCACTCGTAGCGTTGATGTTGTCGACAGCATTGTTCAGTGCCGTTCCTTTGGTCGTAGTGCGGCGAGAGCCCCATGTAGGATTTTTTGCGTTGAAGTCCCCGTGACCCATACTTGTTGCCTAGCTGTGTCAACGTGCGAGAAATTCATTAGCATTCTAGGCCATGATTTTTAGTTTATGACTGGGTAGATTGATAAGCAGAAAACTGAAAATAATCATGATAATTTGAAGAGCACAAACTTGTATGAAGAATGTTTGTCAGTCTTTGAAGTGGGATTTCTCACTGTTATTTCTTCGAAATAAAGTTTGCTCTTCGGAGAACATCACAAAAAATAAGCTGATACTGACAAAAATGTGACGCACAAGAGCAAGAGCGAAGAAACAAATGGGAAGAGGTGACAGAGGTAGCAGGAGCCTGCACGGGAAGGGTTGACAAAGGGAGCCTGCACGTTAGCCCGTTCTTCCCTTGTATAAGGCTTCGTTTTCCCCTGCACAAAATATCTTCAGAGTTGATTTGAAGCCGTGTATGCCCGTTTTGACCAGTTTATCATGTTCGCGTACCAACAATCTATAAGAAACCATCATCACCACACTTTACGGGGGGGGGGGGGACAAGTTGGCCCTCTTTTTTCGTGTACTCTTTAATTAGTAATATATACAGAAATACGAGATAGCTTTTTTTTTCAAGAACAAAAACATATGGAATGGGAATTTAACTCCCCCTCGCAGTTTAGGAATTTCATCCCAACTAGTCCGTTTGCATACTTCGTTTTACAGTCTATCTTTACTAAATAACAATAATTTGATAAATTGGATTAGTTACTTAACAAATCATATTTGATTTTTTGATTTACTAATCTTCTGTGTACCAACAATTTTTTGGTTCTGATTTTAAATGACTTCGTCGGGGAAATATTGCAAGACAATAATTTTCGCCCTAAGTGATTTAAAGATTCATCACTCACTAAACGGAGCTACCTGCCTGTATATAGGGTTCAAATATTACCAACTTTGTTTGGATTCACGCGTGGGCCTATATTTGCCAAAGGTAACCAATTATAGCGAACAGGATTTTACCCCGTCTTCCTGTATTTGAAAAAATAAAAATTGTATTTGGTATGTTTGGCAGACTACCAATTAAAAAGCAGAAGTTTCAGTACGCCAGATCCATGCCAATGTTGCAAAAAATAATAAATTTTATCTTGCTACAATTTCGTTAATGAGGATTTTCATGTTCGCGTGAATAATTAATGAAACAACCCGACAGTTTGGATGAATTGTGGCTTTACATTTCAACATAAATTGTACGTAGTGAATAGATACTCCCCTTTTGCCAGACCTCACGGAAAGTCATAACCCTTTAACTTGAAACACACTATCATATCGATGGAACTTACAACCAAGTTGGGGAATTTTGAGGATATGACGCAGATATAGGCCGCCTCTACGTCATACCCACCGCACATAAATGATGTAGTTAACGCAATTATGTCACGCCATTAAATAACGACTGAAACTGGTTACGTACAGTTTCCGATGAACAACTCGGGAGAAAGTGAAAATGAAAATGGTATGTGGAACAAGAGGGTATTTGGGACAGGAAGCGGTGCCAATTTGTTCTCCTACTCATTATACTACATGTACACATATACCCGTCATGGGTTACTGAAACCTCATAGTTCGTAGTGTTTTATATCGAGGTCAAATGACATTTACATACGAACATTTGAAAAGCAAAAATGTCCGTATGTTCCAGTATTCTCAATATTTATGTTCTTGGGGATAATTCTGTTTCCACTCGCGAGTGGTGTCTTTTCATTGGACGAAACTGATAACTCGTTATGCCATCGGATTATCCGTACATTTACCTCTTCATTACCCAGTTAATGTATATCACAGAAGAAGAAAGGTCACTTCCCGACCATCATTCGGGTTATTGGATTCCAGACCTATTCGGTGAGAGATCGAGTTCAGAAATTTTCTATTTCATTACCCTACACAACAATTTAGCGATTTTTTAAAAAATAATGACACGAGAATATATACATGATTCTATATGTATTTTCAACGAAAAATTTAATGCCGATGTTGATTTTTTACTATAGTCAACTCCCCCCCCCCCCTATATCTCCTAGGTATCTTAAATGCAAATTTTAGTATCATCAAGATGATACTACTGACCGAACAACTATACGCGTTCGGTATAGTTATCCGTGTCAGTATAGCTATTCCTGGACGACAAAATGAAATAAAAAGCAAACATTTTAATAAACTTTTGAGTTTGGAAAACTAGAGGTTCTTGAGAAAAATGGTTAACGCCATCGTATTCAGCATTCAAAATACAGCTAAAATCACATAATCTAATCCCATTGTTTTTTATGCTGTAGTGTAGTGATATTGATTATAGTTTGATGTCATAGCTTGATGAATTACTGTTTTCCAAAACCGTTCACACTGGAGTCTTTTACTACGGACAGACTCAGTGGCAATGAGTTGAGGAGGGAAGTTGTGATGATTGAATAACGAACGGCGAAGAAAATTTTCCGGAAGACTCAAGGCCCCGGGAACTCTACTAATTCTTATGCCATCACTAAAAAATTTCCGCATGGGAGAATTCCGAGGTCAACTTCCAGAATCAAGACCTTCCCGGAACACTTTCCGACCATTTCAGTTTCTGAACGAAAAATTGATAAATAAATTTTTTTCTCTTTCTTTCTTTCTTATATGGACTATGTTCAGCTACATTTGATACATTTTTTAGGAAACAAAAAAAAAAAAAAAAGTTTTACGTCTGAAGCATCAAAGAAAAATTAACGTGTTCTAGTACAACAAATTTGGACTTGATCTATTTTTGAACTTCTTTTTTTTTTAATATTTAGCTTATCTATAATTTTCTACTGTTGAAGTAAACTCGTAGATAATTACGCCAATTTACAAAAATTAATAGAAATATGAAGAAGAAAAAAATATGGTCAAAAATCGTAACAAAACGAGTCCTTCCGAGACTGAACCAGTTAAAAGAACCTTAAACTTCAACCACATTTTATACCTTTCTTTTCAACTTTGTAAGGTTTTCATTTGAAGCATCAATAGGCCTTGGAACAGCATTGTTGTACACAAAAAAGTGCCTTTGACGAAAAGAAAATCGGTGATTTCACCTCCCACGACCAAAAAAAGAATCTTCAAATCCTTTGAACAAGAGGTATACAAAATCAAAGTCTTCCGCAGTTGTTCCCAACCTATTCACATCTAATCTCAAATACAAAATTGATGGAATTCTAATTGTTTGAGTGCCTCATATTTAGGGTTTCAATTCTAGAAATCGAAAAAATGACGCAGCTTGAATCCTTAAATGGATCTCAGCTTCTGGCAAACCTGGAACACGAATAAGATCCCGCAGTGTATTTCCTGCATCTCATTACAAAAGATTCTTAAATTCTGTAAGACATTTACGAAGGTTGGTGTGAAAGTGTCCGAATGAACTCTCGCCAAAAAAAAATTCAAAGTCGTGAGCTCCGCGGGGAAGGTGATGCTTACAGTCTTTTTTGATGCCAAAGGAGTAATTTACGAAAGGAATCTGCCGCAGGAAAAGGTTCGACTGTCACTGCAGACTGTTATTTTGATACTCTGATGAATTTGAGAAAGGCTATCAAGGCAAAAAGGCCAGGAATGCTGTCAAAAGGAATTTTTTCCATTCATGACAATGCGCGGCCGCATTCAGCCCATTTAACGATCGCCCTGTTGACCGATTTTGGTTGGATCATCTTTCAACATTCTTAGTCGCCTGACCTCGCGCCTTGCGACTTTCACCTCTTTCCGGCCCTCAAAACAGCACTAGGTGGCAAGCAGTGTGCATCAATCGCCGAGTTGCAGAAATTCGTTTCTGACTACTTCGCAAAATTGGACGAACAACACTACTATTCAGGCATAAGAAAATTGGTGTTACGTTACGAAAAGTGGCTTAATCGTTTCGGGGATTATTCTGAAAAATAAAATATGTTATAGAATGTAAATAAATTTTTTCATAATTTTTTGAGCATTTCTCGTGTGTTTTTGAGAGTACCGAACCTTACTTTTTGGACAACCCTCGTAGATATATAATGAAGCAAAGAGACCAATGGGATTCCAGATAAGCAAAGGGGTGCAAAGAGGGGTATTGCCTCTTGGCAAATCATTTTCTCTGTTGGTAAAAGAGAACATCCATTGTTGCTCTCTCCCCTTGGAAAATTTATTGATGCAACCCTCACTGAAATTCGCCTCTTCAAAAATTTGGTATGCCCTCGCTGATACAAGAAACTGGTGTTGATGTTTTGTTCAGAGTTTCAATTCCTCCAACGCAAATAGATCCAGAACTCAAATCCACAAATAAATCTAAACTTCCAAAAAGAACCATGAACGAAAAACAGTTCATGGTTTCCGATTCCAGTGGATTCTCAATGTCTCATAACAAAAGATCATCAAAATTTAGAGGGTAATCAGATATGAAGGATGTCCCATAAGTAAGGTACACATTTTTTTCTACGGCGAATAAAACGAGCTAGCGGTTTGAAATGCTAGGTGGTTATAGTGGGGTGGGTTGACTACAAGACAGTATTGGGGTCATGTTCACAAAGATTAAAGTACGCGCGGTGATCCGTTGTCATTGCGCAAAAAGATCTCTAAAGAAACTTTTTGGGGGACGGAAAATGTGAAAATCAGATAGAGTAAGGTCTGGACTAGGGATTCCAAAAATATACTTTTGTACGTTTTTCTCTGTTGCAGTAGATAGAGAATATCGCTGTTATTTTTGCAGTTTGTAGAATTTTAAGAAGAATGAGTTATCTTTAATAGACCATATTTTAGCATATTTTGGGCATAAAAGCATTTTTTGGTATATTTTTTGCCTTTTTTTTAGAGCATAAGATCTTAGATTGTAGGGGGTATTCAGATATAAAAAAGATATCCTGTAAGTAAGGTGTACACATTTTCCCCCCTACAGTGAACAAAACGAGCTAGCAACTTGAAATGCTAGGTGGTTATAGTGGGGTGGATTAATTAATGGGGGAGGGGCGTTTGGGTCGCATTGTGTGTATTAGCATTATGTTGTGACCTTTATGTAAAGATAAATAAGCCTGTATCTGTGTACACAAAGATAAAATATGCGTGGTGATCTGTCATCATCGAGCAAAAAGATCTTAGAGATCTACAAAGAAATTTTTGAGGGGACTGAAAATGTGAAAATCAGATGGGGCACGGTCTAGACTATATGGTGGATGGTTAAAAACTTTCCATCCGTATTTCTCAAACCACAATTGAGTTTTTTAAGCAGTCTGGGAAGTCCCGTTATTGTGCAAAAGAATAATGTTTTTCACTGCAAAGCTTATAGCCATAATCAATCAGAGATTTTGATTTTTCCAAGGGCGGAAAAACTGCTTGGAAAAATTAAAATCTTCTGTGCAGTATGGAAGTAAACTTTGCAGATGCCTTGCAGTGAAAAACATCATTATTTTGCACAAGAATGCAACTCCCCTACACAGCTTAAAAAACTCAATTGTGACTTGAGAAATACAGATGGGAAGTTCTTGACCATCCACCGCGTAGTCCAGGAGACTAGGGATTCCAAAAATACTCTGAAAATGGGTCGTATATATATGCGCTTATAATATATGCTTTTCCTTGCGTTAAATACCTACTGTAAACCGGTGCTACTTTACATTTGCGGGGTAACTTAACACAGTACCTATTTTTAACGCGTTAGCGAGGAGAATTGTACAATCTAGAAAAGAGGGAACATTGATTGCGGTCTCATTGTGTTCCTGGATGTTTACTCGATCAGGTATGGTATTTTCGAGCCGAAATAAGTGTATTTAACGTTCTTTGAGAACACTGCGAAAATATCAGTGCCAAGCAAGGTGGGTTACGAAATTCCCTCTATTTACAATATACAGTACTATGGAATATTTTTTTATTGTGATGTAAACCGACGCAGAATTTTATCAAGCTTTTGAACGATATACATATGATATGTAGTATGGGGAAAGATGCGTGCACAGATGACTGGATGCGATTGTTTGCTTGAAATTCTGTCACCAGTGTTGCTTGCGGCCCTTTCCAATATTTAGTAATTTTGTAAAAATAAATGGTTAGTTATAATGAGTTGGCGGTGTGAAAATGAATCGTTAGTTATAGCGAGTTAGTGAATAAAATAATAATAATAATGATAAGTCTGGAAGAGAATCCGGTGAATAAAATGTAAAATATATATATATATACATATTTTTTTAAATGAGAAACTTTTTGAATTTATTCAAAATTTGTTCGGAACCATCGCTACCTACTTGAAATGTTCTCCCACGACTTCGCGTGATTATTGCCTAGTGTTAGTTTGTTTTCAGTCTTTTATCAACATTTCTGTTCAGAATACATAGGTACGTTCTGCCACAATTATGCGTGTATTTTGTGTCATGTGTAAAGTAGCCCCACAGCAGTTTAACTTTACCAATCGACTTTCAGACGTCATAACTACCGACCCCCGAGCCCAAGGTCATTATTTTTGTGATGGATGTTTTCCTCACATGGTTCACTTTCCAATGATACAACTACTGATAATTTTCAATGATATTCGTCCATTTACCCCAGCGAATAACCTAAAAAAAAAAAAAAAAAAAAAAAAAAAATAGAAAAATGTGTAAAGTAGCCCCAATTTACAGTATGCTAAAATATTTCTTAAAAACCCTGCAAAATGCGAAACTATTCCTTATCAAAATATAGCAACATGGGAATCATTTGAAAGTGGAAATCGAGCTATGATAGATGAAAATTACCATGTCAGAAGATCATCACTTATCCAAAATCAGTCCAAATGGGAATAAAATAATAAAACTAGTCAATATGGAAAAATAAATGGTCTTAAGGTAGTCCCAAGGTAGTCGTACAAGAAGTTTTTTTTTTCGCAGGCGAACACTGAATACATCTGACTCTGTTCTGAGTAGGTGGAAAAAGATTTATTAGTTTGTAAAAAGTTGAAGTTGTTGCAGTTTAATCTTTCTAGAAGACAAAAATTGCGCAATGTAAAAAAAAAATTTTTAATGAAAATACGAGTATTCCGCAGAAATTGTGAAAACTGGCCAATATTCCTGAATATGCTCTAAAAAAAGGCAGAAAATATAGCAAACAATGCTTTTATGCCCAAAATATGCTAAAATAATATGATCGATCAAAGATAGCTCATTCTTCTTAAAATTCTACAAACTGCAAAAATAACAGCGATATTCTCTTGCAACAGAGAAAAACACACAAAAGCATATTTTTGGAACCCCTAGTCCAGACTTACCCTATCTGATTTTCACCTTTTGTATCCCCTAAAAAGTTTTTTTAGAGATCTTTCTGCGCAATGACAACGGATCACCGCGCCTACTAATACTCATCATATTTACGAAGGTCACACACAACGCGACCCCAATACTGTCTGGTAGTTAACCCACCCCACTATAACCACCTAGCATTTCAAGCCGCTAGCTCGTTTTATTCGCCGTAGAAAAAAATGTGTACCTTACTTATGGAACATCCCTCATATCTGATTACCCTCTAAATTTTGATGATCTTTTGTTATGATACATAGAAAATCCACTGGAATCGGAAACCATGATCCGTTTCTTATTTATGGTTCTTTTTGGAAGTTGAGATTCATTTGAGGATTCGAGTTCTAATCTTTTTGAATTGGAGAAATTAAAAGTCTGAACAAAACTGTAACCAGCCCCTCATATTAGTGAGGGCAAACCAAATTTTTGAAGGGGCGGATTTCAGCAAGGGGAGGTGCGTCAATCAATTGTCCAACAAGGTAAATGGATAACAATATGGATTTTTTCTTTTGCCAAGATGGGCAATTATTCGCCAAGGAGCAATAATCCAATTTGTACCCCTTGGTTATGTCCTGGAAGTTCAAACAATTGGAGTCCCATTGGTCTCATTGCTTCATTATATCTAAGGATGTTCTAGAATTTGAGGATCTTTTGTTATCAGACACAGAAGGTACACTGCAAAACAGTGATCTTGTTGGTGTTTCAGGTTTGTTAGAAGTTGAGATCCATTTGAGGATTCAAGTTACGTAACTCTTTCGATTTAGAGCATTGATCCCTATAAATATGAGGCACTCAAACAATTAGAATTCCTTCGTTTTTGAATTTGAAATTAGATCTGAATAGGGAGTAACCGCCCGATGCGCAATCATGCAACTACCCTCTAGTTACCCATCCTCCGGTTACCCTCAGATTCATAGGCGCCGACTTATGGAAAATATTTGGAGGAGGGGGGAGAATCGGTCGGAGCGCGGTTTTTTCTGATTATTTTATTGAGACGTGTCTGATATTTCGGTATTATCGATTTTATTTTCATTTGTTTTCTCTCTTTTTTTTTGTTAAATTTTAACATTGCTGATGAAATTTGTTGTACTTTTCCCATTTTTGAGTTGAAAATATTGAGGGGGCGTCGCCGCTCCAAAGTTTTTATTTGGGGGGAGGGTGAGGCCCCCCCCAAAGTGCCAAGTCGGCGCCTATGCTCAGACTACCCTTGTTCCCCTTTGGTTACCCGGGTGACTGGTGTGATTTTGTGCATCGGGTGCAGGTTTTGGATTTCGGCTACCTCTTGTTCAAAGAATTTGAAGGTTCTTTTTTTATTTGTAAGAAATTAAGGCATCAACTTTCTTTTCGTTGCCGCACTTTTTTGTGTAAAATATAAAATAATGCTGTTCCAAGGCCTATCGACTATCATTTCAAGATACAAGATCGTTTTTCTTTTCATCGTAAAAAGAACTGTGTACTTATGGGACATCTCTCGTATAAAGACTCCTCTCACATAGCATGAAGACTAGCAATCTGGATTGTAATTGTGGGCTATAGGAAAACCCGAATCAAGAATGTACCAAACGGGGATGAATGAGAGCGCTCCCCCACAGAAAAAAATCACTTCGCAGTACATCCTTGATCGAATGGAATGTTTATGTGTATGAGTGAACAAGCGAGCGGTTCTTTCAAAGATTGTAAGCAGGAACGAAATTAGGAGTAAGACTTTTCCGAAAATATGTATAACAGCTTGTGTGGGCGATACAGCCGATAGTCAGTTTCAAGGTTGCACTTCACTACCAATCGATAAGTTTCAGTATGTTATTTCCAAGGGCACGCGCTCACTGTACGAGCATTCACAGGAGAAAGCAAACATGAGGCGTCTATTTTGTCCCAAAACGTGATACTGATACAGGTAGACGAAAATGTCGAACTTATTATACACAATCATACCAGGAATAATAATAGCAAGCATCATCGCAGCTTTATAGAGTTTAGAGCAAGTTCCCTGTCAAAGTTGTAATCTATGATGTTATGAGCTTTATCAGACGACGTTCCTGAGCATATATGCCACTTATCCATTATTACCAAGGTCTTTCTGATGAGAGAATCATTTTTCACTGCAAATAGTTGCAGTCAATTTCGTCCCTGCTTCAGATACTCGTTCAAAACGAAAAACTCCACGTCAAAGCGGTCATCTCTCTGATCTATCAAATATCGTCTGTACATTTATCAACCCGATTTCACGATTATAAAACGCGATCTTATATGCTGACGTTACCTTTTCCAAAACGCGATCGTGTCCATTTCTCTCGACAGTCTTCTTCAGCTCCCGTCTGATCGTCGATGTAAGATCTTCGACACCGTTTGACACACCGTTGTTCATCACTTCAGTCATTTTTCGCTTTTCTGATGAACTTGAAAAATTTAGTACACGCGGGCTCTGCGAACCGATATGAGCATTACACCGAAAGAGAAGAAAATCAATACCCGCTACTTCGTGACCATCATTTAGCGGACTCTTCCCGTGACTGATTCGAAGATTCCACGCAGTGCGAGAAGCTCTTTTAATCTACACGAATAATTAAAGACTGAGGAGAAAGCAGCCGAATAATACCGCGCGGAGCTGCTATGCTCGAAAATCGATTCCAGACGAAATGTCTGCGAAGTATTTGAGATTATGAGAACAAAACGAGAACCGCTGTTCTCTCGTCTCGTGCCAATTCACACAGACGGCCTGTTCGCCTGTTTAATTCAGTTTTATTGCGGAATACTTCTTGCCTGGGTGGCGTGCGCACGCATGACTAAAAAGTGTCTATGGTTCCGAGTATTCGCGAATAACAGTCTTATTGAACTCAACAACTTGAGTTTACTTCTAATCTGGATCCTTTTCACCAGCCCCCTCCCCCTCCCTCCGAATTGTAGGTATCTAGCACATAAACGCAAGAAGCCAACCTGAAGTCAGACGAGAGCTGACAAAAGTATCAAAAAATTCCTAAAAGTTCCTTCGCCCTATGATCTTTTATTAGGGGGTGGGGGACAGGGACATTCACAAAGTAGCCTTGTGTCCATATTTTTCTTTATATGTTTCCACTTAGAATTCCAAAGTAGGTGGCATGTGGCTGTGAGGGGGAGAAGGACTTTTCCACCTGGGAATAAATTAGATCTCAGTCCTTGAAGATGATGACCGTTTGTTCTATCTTGATCGTCCTTTGCAATTATTCAAAACTTCAGTACCTCAACTATCGAAAGTTTTTTTCGGACCAAATTTAAGAAAAGGAACCCATGAATGAAGGTGTGCTTTACTAAGAAAGGGTGCATAACATAGGGATGGACCAATTTGTGAAACACCCTAAAGAATTTGATACAAAAGTTGAATTACTATTGTGGACATTGGCTTAGAGACAGAGGTGGAAATAGGAGGGGGCTAAGCCCCCGTTTCCAAAATAAGCTCTCCCCCAATTTTTAAAAAATTAATCTCAATACAGTACGACTATTTTTTCCTTACAAAAGAAGTATTACAGAGAAAAATCAATTTTTATACTTTTTTTTTGGGGGGGGGGCTATGATTTTTGGATTTTTATAACGTTTTTTAAGCGCTGGAGCTTCAGCCCCCCAAGTTTTTTCTCTATTTCCGCCCCTGCTTAGAGATTGAATTTATGTAGAATTCTATCCAAAAGTCGATATCACGATGGTAAATCGACTTTTGTATCAAATTCGACCACGCAATATTGGGTTGAAAAAAATGAGATTGAGAATGTTGACAAACGTTGAGTTTTGTATCAACTAGGGGTTACTGATTTGAAATATGCTTAAAGAGTGTAACATTCAATTAAGAAAGAGCTATATACATCATAATGATCATTTTTATACTCCCGATCTGCAAGGATTAACCTAATTTTGACCCGTGTCAATTTTGCGAATTTTGACACGGTATTTTGACATTCTGACAATTATCTCAACCAATCAGAGCACTTCGACGTATTTTTGACTTTTTGACACATTTTTGATCTGATACTAATCGTATCAGTTCTGCTACAAGTGTGCGGAGTCTATGTGATTGTCGAGGACCGACACTATTTTGACTCAAAAAGAGTGTCTTTTAACGCTGATTTCGCGGATTGGGCTGATACTGGAGAAAGAGGTTCAGTTTACTCATTTGGGATATACACTTTCAACTTTCATTGTATTTAGCAAAGCGCAATAAGACAAAAGTATCAAAATATTGCTAAAAGTTCTTTCGCTCGGATGATTTTTTATTGGGAGAGGAGGGGCGAGGCTCTTTCATAAAATACCCTTATGTCGATATTTTTCTTGACATTTTCTCGCCTAAAATTCTAAACTTGGTAACATGTTCCAGCCACGCTTGAGGGGGAAGAACTTTCTTTTTACCAGGGATAAACCAGACTTCAGTCCTTGATGATACCAACCAATTGCTCCATCATGATCTGACTTTACAATACAAAACAAGTAGGGGTTGGACCAGTTTGTGAAATACCCTGTAGAATTTGATACAAAAGTTGAATTATTATTTTGGACATAGACTTTGAGATTGAATTTATATAGACGTCTATCCAAAAGTCGATATCAACGTGATAACTCGACTTTTGTATCAAATTCGACCACAATATCGAGTTGAAAAAATTAGAGATTCAGCATGTTGACTAAAGTTGACTTTTGTATCGACTGTATTTCAAGGGGTTACTGATTGCAATATGATTAAGAGGTGTAATATTCAATAAAGAAAGAACTTAATCGTATGATCATTCTTTATACATCAGTTTACTTATTATTTTGAACACCTACATATACTTTCATTATATCTCGTACAGAAGCGCGAATAGCCGGTTTAGAGTGAAGGGACTGACAAGTATCAAAGTATTGCTGAAAGTTCTTTCGCTCCTATGATTTTTTTATCAAGGGGTGGGACTCAGATTTGGATTCCAGGGTTAAAATTGTTGTCAGATGATACGCGTCCTAACTTTTACGTCTATTCGAAATTACTATCCAACTGTGAAGAGGTCAATGTATGCTCCTTGTAGATATATTCACGTCTAATAATCTGCGGGTTTTAACTGCCGACATTATCGTGTTTTTCCTCTTTCGAGTGACAAATTTTCCCACATTCTCGCTACGCTAAATTACGTTGGAAAAACCGTTTCTTAACCTCATCTGCTTGCAATAGATTGGTAAATACATATATGTGACGGCGCATAGGGAAAGGTACCTAAGCGCCAAAAACGAAATTTTACAGGAGAGCAGTTTAAAGTTTACGTTGTATTTCTTCAGTAATTTTGTACCGAAATTACTCGTTATTGCCTTGAAATTACCCTCGGTGGTCTCCAGTGTTGTTAGAGATACTGAACCACGCTGGGTACTCTCGACCACCATTTTAGTAGCAGAAGCTAAGAGTAAACATCACTTATCACAACGTAAATCATTATCACAACATGTTACGTGTTTACTCTCGGCTTCTGCTACTAAAATGGCGGTCGAGAGTACTCATCATAGTCTAGTATCCCTAGTGTTGTCGTGAGTTGATGTGACGTCACGTTAGTGTCCGTGAGGTTGCGTGACGGGTACGTTTTACGCTTATCACGTATTAAACCTGGTTGTTTTCTTTCCTTGGTTTTCGTTCTTTGATAAATGATTTGCAAATTTTTAGAAACTGACTGAATTGAGATGTATTTTAGAAAGACGAGTGCTTTTTTGCGAAATAAAACGATTTAATATTGTATACGTAAACTACGAAAATACTTGCCAGTTGTGTGATATTATTTAATACGGACTGATATCGGTAAGATAATTTGAAAACAATAACTTCGATCAGATGTAAATGGGTAAATTTTATTATCAGTGATCAATTTTGAAACTATTTTCAGAGTATGGACGAGTTTGAAGAAGTTGAAAAGCATTATCGGTTTATTGAAGACGAAGACGAAGTTGGTAGTGACGATGATTCAGGTGATTCGATCCCTGACGACAAGGATAACTATCTCGAAAAATCGGCGCTAGATCTCGAAGAGGAGGGAACGATTTCGAAACTGTTTGGTAAAAATACACCGGCTTGCTGTTGTACAAAATGTAACACGAAAATTTCGAAAGCGATGGCATTAGATTTTCGTACCTCGTTTATGAATTTGGATAAAGATTATCAAGACATCGTTATTCTTGGACATCTCACCGCGCACAGAGATGATTTTGATTTGAGAGTGCATACTGGTGATCGTCATCGTGGTGATAATAAACGACTGAATACTCAATACTACTTTCAAGGACTTTCGATATGCCGTGAAATGTACTTTTTTCTCTACGCGTTGACGATTAGACGTTATAAAAACTTGATTGCGCACTTCCAAAAGAATGGTATTTATCCTCGTGAGCATGGCTTGAAACATTGCCCGGTCAATAAGACAACTCTCAAAGAAGACGAAATTATTTCAATCGTTTCATTTATTCGTCGATTCGCTAACTCCGTTGCAATTACGTTACCTGGCAGATTACCGCAACATCGAAAGTTCAACGTGCTCAAACTTCCAAGCTGTGAAAATAAAAGTACTGTTTATCGAAAGTATGCAGAAAGTGTGCCAGCTGGCTCCAGAGTAATAAAACTACGAACATTTCAACAGTTGTGGGCAGATTATTGTCCTAATATTGTTACGATGAAACCGGCGTACGATTTGTGTGAAGTTTGCCACACTCTTTCGAAGAACGCTGCTAAAACAGTCAATGTCAGTGAAGATGAGAAGGCAGCGGCGATTCAAGAGTATTCAGATCACTTGAATATGGCGACTACTCAACGAGAATTTTACAATGATTACAGAACAATGGTACGTTGTGATCTGAAAACTCTTTACCCTGGTCTTCCAGAATCAGAGTACTTGGTCATATCGATGGACTTCGCTCAAAATGTCAATTTTCCTTCCGGACCGCAGCAGGTTGGCACCTCGTACTTCAAGTCTGCTCGTAAAGCAGCCATCTTCGGGATAACGAACGAACGAGCAAATGTGCAGCACATCTTCTGCATCGACGAATCTGACATGATTGGAAAAGGCCCGAACTGCGTGTTATCTATGCTGGATTATTACTTGAAAGTAATTCATCCCACGAAGCGGTTGATTATTTTCGCTGATAATTGTGCAGCGCAAAATAAAAACAACACCGTCCTCCGTTATCTCCAACATCTCGTCGATACTTCGAAAGTATGTTCATCCGTAGAGCTGCATTTTTTGTTAACTGGACATACTAAATTCTCTCCAGATCGCCTCTTCGGAGTTTTCAAGTTGAAATACGCGTCAATGAATATCGATTGTTTTTCTGATGTACTCAATTGCGTCGAGATTTCGTCTTCAAAAAAGTGCAACGTACCAGTTGCGGTTCGACTCCCAAACTCGGTTCAACCAACTGTAATTTGGAAAGATTACGATCAGTATTTCAAGTCGGCTTTCAAGAAGTTACCAGGAATATCGAAATTTCATCACTTCGTCTTCGCCGCCAAAAAGCCTATCATGTGTAGAAAGTATGTCAATACCGACGTCGAAGAATTCGATATACACGTAGATGGTCCAAAATCGAATTATTCTATTATTGGCGAGCCGAGTATCGTTGTCCCATCAGGGTTACCGACTAAACGACAATGGTATCTTTACAAAAACGTACGTGTGTTATGCTTGGACGATTCGAAAAGAGATGCCGTAGCTCCGCTGCCTGAAATCGATGAAAACTACGAAAGCGACCCCGATGATGTAGATGAACCTACTTCAGAGAACGTTTCGAAGAACCCGGTAAACGAACCTCTTTCAGAGAACAAATCGAACGAAAAGAAGCCGAAAAAACCAGCGGTCAAGCCCAACAAACCATCGACGAAAAGCGCTGAAAAGTCGACGATCGAAATAACACCGAAAGAAGTTAAAAAAGTCAAAGGAAAATCTTCAACTAAACGTCTTGCTGATTCCACCCGAATTGAAGAAAATGTAACTTTGAAACGTAAAAAAAAAGTTTAGATTGAATTATTTTGTCATTTTGCTAGAAATAGATTTTTTTGAGATATCCTTTTATAATCGAAGTATTGTTTAATAAATTTCTATAATTTTTTTGCTAATTTTTTGACTCATAATTCCATCATACATCTCATAAAATGAATAGTGAAGTGAATAAACTTTCTATTGTGATGTCATGACGTTTGAGAGTGAAATGCCGAAACTCCAAAAGTTGAATTATGTGGAAATTTTTAATGTAAATAGGGTAAAATTTACCAAGGAATCGAATGAAACCGGTCCTAGGGTCCTAAAGTAATTTTTGAGGAAGATATGGCCATTTCAAGTGAGTTAGGTGATGAAAAATTTCTGACTGCCAAATTTTGATGAAAAAAGTCGACCTTACTCATTTAAAACAGCTGTATCTTCGTAAAAAAATGACTTTAGGACCCTCGGACCACTTTCAATCGATTCCCCGATAAATTTTACCCCAAATTTCAAAAAAAAAAACAAAACGAATTTTTGGCGCTTAGGTACCTTTCCCTATGCGCCGTCACATATACCTACGAGTCATAATTTCGTGTAGGGTTCTTATCTACCTGTATAATTTTTACTTCGAGGAATACCCGAATTTCCTCAAAAGGTTTATGTGTTACGTGGAATTTAATTAATGACCTGCGAATATCTAATTTTTATTCATGTTTTATAAGCTTACGTTACTAAGTATACAGAATTTCTGAGGTGTAGATAAGGAGGAAATACGGGCATGCATGAATATAGGAATATACCCACCTCAACAAACATTGAAAATAGTTCGTTTTCACGACTCAAATGATTCAAAAATTCAAAAGTGACTCAGTTTTATTAAGCTTACCTTCTCATTAACGCTTCTGCACGTTTTGATTTACCGATGTGACGTCACGTGGGCGTAGGAATATTTTCGCGTGATTTCCCACAAGGTCACTCGGAGTTTACTCTGCAGTAATTTTTATAAAAATATTTTCTTCGTTGCAAGACTGTGACGCATGCTCAAGAATGCAGCAGATCTATCAGCTGAAGAGAACATTTTTTGTAACACATGTCGAATATTCAAAGAATGTTGTATGATCAAGCACGCACCATTAATAGCGCTGTGTTCCTTCGTACTAGAAGATTACTTTTGCATAAAGTTCGAAGTTCGTGCAAAAGGTAATTTAGGTACTGCGCAAAGAAAAATCTGACCAGATTGAGGGAAAGTAATAATTCGTACCCAGTTGACTTGTAAAGTGACTTATCTCTGGTGTGCTCATAATCTGAGACTATTGACCATTCATGTGACGTGAAAGTGATCAACTGAGAAATTTTCTAATCATATTGCAGCCACCTATTAATCGCTCTCCTAAAACTCAGTGAGAAACTGTAGGCTTGTAGTCTTATTTGTCTAGATTGTGATGAGTCACTTTCCTATCATTTTCAGAACTAAGAGTGGAACAAAGTGGCAGACGGGTACAGGTGGGTCATTCTTGAGGAACCTAGAATATCAAGGGGGCATTTCTTTGTTAGACTTTTCTTTTTCTCATTACTTACATACCTACATAATTTTATATGTTAGGTAAGGTAACCTAATATGGACCACATTTTGTTTTTTAGTTATAAGTTGCCCCCTATGAGCCTGGAAATGTTGCTAAATGGCCTTAAATTGTAGTTAAAGGATCCTAGTATCCCCCCCCCCTCCAAGGAAAATATAGAAAAGTAAAAATTGAATTTTTAATTTTTTTTAAAAAAAGGTTATGATTTTAGGAAATTAAAAATTTGAGCTCCTAATATGGCCACTAACAAAGAAAAAATAATAATAAAATAGGAATTGAAAAATAATAGGTACCTATCAAGTTAAACAGTTTTGATAAGTGAAAAAAAGTTAAGAAGTTAAGTAAAGTTAAGTACCACGAATTAAAAGATTCAAACATGTTGAGCTTTGAGCTTGTAACAAATCGCTTATAAGTCGTGAAAAGAACGGAATGTAGTTTAGAGGCTTTTAAACATTATTTTTTTTTTTAACACTGAGAACAGCCGATTACATTTGTTCTTGGTCCATAATTTACAACTTTTGCCATCTGTAAAAATTTACATAATTTTTGTGCTCATTTCTATGTTATCATACCTATGTGATCTATATTGAAGTACCAAACAAACATTTTTTTAAATGTCTCACTGCTAATCGTGAACTTTTAATTTAAAAAACTCTATATGTGACCTGGAATCATGAAATGTGCCTTTTGTGCGAAAACAGGTTTTTGAGATACGCAAAAGTGTAAAGATGGGGGATGGTGGTAATGGTGCGCACGTTGCTATGGCAACCGCGTTTTGAATTCTTGTTTTCTGTTATTCCCTTAGGCCCGTTTCACACGAAAAGCCATGTGAATGGATGTTTTTAAACTTTTGACGTAATTTTTAAATGCAATTTGTGGAAAAACTAATGAAGATGGAAGCTGTGATTTGTTTCATTTGAAAGAGCGTGATTTTTTCTGTGAGAATTATTGTCAAGAAAGTGAAAAATGATTTTTTGACTCCAGAGGCACATTTTATGATTCCAGATCACATATAAATCATTCAAATTGTATTCCTTTGGGCTTAAAATAACATTCTTCGAACACTTTTTCCAAAATTATTACATAAAATGTGTACGTATGACAATGAGAAAAGTTGAAAGCATCAAAATCGTTTTTTCCTTGTGGGGCTTTCTGGTTTGAATGTTCAACACGTATTGAAATGGTACATCAAGGACAATAGCCAAGGACGAAAATAAGAAGCAGAGGGCAGCCTGTCCTTCCCCAACCCTCCGCTGGAGTTGGAAAATTTCATCAGTAGGTGGATTCAGAGTTAGAAAAATCCAACCAGTCAAAAGGTTTTTTTTTTGCTATTACAAACAAATTTTGATACTTGGTTATTTTGATTTGAGTCACTTGGATCAAAAGTTGAGAAAATCCAACAAAAGATTTTTTTTCTAATACAAACAAATTTTGATACTTGTAAATTTTGACTTCAGTCAGTTGAGAATTTTACAATATTTGCTCCCCCAGAAAAAACTCTTTGCTATGTCCCTGACAACTGCTTAAACTTCTTCCGGGCGGTAGCGCCCTAAACAGACGAGATAAGCCGATAGTCCATATTGGCAACCAATCCATAGTAGACTACCTTTACCTTATGTAAGTAGTAGAAAATATTCAACAAGCTTACAGAGTAGGGGCATCAAACTTTATAGAGGGGGACCACTTTTGTCCACTACAACAGACATCTCGTCCACGGCGGAAGCACTGATATCCACGATTACGGACAGAAAAACTTCAAATATTTCCTTTTCCGAGGAATTTCTGAAAATTAGGCTATTGTATGCGCCAATGACTACGATCTGATGGCCCTGAATCGTGTTCAGGGATCAAAACTGTACCAATATTGCCATTTGTTATGCTGAAAATGTATAAGGCGCATATTTTGACACCAGTCAAAGGTTGATCACGAAAATGGACCTAAAACTCTGGTAATATAACTTTACGCCATCCCATTTGGAAATGTGAAGTCATTCACAGCAAATCGAACTCATTAACATACATTCCCAATCTTTCTGAATAATACCACTTTATTGAGAATAAACAACTTGAAACAAAAATGTAAAAAGATAGAATACAAAAGGTATTAAGACAAGATGGTAACATCCACAACGCTGGACCCCTCTCCATACGCTTTTTCTATTCAGAATATGGTAACTGTCCAGCCTGATGAATTGGATTGGTGGAATTTGTTGCAGACATTATCACGAGTATATAACCAAATATACCCCCCCCCCAAAAAAAATAATAAATAAATAAATAAATAAATCGAGAGAGTTAGGGTTCAAGGGTTCAATATTTGCTAGGAACAAAATATTCTCAGTTTCTAGATAATTACCCAGATACTCTATTTTATTTCAGCATAATATGTGGTGTGTACTCAATTCTGTCACAAAAATAAGTTTGGTGCGTCCCCGCCTACCGGGGTCACTTCCCTCCATCTCTTCCCCGGCTGTGCACACTGCCCATTTTAGGGCAAATGTCTTCCCCTTCCCCCTCCATATTTCCTTGTCAGCGACATGCCTTCTCCACTTATCGCCCAACATTTTGGCTATTTAATCCTTCCACCGAGTGATGGGTCTCCCCCTTCTCCTTTTCCTATCATACGGGATCCGTCCCTCCACCCTTTTCCCCATCTTTCATCCCCCGGTCGCCAAATGTGACCCGCCTATTTCCATTGGCTTTTCTTTACAAAATAACCAATATCAGGCATTTTTGTTTTTGCCCTGATTTTTGTATTTTGAATTTTGTCTGGCAAGTCTGATATTGAGCATACTTCTTTCCATCGCTCTTTGGGACACCCTTAGTCTTTCTACATTTGATTTTGTAAGGGCCCACGTCTCTGGGCTCCGCATGTCAAACAGGGTAGAATGCAGCTTCTCCATACTTCTGTTTTGGTCTGGGTATGCAGCTCGTTCAAAACGAGACTGCATACCCAGGTACTTACTTGTACATAATATGCCTAGAAAGAGTAGGTACTAAAGTATCCTCACTAGAATGACTTACTTTTTGTGTATTTCAAGTTGATGCAGTTATTATCAAAGAGATTTAAATTGAGCACAAAACTCTGTATACAATATTTATAGGTAGTTTTCAGTCATAATATACCTATGTAGCATATGCTTTAGAAACAATCAAATGCTGTGTGGTCATGAATGTAGGCACATCCAATAAGAGTAGGTAATTATTTCCACTTGTAATGGAACAAAGTTGAATAAGAGAAAATGTAAAAAGCAAATGGTGAATTCCTGGATCGATAACTTTTAGGTGTAGGTTCTCGTCATTAATAAAATGCGATATAATTTTTATTACATTTAAATATTACAATTTCAGTCTGTTCGTTCAAAGTCTATGAAATCTTAAATCTATGTATCATTAATCTGTATCTGTACATTTTGTGCAGACTTATAATTTGAACAAAACTAGATTTCACGTAGCACAGTTATATTTCGTTATGACAAAAAAACATTTGGCGTAGAAAAAAACATCACTAGTTCCATCTTCAGCGACTGCCATTGTCTCGTAATTCGGGCTATCTGGAGATGTTGATGGGTTCTTTTTCCTTCTGTTTTCTGAAGGGATTCCAGGTTAACTTCTTCTGGGTGGTTAAAGATCCGGATGGACTGTGCTGGTAGGTGCTATTCCTCGAGTTTGTTCCACCGCTGTCGCTACTATTACTGCTGTTACAGCTACTTGATGCGTTTTTATTTTTTGGCTAAAAGAGGAAAACGCGTAGTAGGTACTTTAATGATAAACTCAAAAACGAATTAAAAAAACAAATCAAATACCGAGCGTATTTATGGGTTCACTAGCTTAACTACGGCGCCGCCTTCGCGGCACCTTGATCAGCTTAACTACCCGTAAGAGTGTACGATGCCTACAGAGGACGAAAAAATTATAGTTTTCCCGTACTATGTTCTGAGCATTGAGAACTACGAGAGCAAACTCTGCGGAGTTTAAGCAAAAGATCTGGCAACGTTGTAATCTGCATAATAATCTTCAACGTTCCACTGAGCAAAGAACAGGGGTTCAGAACAGAAAATTATTTGTTTACACGGTTGTTTTAAAACGGAATGTTTCGTTTCCCCATAAGCGACCATGTAAACTAAATCGTTTTGAACCCCTGGCCAAGATGAATTTAAAAAATATTGCAACGTTGCCAGACAAATGCAAGACCTCACAGCTCTTTTACAGCTTAGTTATACAACTTTTTAATTTTACTATATTACGTAGACTATAGCTGAATAACTTTGCTACATTCATGGCGTCTTGATTTTCAATTCAGCATGTGATACCCGCTTTGAGAAAAATAAGGAAGATTTTCCCCACCATGTTTTGGGCATGAAAAAAAGCAAAGACAACCGTCGCAGGATTTGGGATATTAACATGGTAACGCCCCAATGTTTGTTATAGGCAAGAATCTCACATCAGGTCTTGTCAGGATATCTACATATAATCAGTGGAACGTTGATTTTTACAACGGATGAAATATAAGGATAGAATAATGTTCTTGAAAGTATGCGAATCTTTATCACTTCTTGAATGTTTTGGCGAATATAACTCCATATCATGAGTAAGTAACTATACTTTGCGCCACCTTACATTAGGACAGCACGTGGCGTGCGTGTACACGATGAATTCTTTGTTGCTTTAAGTTGATAATACTAATGGAGCTGATACCATCAATAGGTGTGCATAGGTACCTATTAATGCTACAAAGTATAGCACTTACGTGTTAGGAACTACTGTTACTTCTTTTAAAAATTTATCTAATTCGTGGAAGCTTGATAATGACACTTTCAAGAGTATTTTCGTTACATTTTTGTGAAACTCCTTTACAAAATTTTTCCATAAACAGTTTTACTCGAATCAAAATCGAACTTAGACGCCGCTAGCTTGCTAAATTGTGCTGTTGCTTTCAAACTGTTAGTCATTATTTCACCACCGAAACTAACACTTATGTCAGTAATGACCGAAGTACCTAGTACCTAGTAACACAGCAACTACTCACTAGCGGTGTACCCAAATGTTATTCTGTTGGACAGGGAAATGGGCAAATTTTGTCAACAGTTAGTGAACAAGAACACAAAAGACAATAACAAAAAACTCAAAGAAAGAGATGAAAGTAATAAAGTACATATAACAGGAATTAATGAAGTGAAACGATCAAAAGAAAATGATTTTTAGACGGGGGGGGGGGAGAAAAAATAATTAATACAGCACCAAAAAGTGGGCAAGGAAGTGTAGGTAATGTTACGAATAAGACTGTTAAGAATCGAGTGTAAAGTTACCATATAGTGACAGAGTATTAAATGGTAAAAATTTCAGCTAAACGAGTATCTTTAGTAATGGTCCAAGTTTATATGTCAACAGAAAATTACAGTAAAGAAGTAGAAAAAATGTATAAAGAAATAAAAAAGTTAAAAAAATTTAAATACTTAGGTGTCTGATAATGCAAGATGGAAAAAGTAAAACATAAATACAATTAAATGAAGAACTTTAATACTAATAAAGCAAAGGAGATTAATTTTATACTAATTACAAAAAGGCAAATTACTCCAGAAATCAATTTATTGAATTTTTTAATCACAAACTCGATGTTTCGACACTCGCTGTCATCATCAGGTAACAAACACGTAAAATTCAGTATTGATTTTTGGAGTAATTTGATTTTTTATAATTAGTTTAAGAGAACTTTTTTTTTTCAAAAAGGAGACATACCTATTTAGGGCAAATATTGTAGATTTGGAAGTAGGACTGAAATTTCTTTAAACGGTTGTTCGGAGTAGGTATAGCATTGTATGCCTGTGAGATCTGAACAACAGGAACACAAGAAAGAGAAAGGATAGAAGCTTCCAGAATGTGGTGCTATTGGAGAATGTTGAAAATCAAATGGATAGAAGAGAATAGGAATGAAGAAGTATTGAGGCGAACAAAGCGGAGAGAAAAGTAAAATTGTGAAGAGAAGAGTTAAAATGATGGGTCTCAATATAAGACATTTATGGATACTATTGTTACTACTAAAAGAAATGGTTAAGGGAAAGAACTGGAAAGGAGGGCAAAAAATGAGCTCTGAAGAGCAGATAATGAAAAATATAAAGAGTAAACCATAGTGGCGGGGTCTGGACACCCCTTCCGAAATTTAAATCTTTAAATCTGTCTATAGTGACCTAGAGCTATAACATTTTCATTCGGACACCCCCCCCCCCCCGAAATTATTTTCTGTATCTGCCTCTGTAAACCCTTTTCAGAAATGGAAAGATTAGCCGAGAAGAAAGAAAAATGGAGAGACGTAACGTACTAGTCGAAATACTAACGAATATATCACCATCACACGTTACATTAAGGCTCCATATTCATATGGGTTAAGACAGCCGCCATTTTCTTTCCAGTTTGACCCGTCAGAAGAAAATTGGCCGACGTGAGCGGTAAAAACCAGCTGATCAGCAGGACTGAAAGCTAGCCTGAACGATTTTGGCATGAAAGCCAAAGCTGAAAGTCGAAAGCGGATTGGGTTCGAAAGACGATAGCAAAAGCCGAATCTTTTTCGGTTTTTTCAACTTTTCCCCGAAAATTATAAAGTGGTGGAAAAAAACAGAAAAAAGTATTTGTGACCAAAAAAACACGTGCTAAATAAATAAATAAATCAGTAAATGCTAGGCAACCGGGAAAAGAAATAATATATTGTAAAAACTCTCCCAAAATCCGAAAGTCAAAATCTGAAAAGCTGAAAGCCGAACGGTTTTGGCATGAAAGCTAAAGTCGAAAGTTAAAAGCTGACTGAGTTCAAAGCCGAAAGCGAAAGCTTTATCGTTCGGCTTTCAGTCCCTGCTGATCAGTTCTTGCTTTACGGACCAAACTGGAAAGAGAATGGCGGCTGTCCTTCCCTGTCTTCCTTTAGAGCCTCAGTTAAATGCATAGATCAACATATCAATAACAGTTGCTTTCGTCACCAAGATATTTAAAATAAGGGTCAAGGAAAGCGTTTAATCTGACCAGCCTGTCTCTTTGTCCTGCATTTGCCTTGTGACAGCAGTTGATGATTGACATTATTGAGCAAATTAAATATTTGCATATGAATTTTATTAAGTAATCTACATACATAGGTTGTCGCTAAGTAACTGAGACTAAAATTCGTACGGCCCACTAACGGTACCTATCGGCTTTTCAACGCAGTAGGGGGATAATTTGGTTCATTAGCTATCGATTGAGACTACGCCGATTTCATTTGATTGAAAACTCGCTTTTTCAGACCTATTTGAAAGAAACCATATAAAGATTTTTCCAAAGAAGGAAAAAAAGCATACTATTACAAAATTTTTTATTAACCATCATCTTCATTAAGTACACGAATATCTTTTTCAAAATAAGCGTCATTCATGGCTATACAGGGATTCATTCGTTCTCGCCATTTATCGAAAGTTTTTGCGTGTTCCGCCGCCGGTAAGGAGGGGAAAAACATCTGCGCCGCAGTGATGCGAATTCTTGATTCGTGTTGAATTGACGACCCCGTAAGGCTGCCTTCAGTTGAGGAAATAACCAAAAGTTGTAGGCGGCGAGGTCAGGACTATACAGGGGGTGGGGTGAATTGTGATTTTTTTAGAAGTCATCACCTCGGCACAGATGTACTGTGTTGAAACGCCAATAGGTAGCATTGGTGGGTCGTACGAATTTTAGTCTCAGTTACTTAGCGACAGCCTATGTAAATATTGCTGAAATGGACCGGCATTCTCTGGACTGTACGACTATCTTGGACACTAGGAATTGGTGTTGTTAGATAAATCGATTTTTTGTCATTTTGTCAGAGGAGCATTCATCTTTTATTACGTCTAAATTTTTGTCATCTTCAGATTCTTGTCATATTGTTTTTTCCGGGTTTTGTTAGGTCTTAACAAAATTATTTTGTCCTTTTGTCTTCCTTTTTTGCATGTCGCTTAGCATAGTTAATCATTGACAAAATGTCATAACAGTTTTTTGTCATTTTGTTTTGTCATTGAATTCATTTTTTTTTTTGTTATGTCACTTACGAAACAGTCCAGACAAAAGACAATTTAAGGTTTCGTCATATGACAAAATTTTGAAAATTCAATTGTCATTTTGTTTTGATACGTCCAACAACACTGCTAGGAATATAAAAATACATCGCAACAAAGACCAACACTGCTGGTTTATTAAATGTAAGTCGATCAGTCTATTGGGACTGCAAGCGCGAAAGAGTCGTCGAAAACATTCGTCCGAGGCGCATTTATTCTGTAGACAAAAGCACTGGTGTAATTGGAATTCATTCCTCTATGTATTTATCAATACCGGCCCGAGCTTTCAATGGGTAATCGCTGTGAAATGTAGCCTAACAGTTATCAAAATTACATTCTTCTTCTCGAGCAAGATCTAGAGTCACCACTTACTTTCAAGTAATTTCTATCCATAGGGGTAACTAGTTTCAACGTCAGCGAATCTCCAGCTTCTTTGATTAGCTTCACCACTTCTTCATGGTGCGCCCATTTCACATCTTTTTCATTTATAGATACAATGAAATCGCCTTCTTTCATTCCTCCAAACTACATAACATTGACACAAAGTACTTATTAGTCTTTCAACTACATTTTAAAATCGTTACTTCAGCACGGAATACACAATATATTTACATGAGCTAGAGATCCGGTGTCAACTGCGGCCACAATAACTGGCGCATCACCGCGTACGCTGAATCCGAATCCGGAATCCGCGCTACCAGTCCGCTGTAACTGAATACTCCTTGGTACCGACCAGTGGTGTTTGGCCGAAAATATTGCTACCGGACCCAAACGGTGAAATAGGTCTTCTACTGGTAAATGAGCGAAATCAGGCGACGTTAACGAGAGCTGGAATTTGGAAGAGGCTGGAAATAGGCAACCACTGCGTTTAGGTATGTGCACTGAATAACTGCAGGTATCTTTATGAGCTGTAGCAATTATCTAAGTTGTTCATTCTTACGTTCTATGTTTGGTGGATCTAAGATTTCGCTGAAGTCGTCATCGTCGTCTTCCATATCGGCATACGCCTTAGACGTCCTCTCGTGACATTTGGTAAGCACGTGTGATAAAAAATGTTTGTTGCGTAACTCCCGACAAAGTCGAAGGATCCGATGTGCTTCTTCGTGAAATAAGAGGGCGGATTTAAGATGTGCTTTGCCTGCAAAAATGAATAGTATCAATGGGTACTCGAGTTGTTTGATGGCTGTTTGGAAGGTGATTACATAGGAGTCATTCTACAAACGGAGGTCGACATTACAAAAACGTATAAAAACTGATGAACTAATGATTCTGCTGCTGTGTGCAGCAGAAATTGGGTAGGGTGCCCGGGCTTCGTTCAAGAACCTGTACTCGGTTAAATGAAGAAAAAAAGCCATGTACGAAAAGTTGCCTGCGAGGAAATTGAAGGGGCTATGCCGTTTTAAAGTACAAAATAACACCATTTTCAAGGCTATTATACGAGGCATGATAATCGACGGAATAAAAAATTTGATTATGGGGGCTGGTAGTACTGGCTTGGATGGGAAAAGATCTCAGTGTGATGTATTGCCTATTCTCAAAATTGAAGGCGCTAGAAAAAGTTAAAAGTTGGGGAAATTTCATGTTTTGTTAAATGGTCAGAAAGACCGTTTTTCAGCTCAACCCTAGGTAAATAATTAATGGTTTGAGAGCTATTGTGACTATGGGAACTTGTACATATCTAGGAGATGAAAACATTTTATACCACCATCTTCGCCGAATTCTGAATTTTTAAAAAGTTTTCCTGCATTAAGTCAAATCAAAAGACCCGACTTTTTAGGGCGCTTGCCCGCGCACAGCGCTGCAAGCATATCGAAATTTCATCATTTTTTTCATTAAATACGACTGAATTGTTTACAGCTCATAGTTCAGTTTTAGCTCAGTTGCGTTCTCCGCCAACTGCTGCCATCTATTGATAAGTCTGTTTACTATTATGAATGTATATTTGTATCCTCTCCGCCTCTCCATTACACTTTTGATTTACAAATGCAACTTGTTTACGTTTTATTTTGTAATTTTGTATTTTACTCATGAAAGTATTGTGCAACTCCTACTTTTCTACAAAAGGAACTATTTGCTCAAAGAAAGTGAAGACATTTACTGGATTTAGAAAAGGTAAGTGTATTGCTTGTTGTTACAAAATGGGTTCTCAGTTGAATTAGCGTATTATAATGTATTTGAATCGAACCAAATACATGCAACATTCTGTGGTATGCTTATCAGGAAATTTTCCAAGGAATAATGCGATGTGAGTTATGTCTCATAAATATGTTAGCAGTATTAAGTGGTAATTTTGGTATTCTGTTTCAGGTCTTACACGAATATTTCGTTTCTTGTTTGACTATTTACCTTTGCATTTTCGTTATCAGGAAAGACGAATCATCCAAAACCGTCAACATGCCTTCAACCACAAATTTGAACTTCTATTGTAATTGTGTAGCGGAAAAACGAAAAACATGAAGAAATAATTGGCAGATCACATTTTGTTTTTGAAATGAAAGATTATCTTTTTCGCATTTGAAGGTCCACGAATATTGCACGCGTTGTGTGACCAGGAGTGGAGCTAATGTCTTTGCGTCTCATAAACATTGTAATGAGGAGTGAGAACACATTAATATGCGTTTTCTAAAGCGAGAACACAACTTTATTTGAATCTAAGTAAAATTCTTCGTTTATTTGAATTGAAACAAAATTCCTGTCCCTCTTTGAATTGTTATTAGCAGTTAACAGTTCATATTCATTGAATTCCTTGGATTTATGTCCTTTGAATTTATTTGTCTTGCAAAGGTAGAGTGTTTGATTTCTGCTTGCGGCTTGGAACAAATTAAACAGAAAATCGAAATGTATTCTAGTATGTTCAGTGTTGTTCAAAGTCTGCTGCGAGATTGCAGTCTGCAGCTTCACAGTTTGAAGCTTTGAACTTCCATGATGTGCGCGTAGCATCTAGGATTTTGCTGTGTTATCGCATTTTGATGCGTTTCAATTTAAAATAAATGTGACGCGTTGCGTCAAAAGGGCCATTATAGTGATTTAAAATTTTGAGTTTGCGAGTCTGGTACTACCAATTTCCAAGGTCTATAGTCTAAAGAATACCGCATTACAGAGCCCGGAGATCTGATATGTGGAAGCATTGGAAGCAACCTCAAATTCTGTAGACCTTACCAATCAGTGGTACCATACTCGCAAACTCAAAATTTCGAGATCACCACAAGGGCCCATTTCACGCACCACGTCACAAATAATAAATAAGAATTTGCAAATACCCTATTGCCAGGTCCTCTGGACCTCGCTTGTTAATTTTTTTTAGGTACTTTGACAAAAAAAAAAAAAAAAATTAATCGTGTAATCTGGTTGTTGGTAATAATCGGCAAAGTTTTTAAAAACATGTTGGAACTCTCACATGCATTCAACTACCAGATTATGTTTTCAAATACGCGCTTACAAGCGTTCCAGTCGATAACCATTATTTGCATCTCAATTTTTTTTTTCAACTCATCCACTGTTGTTGAATGATTCCAATAAACATTGTCTTTCAATTGGCCCCATAGAAACGAATTTGGCGGAAATAAGTTCGGGCTCCCAGGTGGCCATTTGCCCTTTGAAATGATTTTTGTTCCCAACAAATGAATGAAGAATTTCGGCCGAATTCTTGTAAGAACCAATCGCTGTAATCATAACGTGACGAAAAATCTACCAACTTCAATTCGAGCAACACTGTTACTTGATAAGGATAAAATCCGTCCTCTTTTAATTGGGATATAAATTAGTGTTACAAATGTTGGCACGATTGCGTCTTATCAGTGGTATGAATGGGTGATCATGGAGATTTAGCCCTACGCGTGTACCAAACTTCAACTATTATTAAGTCGATTAGAAATGCCCTTTTAAAGAAAATTTGTCCAAATTTTAACTGCATCTTCACTAAAAAGTTGAATCATAATCAGTTCCACTGGTAGAGTAATTTTTACTCGTTTGTTCCCCTCCTGAGGATAAAAGACTTTTTGGACGGTCACTTTAGGACCTTTTTCTTCCAATCAGTGATCTTTTGATCTTGTGATTTTCATCTGTCACCAGGGCTGCAAAGCCGAAAATTAAAACTTCGGATTCGTCTTAAACTTTTGACCTTCAAAAATAAAGATTCGAATTCGGCTTTCAGCGTCGATATTTTTGCTTTTCAGCTTTTGAAGCCGACACAATAAAGATTCGGCTTAAAGCTATCGCTTTTCAGCTCTTCTTCTTCTTTTCCAAATTTTGCAAAAAAAGAAGAATCTGTTGGCACTTCCCTCCCACAGAGAACAAAAGTTGCTGAAATTTGGTGAAAAATTTACTAACTGAAAATTGAGGTAAATGTGATTTATCATTTATGTGAATCAACTTTCATAGTTTTTTTTTTATTGGATTTAGCTACCAGTTTTTTTTTGTTTTTTTTTTGTAATCAAAATTGAAAATACATAGTAGAAAAAAGTGCATCAATGAAAAATTGAGAAAAAAGAGAAACCTATTTATTTGTTTCTATTCTATTACTCGTATTCTGAGTTATAAGAGGTTTTACTAAATCGAATTTAGCGATAAACAATCATGTAGCATGTTCACCCCAATTTTTGATGACTTGGAGCGCCCCTTGTGGCTATGGGACCTCCGAAACTTCAATGTCCAAATTTCAAGTTTTGACTTTAGAGATGTTCCTGTTTTGTAATTTGTTTGTTCCATTCGAATAAAATTCATTTTCTCATTTGGTCATTTCTCAATAGTCATTTTGACTCACCAAACAATTGAAAAAAAAAAACACGTAAAAAGTCGAAAAATGCTAAAAGACTTCAACTTCAGCTTCCGCTTTCACCTTCGAAATTTTGGCTTTCAGCTTTTGATGCCAGAACATTAAAGATTCGTCTTAAAACTTTCGGCTTTTAGCTGACTTTGCAGCCTTGTCTGTCACTCTACCACAATGCGAAAAAAATTTACGTAGCACTTTTTTTTAGTGATGGTAATACTTCTTTGAAAATTTCACCCGGCAACATTGTGTTCAGTCGTTCTAAGGATCTATGTCTTGCGCTTCTTCGAACTTCTGTTTAAACCGCATTCGTGCTCTGTGTTGAAGAAATTGGTTCTGAAATATTGCTCGACAATGTAGGCCCGCTGTTCTAAGATATAGCGTATTGACTCAACGCAGGATAACTTTTTAAAAATTCAGAATTCGGCGAAGATAGTCGTATAATTTTTTCATCTCCTGGATATGTACAACAAGTTCCTATCGTCACAATAGCTCTCAAATCATTAATTATTTACCTAAGGTTGAGCTGAAAAACGGTCTTTGACCACTTAACAAAAAATGAAATTTTCCCAACTTTTAACTTTTTCTAGCACCTCCAATTTTGAGATACTAAGATTTTTTTATCCAAGCCAGTACTACCAGCCCCCATAGTCAGATTATTTATTCCGTCAATTATCATGTCTCGTACATCGTCTTGAAAATTGTGTTTCTTTGTAATCTTTAAAACGGCATAGCCCCTTCAATTTGCTTGTAGGCAACTTTTTGTACATACTTCTCGTTTTATCGAGTACTATGCGTACCTAGAGGTTACTTGAATGAAGTTCGGGCACCTAGTATATTTTAATGCTAGTTAGTTATTTTTTATTACCCAATTGCTTTCTCTGCTCGTCTGTGAACGAAGAAGAGTAAATTTCATTCAAAGGGGTCGAGTGCATGAGCTGCAGCATCCGCTTCGTATGACAACTCAGCTCCTCGAGAGACTTGACCAGCATTCCAACAGCACTGTGGTAGTGGGCTATTGCAGCGTAGTGCTCCCGTTTCACTTGTATCAGGGCGATCCATGAATAAGGCACGTAGTCTCGAACCGCTGGTACTGATATTAGGTTATGGACCACTGAATACACATCTGCCACCTACAAATGCCAAGAATATGATTAAACTCACACGCATGACTTGGGCTGATTTGATGATTAATAGAACATAACATAAGAACACCAATTACTGATGATCCTGTGAGCAAGAAAGGGAGAGGGAGAGAGAAAACAGCCCCTTTCGGCGGATCCAGGGGCGTTAGAAATATGGCATCTACCCCTTTTGGCCAATACAACGACTTAAAATTCAAAATTAAACTCGTCTCTGCTCGAGGTCCTCCCTTCTTGCTCTACAGGAATGCTGAGGGTGCTAATGAGGGGTACCTGTCTTGGCCTTCACTGGGTTTCCTTAGGACAGGTTTGCGCTTTCTGGGGTCTTCTGCTAATAAGCCGGCATAAGTGTGTAGGACAGAATTGTGGACTGGGGTACCTGTGGTTGCAGCCGGTGGCGTATTGGGCGGGCGCTGCAGTTCAGACCAGGCTGTGAACCGCGTGGAATAACGCACGAGCAGAGCTCGAGGCGTTTGTAGGCAGCCACATCACTCTCCCGAGACGATAGTTAAAGTGATACTGGCTATCCCGCCAAACTAGTCAGCGGTTATCCAATTCGCCGGCACAGTGATGCGGGCCAAGGAGGACGCCAAGCGCGTGTGACAGCAGACTGCATCCGCGCAGCTCACGCAATCCACGCAGCAGGTCTTAAGCGACGACTCCCTCATAAGTAGGGAAGGCTCCCCCACCGTATGGTCGACTCTACAGTTGAAGCCCCCACAGAAGAATACAGAAAGGTGATACCAAAGTACGGCGGCAGTAAGGGTGAAGACGGATACGACGTCAATGGTGCAACCGCGAATAGGAATGCGTGTGCTGTTATAAAAAGAATGTGTGTCGATATAACTAACGCCATTAATCCATGCCAAGATTTTGTCCAATAAAAAAAAATAAAAATAAAAAAGTCCACAGGATTTCAATGTTTGAAATACTTGTGACTTCAAGTGCTTGTTTTAATTTTCAGTCACTTGCGTAGTAACGGGAGTGGAGTTTCGGTTAGACCCCCGTAACACTGTCAAAAGAGCATTTTAGAATGTATTTTAGCGCATTAATTACAACAATAAGACGACTGGATATGAGCTGTAGCGATCACTAACAGCCCTGCCCCCCCCCCAAGATGAGACCTTCCTACGCTGGTGTTTTCAGTCAAACAGATTTCAATGCTTGCAACCAGTTGCCACCTTCGTGAAGTTTGATTTTGCGCTCAGATTATAACAGTAGGATAATTTCTTTTGCTCCCTCTACAGATATTCCCACTGCAGGAGAAGGGTAGGTATAATAAGGGTTGGTATAAAATCTTAGAAGACAAATTGTACAAAATGGGGCAACACGTAGGTACATATATTTTTCTGTATAAGTGCACCGTTTGCTGGATATCAATTTATGACATCTACTTGTGGACTACAGGTTTGTGAAAACCTTTGACGAGGATCGTGATGCCGGGGCCTCTTTGAATCTTACCGACTACTGAACTAGTCTTATGAGCAGAAGCGTGAACAAATCTAAATTGGTGTTTACGAGTCTTCATCAAGGTTATCAGATTCTTAATGAATGTTAAAATAAGTCTTAACAGAGTTTAATGAGTCTTGAGAGGTCTTTTTGTGTCTTAACGACTTCTCGTTAAGTTTGAACGAGTCTTGATGACACTTCGCCAAATTTGAATGACTGATTTCAATGAGATTTGCATGCGTTCTAATGAGTCTTAGTATTCACAATATCCCAGCAAGACTGAACAGAATCTTAATGATCGTTCATGAATCTTATAACACACCATCAATGAGTATTAGTGAGTCTGAACAAAGTCATGACGAGTCTTAATAAAGTCATACAATTGTAATGAATCTCAAAACGGTTTTATGGAATCTTAACGTGTTTTAATGGGTCTCAACCACAGAATCTGAACGAGTGCCTTCGAAAGTATTGATGCAGTTCTAATGAGTCTCAATGGTTCCTCAACGCTTAAGGATATTCAATATCCTAAAGAGCTATAGTCATGTTTCACGAATTTCGAAATCCTAATGAGTCGTGTGCGAGTTCTCAACTTTGTGTTAACGTGCCACAAACATTTTTGTATAGAGTTCTTATCGGTCTTAATATGTCTCAAAAATTTAGACAGATTTTAATTCATTTTCATCTTATTGTCGTTGGCTGTATGAAGAACGTTTATTCAATAATTAAACACACGGTATTGATTTTTGGAAATATCTTTTCGTCGACTTCTGGGTAGCAAGTCTTTTATTACAATGAAAGGAACACATCTTTTTACAGTCTTGTTGTACGTGAAGGATTTCTCAAAGTCCAAATTTCCATATACGGAAAATCGTATGTTAAACTTCACCTCTGTTGAGCGGTCCTTAAACATTTTTTTCTTTCGAAAAAATGTTGGCTGGTATGTTTTTACACCGACTGAAACCATTTTGGATTCTAAGACGAAAAAATTTCTAGAAAAAACCAAAAAATGTCTTCGGACATATTTCAAACCGCCCCTCGCGCAATAGCTTCGGTTCTGACTGAACTTCAAGGTAAAAAGACACATCTGTCTGCCTATTGTTCAACTCAGTACTACTTATTAGACAACAGTGACGTGTAAGTTGCAGCACCGAATTCCGCAGGAGCAAAACCGATCTTCAGAGAACTTGGAAACTTCGAGTTTTATTTTTCTTCAACTGTACTGGCGCAACTCAATGAGCCATAGCCGGTCTTAAGGAAGGATTTCGGAAATAATCCCCTCTCCTCCTGGTTACTTGAAATATAGTTTTTTCGCAAGAATGTTCCGAAAAATTAAAGAAAAGTGCTCTCTTTGCACGATTAGTGTTTTTCGTTACTTTCAAACTTTTAAAGCCGTTAGGAGCCGCAGATAAATGAATTTCTTTTGTGACTTTAAATATAAATTTCAAAAGAAAGAAAAAAAACAGCCAAGAAAGCAAATTGAAGATTCCCGTGAGATGTTAAGTCATTATTGAACCTGAATAAGTCTTGGAAGAATAAATTGTCTGAATAGTTTATTAGAGTCATATCCAAACGCGACCCTGACTGAATTTAAATCGAGTTCTTAAAAGGAACACGTAGTGAGAGACAGAAGAAACGGGAAAAAAGAATCCAGAAACAGGTGAAAAATCAAGGACAACAACAGAAAAGTGACATGAAAACTGAAAAATATTTAAGAAAAAGGAATAATTTATCATTTATAAATAAACAGTGAAAGGCAAGAAAACAGAAAATGGTTTTAAAAAAAGACAAAAAAGGAGGGGCCTCACTTATCGACTTTGAACTCCCCTGATCACTTACAATATATGGCTTCTGTGGAAAAATATTATTCAATTTATCTCACACATCAGTCTGAATTAACTGATGAATGAGGAGTGCTTTTCCAACATGCAATAAGTTCATTTTTCTGAATTGTGCAGCAGGCACAAAAAACAGTACATAGACTTCATTTTTCATGTTTGTTCCTCCGATTTTCGACGAAAGCAAGCCTCACACTCAACAGATACGACCGAAAAATGTCATTCTCAAAACTAAAAACATACGGAACAACAGGCGAGAAAGAACTGAAAAAATTATTTATTAACCAGAATAAACTACTGATAAATTTGTGAAAAAGGACCTAAAGTGAAACAAAAGACAAAAAATACAGAGAGCAACAACCCAAATATGGATAGTATTTCATGACGATCTCACAACTGCAAGGGTGGATATCTGTAGTAGGGTAGCACAAATGTTACCTTTTTCTATGAGAGGGAGGGGGTTCTGGCTTCCACTCTGTATTTAGGTGTAAAAACTAGGTACCCAAAATTTCTGTGAACATTTTTTTTAGTAGTTCTACGAAGAGGGTAAAGTTTAAGATAGGATTTTCCATAAGAAAAAGTGCAGTTCAACTTATCTTGTAACTAAAAATTGAAAAGAAGTAAATAGATTAATTGTATCCAAAAATATTGTTATTGACGTCATCTATCACCCTTTCGGGAAAAAAATTGATTTAGGGAAGCAATGGGGCTCTCAAACATTTATTAACGCATTCGTGATTACCAGTCAACAGAAAATGAACAAGTGACGTGTTATGGATTTTGGGTGCAAGTACCTTCCATCAAAAGAGTGCCACAGGGGGTTATAACCAAAAAATCGGGATAATAGCTACAAGGACGTCGGTTACAGGGTTTCTTGCAACACTGAGTTCAATTTTGAGGTTATGTAAGCTCTAACCTCTATTTATTAAGGTCCAAAGGAGGCTCTAAAATATCGACATTTACATACAGAAACTTTATTAATATTTTGGTTTACTGAGTTTATTTTTGAAATCACTTGAGCTGGAACACCTACCTATCGAGATCCACAGAGGGCTGTAATTTGAAACTTCGGTAAATCTAAGTTTCTCAATAATATTCAGTTTCATTACAACCTCAAAATTGAACTTATACTTGCAATAAACCTCATAGTCGACATCTTTGAACCTATTAACCCCAATTCTAGGTTATGACCCCATATGATGCATTTTTGATGGAGAGGTACCAAAAAAATACCTCAAAAATGAGTTAAGTACTCGTAGACCATGAAAAGGAGTCTTTACCTGCACTTGTTCAGTTTTGTTGACTGGAATTCACAATTTCCTTGATAAACCCTTGAGAGCTTCATCTTTGACCGCATAGGCGGCGACTTGGCACTTTCGGAGGAGGGTCTGCCCCTAATAAAAACTTTGGAGGGGTGACGCCCCCCCCCGCTTAATATGTTTAACTCAAAAGTGGGAAAAGTACAATCAGTTTTACCGTCAACGTTTAAATTTAACAAAAAAGGGGAAAAAAGAGAAAACGAATAAGAATAAAATCGATAATACCGAAATATCAGATGCGTCTCAATAAAATAATCAAAGAAAAAACGACACTCCGACTGATTCTGCTCCCCCCCCCCCCAATATTTTCTATAAGTCGGCGCTTATGTTTGACCGCTCCCTATCATTCTAAATCAAAGTCTTTCGGGAAAATGTAAGTTGGAATGAAGGATGATGACATTACAGAGAACAGTATTTTTGGGTACAATCAATTGATTTACCCTTTTTTGAATTTTAACGGCAAAATAAGCTGAATGACACTTTTGCTCATAGAAAATCTGGTGTTAAACTTCACCCAGCTTGTGGTACAACTCAAAAAAATGTTTCACTGACATTTTGGATGGCCAGTTTATACACCACAAAATTCTTGTGAGGGAGCGAGAATAAAAATAAATAAAAAGGTGAAATATACGTTGAAGATTCTAGACAATATATTTGAAGTTTGCTCATATCTAGTGAAAATTAAGATGTTGCTAAATTTTCTACGCCATAATATATATAAAATCAGCTGCAGGTACTAAAATTTGGATCGCACCAAATTTGAACACACAAGTATAACTAATTTTATGACCCTGTAAAATCTCGATCATAAAGGTGTGAAGTAGATAAATTGAATATTTATCTATGTTCTCCATGTATAATAAAAATTTGATCTGCCCCTCCCTTCTTTCACAAGAAAAAACTTTATTGCTCGTAAATTAAACCGAGGCAAATGTCTGATTTTTATCTAGTGCCCTCTATAGTTCATTTCTTGTACTTTTCATTTTGTAGAGATATACTTGGCAACAATGCGCTCGTATGCAGACTGGTTGCAAATACAAAAAAAAAAAGTCACACGTGAATTTCGTCTTTGATAATCTCGTATTTCAAAATTTAGGTATGTTCATTTCGAAAAGTTTGTGAAATTTGTTGTGAAAGTTAAAGTTACATCGCCGATTTTTTTTTGTGAATTATAATGAGGTAAGAACTACATAGAAGTATCAAATTGATTAAATATACATTTTTTCGCGAATTACACACCAAAAGAAAAATGTTGCTATTGGAGCAAAAGTTCAGGAGCCAAACTCCCGAATTTTCAGTACTTTACAGCCTGAGCAAAATTTTACTTTCCCAGTTTGTGAAGAAGTACATAAAAATCCACCTGTGAGTATTCGTCTGCTCCTATCATTTTTCAGTTCTCATCTTAAACAATAACATTGTAATTTTTATTTCAGACTGAAGACTGGATTCACAGCGACGCGTGCCAGAAGTGGCGGCAAGAGGCCTGTGCCCTCACCAATAACGACCATAATCCTGAATTTAAGTGTGATGTTTGTCGCGAGCAATAAAACATCTTTCATGCAGACTTTTTCTTCATTTTTACTCAAGAAAACAATGTCAGACTTTTGTCCAGGTTAAGTAGACTTGTATCCCAGTGCTAAAAGTCAGTTTTTGACTTTTTTAAAGAGAAAGCTATAAAAAGTTCCTCCACCTGGCAATAACTAGCTAGACCTCAGTGTACCACATTCTGTTGAAAAATTCGACAAAAAATGATACGTTTTTCTTGAGAATCACTCAAAGTTGAATGTGCCCTACTTGCCCCAACTTACTCAACGCTGTTCCAAAACCCGGGATCACCACTGGCCACGTATTTAAGACCAATCTAGCACCATTTTCTCCCAGATACTCTTTAAGAATAGAAGTCGATCCCTATCAAATCGTTCAAAATTTCGATACGACTAGGTGAACCCTCTCAAGTTCCACCTTTTCCGTGCAGTCGACCGCGTATTCGTGTTCCTCCTCACGAACGCTCGTTAACACTCTAACCCCGACCCCGAGTGCTACTCCGTAAGTACGGACTAATAAACTTCAAACGCGCGAAGAGCGATAATTAATTACCGCCGGCACCCACTCCGTGCCCTCTTACCTGAGCCGCCTCCTGCGCCAAATCCAGCGATATATCAACGTCTCGTTTATCTTGCGATTGTAACTCCAATTTCTCGAATAAACACTCGCGAGCCTGCGCCTGATAAAATCATTCGTAAATTTAACGGCCATTCCGAGAACGCACGTGGGCTGAGCCCGGGACACCACAAATGCGAGCTTTCAAATTTACCAGCATCAGTTGTATGAGCATATCCATCATATGAGGGGCCAGGTCCATGCTGGGAGCGTTTGTAAAGTTCTCCTGGATGTAGGTGAACGTGCCGGCCGCCCTGAGGAAGTTGTCCACTGCCTGGTCGAGGCCTTTACTGGTGAGGCGGTCTTGCTTGGCACCCATCTGTGTGTAGATAGCGGCCATGTTGAAAAGAACGCAAGCTTTTTCAAAAGCTACCGTTCTCTGACAGCTGGGGACGCCAGTCAGCGAGTCGTACCTGCAAACAGAGACAGTCGGAGGAATTGAAATTGCCGAGTAGGCTAGTGACCAGAGAGAGAGCTGAAGCGGTCTTTGAGAGTTCCAATGAATTTGATCGGGATGTTCCCAACCAATGGGACTCGGGAACTGGAAGACACCACAGCTCTGTTCGCTCCAGTTTCGTTCGACTGGTATCGATGAAGTCGATCTCGTAGAGTTGACCTGTTCAAAGAGGTAATCCGAGGAGACCCGCCTCGTGACCTCGTCGTAAGAGGATTTTCGCGGCGCATTTCCCACACCGTACCCTCATAAACCGCCGAATGACTTCCGGAGTTCGGTGAACGGCGTTTGCGAAGGTGCGGCGACAGAAAACTACATCCGATTACATCACGCCGTCAATTTTTCAACGCCGTTAATTTGGCAAATGAGATTCTAACTGCAGAAAAGGTTTACGTTCGCCCGTACCATTCGAAGTATATGCCGAGACTCCGGTCCGGCGGAAAAAATCTTCTCTCCACAAAATACAGCTGATTGTAGTACTGAAATAGCAACGATATCCCAGAATTGTCTCGGTGCGGCGTTCTCATAGCCTACGAAACAATAAACCTAGTTAGGTTTCCATCGTGGACTAATTTCATAAGCTGGACGCACGAAATATTTCAAATGAGAGATATTTACGCGCGATGAACTTTGGAAATTCTTTGCGGCTCGACTCTTACCTGCCTCATGTTCATGAATTCGGAAATCTCGTTTTCGTAGACGTTACCGTCCTCGCTGTAGTGCTCTAGGATGAAGTCCTGCGAAATTAAAATTCATTCAAAATTACCTATATTGTTCAATTTGTCGAGGGGGGGTCCAGGCGCGGATCCAGAAAGTTATTACAGGGGGGGGGGGGAATAAATCTTTTGAAATATTGGGCAATGAATGTATACTCTTCACACAAAAAAAATTTCATTTTACTATATTTACGGCAATTTTCATTTGATTTGAAGTACCTATTTGTATTTTATCTATATTTGCGACTGGAAATTCTCTGTCATTCATTAAAACTTCAACCAATTATATAGCTAATAGAGTTTTACAGAATAATACACAGATAAAAATAAATAGAAGACAATAACTTTACAGGGTGTGCCAAAATAGTTGACCTGTTTTTAAACGCTTACCATGTGGCAACACTGATGCGTAAGCAATTTCTTCTCCATGAAAATATTCGGCTATATGCGTGCCATTTAATAAGCATGGCTCTGTGGTCTGAAGAACATCGCTGGTTCTGTGTAGAAATGTGTATTCTAAAAAACAGATTTAGTAAGCATGGCTCTGTGGTCTGGAGAACATCGCGGTTTTTGTGTAGAAACGTTTACTCTAAAAAACAGTAGTGTGGCGACTCAGCGCACATTTCAAGTACAGTTTAAACTGAAAAGACATGATCTCATTCCCTCTCCAAAGGCAATCTTGCCGCGCTTGTTCTCCCCTCTCTGAACGTTACTGGTGATGCCCTTGAGCATCGAACATTCTCCGTCCACTGCTTGATTGTCTTAGGAGAGGGAACGAGATCGTGTCTTTTCAGTGTAAACTGTTCTCGAAATGCGCGCTGAGTCGCCACACTACTGTTTTTTAGAGTAAACGTTTCTACACCGAAACCGCGATGTTCTCCAGACTACAGAGCCATGCTTACTAAATATAGCATACATGGCCAAATATTTTCATGGGGGGAAAATTGCCTACTCAGTGTTGCCACATGGTAAGCGTTTATAAACAGGTCAACTATTTTGGCACACCCTGTAATTATATGAACAAAGTTTCTCATAACGTTACGCCCAATCTATTATTCTTAGACATTTTAGAAAAACGTTCAATTTTTTTGTATTCTGTGTTCAAATCATAGTGATAGTTTAATAAAGCAAGCCCTGTGAGTCATCCTTTGAGCATTGTGGTTTGTAGCCACGTTTTGAGAAACTTCTGAGTAGAAAACGGATCTTTCTACGGAAGCGTTTGTTACTGACAGAGTGCATAAAATTTGAAGAAATTTTGAAACTGTTGGGTAGATATCTTCCTCGCATGATTTAAGAGCCTAAGTCGCATCTGACTCGAGTTCAACTTATCCATTCTCATGCAGCGGTTCATCCAATGATTTGATTCTACCATCAGTGCCAAGTTGCTCATAGGCAGATTTGGCAGTCTTCCATATCGCTCAACAAGCATAGAAACCAGAAAATTTTTCTTTGCAACTTTCGAGTTTGATGACTTTTTTAGGTATCAAGCTAGAGAAGTTAAAGGAGTCTAATACTTCTGAGGAAAGTTGCTCCTTCAAATCTTGAATAACTTGAACAAGTAGAGGAACGTACGCTGAAATTCGATAATATTTTTCAACACTATATGCTATAATTGACTCTTTTCGTTTGGCGGCCGCAAGTACAAGGGTTTTGTTATTTCAACCCCTAATGCTTCACCCATTGCTGTTATCTGAGTGAAAAGGGAATTAAAATGCCCGTTGCTTCTTGACGTCTGACTTCCAAAACTTCAATTATGGAGTGAACAAGATCCGACGCTCGAGATAGGTCAATTGATTTTTTCTGTGCAATCACACTCAAGGGTTACGTGAGGAATAAAATATCACTCAAGTAATATAATCCAACAAGGAACTCCGTGCAACGTACAGTCAAACTATGAAAATATTAGCTTTATCTTTGCTGATACTTGCTCCCTGCCACTGAGTAATATTTGTCAGAGCATCGGTTATTTCTGGCAATGGTATTTATTTTTTTATTTTTGTTTTAAGACAAGTTTTTCTACAAGGAGACACCAAAAATAGAAATTTGGTCACATATTAAAAATAATGAAAATTTCATTAATTGTTTTCTCTCTTTCCTTCTCCATTTCCTTTTTTTCCCCTTCTTATTTTTGGAGTTGAGGGAGAAACATGTCCCCTATGCCCCCTTGAATCCGCGCCTGAAGTTTCATCTGCGATGTACTCGTGTCATTATTGACAGTCTACATACTTTGAATGATTCAGAGAAATCGATTTCTTTGGTTTCCTTCAGTCCAAGAGGGATCATCGGCATCACTGGTTCGGTGCTGCGAACAAAATCAGTTCAAGTTGTATTAGTACTTGGCACGTTCACCAATGACTGTTCAATATATGGGTCATTCTCCAGAAACTGAGAATCAGGAACGTGTGGAAGAGTTTTTTCTGGAGGGGTGAAAATTGTTAATTTCTCAACTGACTCAAGTCAGAATTCCCAAGTATTAAAATTTGTTTGTATTGGCTAAAAAAAAAATTTTTTTTAATTCTGACTTTTTGGATTTTCCCAACTTCTGATCTATCTGCTGAAATTTTTCTTAACTCCAGCGGAGGCTTGGGAGGGGGAGCTGCCCCCGTGCCCTCTTATCTGGGTTGTCCAATAACGTCTGTAACAAATTCCACCAATCCAAATTGTGAGACAGGATAATAAAGGATAATTATTACCATCTTTTGAATGGAAAAAGCATAGTGAGGTGTCCATCGTTGTGAAGTGTACGATAGATGAGTCGTCTCCAAAACTTGAGGACTTGAGACTGTTTTGCTATCAGCAAATTTTGAACCCTAACTTTCAATTTCTTGGGGGGGGGGGGTATTTTGGGTTACACAATAACATCTGCATCAAATTCCACCAAACCAATTCATTAGATAGACAATTACCATCTTTTGAATGGAAAAATCATAAGGAGGTGTCCATGTTTGTGGATCTTACCATCGTGTCTCAGTATCTGTTATATTATTTTAAATTTTTGTTTCAAGTTGTTTTTTCCAAATATTTATTATTTTTAGCATTTTATAATGCTTTTACTACTGGGTATACTTGAGCAAAAACCAACACTCCCGACATGATCCCCACGACATATGAAGCCAGTCCATATGATTTTTAGCTCTTCATTGTGACAATTCAGTCTAGTGTTTGACATTTCCATGGAAATTTATTGTCTTACAGCCATGTGCTCATTGATCTTGATCTTTGCTGCGTCCTGCGTAACTACAGTCTGCAGCCGTGTTGTTACTGCACGACTGCAGTCTAAAGCCGTGTTGTTAATGAAAATTTCCATAGAAATTTTTTTATCAGGGTACGAAAGCATATAAAATGTTACATTGCGTGTTCTCTGTAGGAGACTCGTATTTTCGTTAGTTACCGTGTCTTCTTAAACGAGAGCCGTGACGAAAATACAGAAATGTGACGTGTCACAAGAAAAGGGCCTCAGTGTCCAGTTATCACTCAGGCCCTTTTTGGAATTCCTTCTCTCCTCCGTAATCGGGACTGATTTTCAAATTAGAATAATCAAAGAGCAGCCCCCCGTGGAGCTTGAAACGTAAGACAAAGAGAAAAATAACATCAAGAGCAAACTTAGCGACTGACAAACCCTATTAAGATTGTAGAAATTGGAATAAATTTGAAATAATTTAAAATCAGCCGCCTGTAGAGCCCGAAGGGGAAGATACAAATTACTCGTACACTGTGTTCGGAAGTCGACTGGGCCTTTTTTGTGTTTTCAGAGAAATCCAAATTGTTACGTTACTAGTGATTTTTTCTAAGATTTTAAGAAATGGAACACATTAAGGAACTTTTTCTTTACTCAATTACACAGAAACGGGGGAAACGTACTTCTTAGATTCTAAGTAATTCCTGAAAACAAAAAGGGGTCCCAATTCGTTCAGTTTTCTGTAGTGGGCTTCGACCGTCAGCCTCTTCATGACCCTGTCCGCCTCGCCCGCACTCACAGCTAGGTATCGCTTTCCGTCTGTGTTTCCATTTCACTGTGTGTTTCCGATCCTAGAAATCTCTGTAAGATGGAATGGGCCTACCTTTTTGCCTGTTTTATTTTATTGCTTGACATGGTAGTACAATTGCATGACAGGCTGTTTCTCTGATTTTTTGTCTATCCTTCTGTCTGTCGGCCTGGCTGCCTGTTCGTCTATCTGTCTGCCTATCTGGTGGTATGAATGTCTATCTATCTATCTATCTACTTGTCTGGTCGTATATATATATCTGTCTACAACTCTACGTATTTGCTTATCCTGCATACTGGAGTTTACCTTGTGAAATAATCTGAGGGGAAAGAGGAGAAGCTGTGCCTGTCTGTCCCCTACTCATTTTTCTGTGTAGTAATTTCCCCGGATCTGGAGTACCATGGAAGTATGATAACAGCCCTTTCCCTACTAAAGAAATTGGCAGTAACATTGTGTTATTTGGCGAATTCGAAAAACATGAGATTTTAATTTTATTTGTTGATTTTTGGAATTTTTGCAGCTAGCAAAATTTTATTCAACTCCTCGCCCTCCGCCCCGTTCTGGCCATTACGACACTGTTCCTTCAATATTTCCTCGGTTGCACACCTTCTATTCATCGGTACACAACACGAAGGAATAGGAATTACGTATTAGCATTCAAATTCATAGAATTGCCTGTAAAATTGGTCCTTCAAACCAGAAGAGCAATGTCCGAACAACACCCGAGCAGGTAATTTTGCAGCGCACTCTAGTGCAGGTTTAAATCCCAATAACTTGTGTGAAAAAGTAGAATCAATTTTTGGAAATTCCAAATTCCTCAGTTTTTAAATTAAATTGAAATTTAACAAAGAATTTCCCATGAAGGCTGTTTGAAATTATTTTGCGTTTACAAATCCTAAGAACAGAGTTTTGTCTGAAAAATTAGTTCGAGTAGAAAAATTGGTTTCCATCAGTTAACTAATTACATACCGTCACGAAAATTTATTTTAAAAAATGATGATAATGATGATAATAATAATAATGAGAAGAAGAAGAAAAAGAAGAAAAGTTAGCTGATGTTAATGAACACTATCAAGTACATTGACCTCTCAACATTCTTTACCTGTCAGATTCTGGGATAAGAAACCAATTTCTGTACTCAAACCAATTTCTCTAGCCAAACTCAATTCTTGGACCTTCAAAAGCGAAACTGCGAATTGCCTTCATGGAAAATCGTATGTTACATTTCAAAATAATTTAGTGAACTGAAAAATTCGGAATTTCCAAAAATTAATGATACATCTGTGTTCAATTTTCCAGAAGGCAATTTTTCTGCATTAGTCATTCTCAAATCCCCCCTCCCAAAAAACAACACTTTTTCAATCCACCCTACTGAGGAGCATGAAAATTTTATACGGCTCTGTGTAATTCAGTGGCTAAGAAAGCTCGACAAATTTATTTCTTGAATTTCTAGTGTAAGGTAGATCCACAAAATGAATCCTCAAAATAACTCACAACTCCAATATATTTAAATTCCTTCGTGGCAGACATATTAGTTCTTAAAAGTTGGTCCCCGCGGACCGGATCGTAAAGAGTAGAACCAGAATTGCGGAGACGCAGACTATAAGCTCTCTTGTTGTTAGTAGGACAAGACTGTATTTGAAAATCTTTTTCCCTCACGACTAAGGAGTCTGCATCTATATCAGCCAGATAATTCCTCCCCCCACCAAAAAAATAAATTTAAAAAAATAGAACTTTTACCTCGATATAGAAACTGAATTTATTAGCAATACCAAATGAGAATCCCCCCCCCCCCATTGAGTTTGTGACCATACTATTCTAGACCTTAGCCCATGAGTCCCGATCCTGGCATCACGTTCCTTTTTCAATGTTCATCCTGCCCCCCCCAGGCCCGATTGGCATGTTGCATAATCTCAGATTATGGAGTGGGACACGGTTATCTTTTACTAAGCGAAAATTAATTCTTGTACTTTCCACGTACCTATTGCGACATAATCAGGTAATTTAATTACTTAGGATTTATACTATGGCTACATATTGATTGCAATCTTTAGGTGAAAATGCAGTCCTTTGAACCGGATAAAAGATCTTACTTTCGAAAATTCAAGATTCTAAAAGCATGCATAGATTGAAGGACTGCAGTTGCTTTTTTTTTATATAGAAAAAGTGTCAAATGTGTCTCAAGCAGCATGAAAAATTAAACAGATAGGTGCATAGCGATGTGAATCTCGTGGGAAAGGAAAGACAGATGAATTCCTCTACTGATGAGTTTTAAATTTTTGAAGTTTTCGAATTTAGTAGTCTGAACATGAACTGATCCTAGAGGCAAGATGAATAATTTATACCTATCAGCTGCAAAAAACCTTTTTATTGGGTGGGGGGAGGGAGAAGATTACAATTCCATCCACTCTGTCTGAAAAACTTTTTAATTTGATTTCTAATGTTTTGATCTAACAGAGGTAAATGTGTCTTAACCCTTTCCCCTCCACAGTTTTATAACCTTTGCTATTCGCATCATATTTAATTCAGAATTGAATTCATTTATTGCCACTGGTAGCAAACTGTACGGACCAAGAAGACACCCTTCAGGGGAGAGGAAGAGGGAGTAGCGCTTCTTTGCCATTTCTTCATTCGAAATTTTCGGCAAATGCAGAGAATATTCAATAGAATGATGTAAGTGGAAAGTTTCATTTTGTATCACTTGAATATTGCGAGTCGGTTAAATGAACATGTCCCTCAGTGGGCGGGCTCTCTGGGGTGCAGATAGAAGTTTACTCCCTCGATTTTGAATTAATTTTGATTTTAGAGGGTCGAATGCAGAGTTGCATTATCGCGAAAGTGAAGGAACTTCTGTTTGTAATGATCCCCCTCCCTTAAGAAAAAAGATGATTATCTTCTTGCATTATAAAATTACTTATTTTTAAAATGAAGTATGCAGTCTTAATGCATTTCCTATTTTTAATTCCTTCAATCTTCCGGCGGATGCTGTCATCAAACACGTTTGGTTCAGTAGCCCAATTTCATGGTCCAACGACTCTGATTTTATTATTAATTTTCTTTTCTTTATTTTTTTATTTTTTGAAAATAATCGGTATCGTTGTTATTTTTCGACGATCATAAATTCGGTCGGTTAAATAACTGACAAGAAAAACGTTATTTACATAACAATATTTTTTTGTCGAGTTTCGAATTCAAAGAGCATAAAAAATAGCTAATTGCTTTTCATATATAAATTTAGCGTTACCATAAGCGAATTCGGTTCGTAATGGAGGCGACATTCTGGTTATGAAGACGGTAACAAGATACCTATGCATCGGATAATTGCCGTTTCTGCCCAGTGGTTACCGAAATGGAGCGTGTAAAATGTAAACAGTTTTCCGATTTCCGTGTCAACGGAATAATGATGTAAATTTAATCGGTCTCGATGACGATGCATCGCCATCCGTTCGTGAATTCGCAATTCAAATTACATCAATAAAAATACGAGTATACAGTATACGGCTGATATACAACAGAGATTAGGGCGGAAGCATAAGACCATAGGCGGCCTCGGCGGGGCTGGGGCAGTGGTTGCTTTTATACAGAATTACAGGCAAAATCATCTCAACTTCCATATGCGTGAAGCCGATTCCTGCGTAAAACTTTCATTGTAACGGTCATCAAGCTAAGGCCCTTTTCCCCAAACAATCAATCACAAGCCGTCCGTAAACAGTTTTTGAAATCTCACCACTTCTCCTTGAAACATGACCAGTTACTGCATATACCCGGGAAAGATATATTTTTTTGTTAATTTGAAAAATAATAAACTCTTGTACCTTGGAAGGCAACTGGCTTCCACACTAATACCTACTGCCTCCTACCAGCGTAGGAATGTCTCAGCCTTAGGAAGGGAGGGGGTTACTGGTCGCTACAACACATATCCGGTGATCTTATTGTTGTAATTAACGCACTAAAATACACTCTGAAATGATATTTTTGACAGCGTGGGGGGCGAGGTCTGACCCCGACCTTCTCTCGTTTCTACGTCGGTGCTGCCTCTTACTCAATTTACCTATCAAAAAAATTAAGACCTCAGTTCATTTGCCTGTAAAATCTGTTGTGTTATACGTGTAACAAAGTTCAACTAACCTTTCGCCTTGGTAAAGTTCTACTGAACTGTTCAGTTCCGACAGCTGCTCTTTCAATAACTGGAGATTGGAATTCACGAAGCTCAACTCAAGGGCGACAGTCTCCTTCAGCTTGCGATTCGTTGTAGCCCTGAAACGAACATGACATTACAATTATTGTCTATTTGCTAACAACGAACTGAGAAGTTACTTTCTCGCTACGCGAGCTAGGTCACAATGCAGCAAAGGGTCAAATTGAGCCCTTATTTTCAGGGGAGATATGGAGAATTCTTCTTCAAGCGCTGTATCTAATGCGGGACGTTAGCGGTCGCGGTTTCTGACGCGGGACTCTCTCGGGCAGGTTATTCGGAACAGTTTGCTGTTGCTTTCCCTACGGTTTTATTGCTTTAGTTTCCCTTCCCTGTACCGAAGAGTGGGCAGCCATAGTTCGCTTACTAGCCACGTATTTCACGACGTTGAGTAAACTGTCCATAACCTGCACACGCACAATATCAATCTTTCTGATCTGGTGGTAACACACCGTGCGATTGTAATACCGTGTTCGTGTGAATTGGCGGGGGTTACAGGATGCGCTATCTTTCCACCTCGATTGATGCTGTAGTCGCTGTGTTCGCTAGGATGTTAGATGTTAGTGGGAATATTTGAACATCATTAGCTTTCCGGCTCTGGTGGGACTCGAACCTGAGGCGCAAGGATTGGGCATTTTACCACTTGGCCACACAGTAACTGTTCATACGGCGAATGCATTCGACTATTTTAGTAAACAATTTGGTAATGAGCGAAAATTTCGTTTGAAACATTTCCTTGATGAAGCGAATACTCATTGACTTTTACTGTCTATATACTAAAAAAAAAAGGTAAAATCCGCCGCCTACGTGAGAAAAAAACCACTGCGGGTTACCTACCCTGCCCCTTAATTGCTCATTTCTACAGGAGTAGCCTACCCTTGGGAGGGAGTTCTGTGCAATTTTTTCTGTCAGACTCAATTGAAAATTTAAAAAATAATAATTCGTTTGCTACGAAAAAGTTGCAAAATGGATTGGAAATATCTGGAAAAGTCAGGGAATTTTATCTTCGGAAAAAAGTGGACACCCTGTTATTAGTTCTCAAACAGCTATTCAGGCATTTAGCCATTGATATTCAATGTGAACTGGATCGCGAGCCTATCACTGTGTTTGTGAATTGTAATGTGACACAAGAAAAAGGCCTGTGTGTCTAAAACTGCTGGTTGGACACTCAGGCCGTTTTCTTGTGACATGTCACATATAAAGAACGACAAACACACGATTCGTCTATCTTTCAAAGCAAAATCAGTGTTGCCAAGTTTATGCGCATTAAAATGTAGCGGAAAGAAAAGTTTTGAACGAAACTAACGAGAAAGATATAAGGAATTCGTTATTTTTATTCACGAAATTTTGCCAGGAGAGGTTCCGGTAAGCGCTAGGGGGTGCTCAGCGCCCTCTAGCACCCCTTTGGCCACGGGCGTGTCGGCTTCTCATCCTTGTTATAATGTCTGTGGAACCGGTAGTGTTCACTGCAACAGTAAACGTGTCTTGATGTCCTTCGATACAGCCCCGTACAGAGAAAAAGAAGGCCTGGGGGAATTTCCACGGGCTATAAGCTATGAGATAAGAGGTTTCTTTTATGATGTAAGGAGGGATTGCTGATTTGATGTACAGTATGATGTAGCCGTAAGCGAAAATATTGGGCTCCCTGGAAGTTCGGGCCCGAGGTATTCCCCCCTCGTCAGAATTGCTTCGATACATTTTCCTGTCTAATATTTCGATCACTCACTTTCAAAAGAAAAGGAGAAAGTTTACACCACTCGATTAAATCATTAAAAATTGACCATTTTTTGGTAAAATTTTGAAACTTCCCCATCGCCAAAACTGAAAGGCATACGCATTGCATCATACATACAATTTCAAATCGGAAGCCTGTTCTGTTCACTTACTGTGGTTCTTTGAAAAATGCTTTAATTTACTCATTTTTTCCAATGGGGCCGAGTATACTAGCCGCAAAGTCGTGCAATATTGTTTTCTGTTTACTGCATTTATTTTGTTGCCGTGTAACAGCATTCTGGTTTATAAATTTCATGCTAAGCTGGATGATTTCCAAGTTTCACATTTTCAACGTAAAATGGTGGTAGAACTGTCTCACTTGATTCCAGGGTTAAGAAGGGAGGACAGATGAATCTCTCAAGTGTACATGTTTTTTCACTGATTTTGGTTGTAAAATGGTAAAAATGGATGCTTTTTGCGTTTTTCTCTAGGGGTTATCCAATCTGCAGTATTTATCAAACTTTTCCCAGTCGGCCTAAACCGTTGGACCCCCCCCCCCCATTATTCGCTGCGCCTATGAAAAGCAACGTCAACTCCTCTAACTGGTTCAGTCTACGTGAACTACCTCGGGGAAGCCTTTCCTAACAGCTAAGCCGTTATGAGTCATCAGGTGCTCTGCAATGCGCCCACGACCTCTAGCAACCGCGATTAACGAGCTGTTCATAAACACCAAGGTAGATAAAATATCCGTTAATCGTCAGCAGCGTTACGCATTCTCACGACTGTAATAATGAATTTCTTCATACGTGAGAACAAACTAAGAAAAAAGAAAAAAAATCAAAAAAGTTCACAATGTAGTGCATTCGTAATTCTGTTTTACTTACTTGAAAAGATTCTCCGCTCCGGCCCGGAGCCTCAGCTCTTTGTTGATCTCCTGATTTAGTTTCGACCGTTTGTTCTGCAGCTTTCCTCGGCATGTTGCCACTCTCGGATCGGAGCCCTGAAACAGAACCAAAACCAGCGAATTAGGACGATGGCTTGGAATCTCGCCAGTGGCGTAGCCGGGTGGTGTCGAGGCGATTTCGATCCCCTGGCGATTTCGTCAAATAGTAGTTTTTCTAATTCTAGCATCCCCTCTACCCCGGGATTTTCTGTCAAGACCAGACCCCCCTCCCACTGGATCTCGTGTCGGACAATCGATCTAGGTCTATTCATTTATGGCGATCCGCAGCCGGCAGGTCTCGAATACTTGAGTTGAACTGCCCTAGCCGGGAATATTCGAATTGCGGTCCATTCTTTTTTCTGAGAAAATTTGAGAGTTGAGCATTTTTTTCCACTGAGCATATGGAAGTATTCTGTGAATTTCATGAAATAAACTAATTAAATTTTTATCGGTAAAAATTTTCTTGAAACAGCTTTTATAAATTCATATCGCGTTATTTTACCAGCTGAGAAATTAGGCATTATGGTCTGTGAGAAAATTTTCGTTCACAGCGGTTTTTTTTAAAAATGTTTTTGGTTGGAGTATTAATTTTAATATCCGTTTGTTTCTGTATTTCAAGTAGGCTGTCTAGTAATAGAAAAATGCGTGGGTGAGATTGATAAAACATGTTATTTAATTTAGAATGAAAGGCCTCAGTGCGAATCGAACGGGATGAAAATTCTACCCACATTGGTAGAGGAAATTTACTGTCAGGCATGATATAAGTGGTCAATGACAGTAGTCTCCACGAATAGTCCCAGATTTGAACTAAACCAGAGTTAGATTCAGGTTTAGTGAGGTTGGGTTGACGAGTGAGCGTAACGTCAAGAAGTGAAGGCACAGATGAGCTGCGTACTGCAGTGCTGCGTACCGCAACTCACACCAACAGTCAAAATGTAATCCATAAGTTACTTTACCAGTGCTGGGTAAAATGGCCATCAAATCGTCAGTGCAGCAGTTCTCCACATCATCAAGTGCAAGGAAAGGTAAACCAAAAATAGAGCGTAAAAAGAAACCTCTTTCACTTTTTGCATTGTAAGTTCTCCGAAGGCCTGGGTTCTGTATGGACCAAAACCAAGACTGACCGAAGTGAAAACGACAGTCTCGAACAAAAGCTTCTCTTTTCTAATTTTTGCTCTCAAACCGAGCCCTGGAATGCGCCTTTTCGAGCATTACCTTAGGGACGTCGGGGAGGCTGTTAGGACTGTCTTAGCCCTCTTCTCTTCTTGCCGAAAACCCGGCCTAGGTCGAAATGTAGCGAGATGTTGCGTGGGCTCGAACCCGGGACCTCCGGATTCCGAGACCAGCGCACTATCCAGTCGGCCGACCAAAACCCCTTGAATAAAAGCTTGGGGCCAGACTTCACGAACTGCTGCATGAATAGCTTCTTCAAAATCAGTAATACAAACTGTGGACTATAACTGGATGGAAGATGACTAAGCTCTCGCAATGCACATTCATGACTTGAACTTTATTATCACGCAATAAACAATAAACTAATGGCACGTATACGTTTGATTTTTGAAAAGTTAGCAAAACAATGAACTGCAATAGCCGCAATTCGGACTTTTTTCCCACTTTGGCGGCTGCAATTCGAAAATCTCATTCCATTCTATTGACCGCAATTCAGACGTTGTTCCCCCCCCCTGGTTTTGGGATGCAACTCGGATTCAGCCCTGTAGCCTCCTCCTCTTCCGGCTGAGTCCGTGTCTGTGAAAAGAAAACTAACCCCAAAACTGTATTCAATTACCTTGAAACCCTGTAAATCAACTACCATCTAAAAAAAAAAATGGAATTTCCATCTCCTCCCCCCTTCCTGAAATACATATTATTTGAAGAGAATTAGAATACCCTTATCCTGAACTTACAGCCGTGTATTTTTAGCACTGTTATGTCTAAGAAAAATTTAATTAAAAAATTCAAATTCCATTTATTTTTTCATACTAACTGAAAAAGGCATGAGCCCGTTTACTCCCCATATGACAGAGCTGAAACTTCGTAGGATTCTTTTTCTATTTCACCAAAATAAATTTAGAAAACCGTTGTTTGAAAATGCGAACTACTGGGTAAAAAACCTTCTGGGGTAACCGAATTACAATGTACGTGATTGTGTCAGCTTTTACCTCAAATCAACCATTGTGGAGGAGTGGGCTCGGTTTTCAGCCTAATTATGAGTCAGTGAAAATTTTCAACTCCTCTGTTTCAGTCTGTACAATCTAATTATAACTGCAACGCATCCTCCAGTCAAAAAACTGAGAGCATCTAGTCAGTGATGTCAACTCCCATTCACAAACAGGAACACGTTCACGAACAAAGCACCTTCAGGAACGAGAACAAAGTGAACGCGTTCTTCTTCTCACATGAATGAGAATGGGTAGGAACGCGTTTGTTTCATTTTGTGGACAAGAATGCAGAGAATGGAAAGAGGAATGACTACAGCAGAGATGTCAACTCTCGTTCGCAAATAGGAACGCATTCACAAACGGAGCACCTCCACAAACGAGAACAAAGTGAACGCGTTCTTCTTCTCACATGAACGAGAACGGGTAGTAACGCGTTCGTTTCATTTTGTGGACGAGAACGCAGAGAATGGAGAGAGGAATGACTACAGCAGAGATGTCAACTCTCGTTCGCAAATAGGAACGCATTCACGAACGGAGCACCTCCACAAACGAGAACAAAGTGAACGCGTTCTTCTTCTCACATGAACAATACATCAGGTCGCATCAACGTCGTATATTTAACCCGCTTCGTTTTGATTGTACATATACTCCTATTGGTACTTGTGTTGTCTATTCAGCGGTTAGTTAGAGACTGGCGATCCTGTGGTACCTTACCCCTCCGTTCTCGCTAGGCCCTGTTCTGACTGAGCAATCGCTTTGAACTGTAAGGGCCGGCACGCTGAGAACTGTTGGTAGCTGCAGCAAGACATCACAAGAAACACTTCCAGCCAGCCGGCGGTTCTGAGTAGACGATAAGGGCCACGTAGACGGGCAATAGCCCACATGGACGACCGTCCCCTAACGGTGCCACACTCTCTTAGCGATTTTGTCACATAGTGGTTTTTCTAATTTTAGTAGGTACCACCTCTAAAACCCCCTTCTTCTTTTGTCAAGATCATTCCCCCCTCTCGAACATTAGGCTGGCTATTGGATCTCGCGTCAGGCAATCGACCTAGGTTTGTTCATTTATGGCGATCTGCAGCCGGCAGAGCTCGAATACTCGAGTCGAACAGCTTTGGTGGTCTTCTCGGTCTTCCGTTGCGCTTGTATGAATTCGCTCGGCAGGAAGCTTCTTTAAATAATGCACGGTAGCGCGCGGTCGTTACCTGACGCCGTTTTACATAACACATTCGAGTAAATTTCAAAGCAGAAGTCGTTGTAAATCATAGACTGTCTGTATTACCGTAGTACACTGGATAGTTGGCTGTGGACACAGGGAACAGGACATCGCCGGTTTATCGCCGCTTCCTTGCCAAGTCCACGGTTTTCTCGACCCATTTACGCAACATGCAGGAAGCGGCGGCCATTTCGCAACGTCGTAATTATAATTAAATCGTATCAATGAATTAGATTGACGGGCAGAATGGCTATTAATATGTTTTAGTTACGTTGAAGGCGAGTATTTCAGGTTTTTGGACGCTGACATGTTATTTAATGGCAGGCTTGTTTGCTCTCGCGTTATACGGCCTCCCCGACTCGGTGTCGCAGACCTCTCTATCGGTACCCGCGATCGGGTGAATGAAACCGCTATATTTGTAAATCCGTTTGTACAAACACCTAACACGATGTAAAAGAATCGATTGAAAGAGCGGCCGATCGAATCCAGAGAAAGCGATATACAGAATGGATGGTATTGTGCTCGCGCCAGACAATGATACCGGAGCTGGAACTGCGGATTAATACATAATATAGAAATGCAGCCTCGGAAAAACTATATACGAATCGCGAACCATAAATCCTTGAACCATATAAAGCAGCCACAAAAAACGGTGTTTCAGTTATACGTATCGAAACCGTTAAAACTTGCGTGCACAACTTCACATACACACATGCTATCCGAGTTTCACGTGTTTTTCAAACGTTCTCGGATTATCGAGATTTCGATTTAGATTTTTTGTATAAAAATTCATTTTATTATATTATCCGTTGCCGTTTTGGAACCGCGTCGGCGTAACAACGGCAAATCGTCAAAGATTATAAATATGGTGATACTCGAACAACTCTCTTTCGATTTCCTCGGCCGAGTAGCGGGAAAGGTCAGATCAAACTGAAGACAATGGTACCGCTATTCACTCTTTTTACAATGTAAGATATATACTAGAATACTTCAGTGCACGGTACGCACAATATAACCGTAACAACTGCTAAATACCGAACCGAGCGACGAGAGTGTACTCGGTCTAAATTCAAACGTGTTCATAATTAAACGATCTTGGTAACCACGAAACAAGGGATGGCGTCCGACGAACGTACGCAGCTCGACTGAGAATGAATCTCGGCTGACGAGTATCCTTTTGTTCGTAGAGTAATTAAAAAAGGTTTTGTTCGAAGAGGAAATCCAAACAGAGAAAAGGGGGAAAGAGCCGTTCTAGACGCTGACACCCTGAGCCCACCTTTTGTGTCAGCACAGCAACCTCTCTGATAGCGCGGTGAGATCGTGATCATCTCGTTTCTTTCCTGTCGACCAGACAACTGAAAATGGAGTCACCTGCCATGACTAAAGGTGCGAGAAAGGGTTAATTTTGAGTCGCATTTTTATCCTCTTGCTCAAAAATTGACAACCAGCCCCTTCGTTTCACTGTGTCATTTGTCCTCAATGCCTTGCCTGTATCTAAAAGGCATACCGTTCTTTTAAACTTCGTATTTTCCAGGAGAGGTATGGTTTCGTGTTCTTGTTCTAAGGAGCTTCATACTCGCTCCACTTTCCAGCCCAAACCCTCATACCCTTCATGCTAACACTCGCTTTGCTCATTTTGGCCTTCTGCTGGCACTGGACGCACTGACTTCTGTTTGTCGACCAATCAAGTCAGTTAGTTAATCAGCCAGTGAGTGAGTGAATGAGTCTGCCAGCCAGCCAGCAACCAGACATCAATGAATGCACGGAGAAGAGAACGGCGCCATCAGGAGGCGAAATTTTTTTTTAGAATTTTACATGCTTTTACTACTGGGTATACTTGAGCGAAAACCGTAACGCTCCCTCAGACGAATGCAGGGGTTGACATTTACAATCTGCAGCCGTGTTGTTGATAGAAATTTTCAAGCCCCCTCCCCCCCCCATACGAAGCCAGTCCGTATGATTTAGCTCTTCATGGTGACAATTCAGTTCAGTGGTTGACATTTCCGTGACAATTTATTTTTCTTCCAGCCATTTTAATCTTGATCTTTGCTGCACCTTGCGCGACTACAGTCTGAAGCCGTGTTGTTGCTGCGCGACTACAGTCTGAAGCCGTGTTGTTGCTGCGCAACTGCAGTTCGCAGCCGTGTTGTTAAATTTTTCTTCCAGCCGCATGTGCTCATTGATCTTGATCTTTGCTGCGCCCTGCGACTGCCGTCTGTATTATTAGGGTACGAAAGTTGAGCTCTGTATACTTCATTTAAGTACGATCGTCCGCCATTTTGACTTCAACCGTGCCCGTGGATCCGAATCCGACTATGCGGAACGTACCGCGTAGTCAATTTGGCATCGACGGGCGCGGTTGGATTCAAAATGGCGGACGACTGTACTCTCCTACCTAAAGCCTTAACGAAAGCATATAAAATGTTATTTATTCCAGCCATGTGTTAACTGATCTTCATCTTTGCTGCGCCCTGCGCGATTGCAGGCTGCAGCCGTGTTGTTAATAGAAATGTCCATGGATTTCCTTAGGTTCGGCGCAGCCGAGCCTCATACAATGTAACAAATAGTAGCAATAAAGTTCTACCTAACACAACAGTGGCGCTTGGGGCTTAAAATGTTAAGTATGTGGACAAACAAACGAGATACACGAGGATGAATCGCGTTTGTTTTTGACAGTGACGCTTGTGGTTTTGAATGCAAAAGTGAACGTAATCGTATGTAAAAAAAACCAGATAGGAATGGTTCTACATCGCGTGCGTACAGTCTCTGCAAAAGTGACCCGAGGTATCAACATAAGGAATCGATGAAAGTTTGTAATATTATTGTGTACAATTCTTGCTGAAATTAGTGTCGGTGTGAACCAACTGACATTTGTAAACAAAATGAGTTATTAATATTGTTGAAAATAGCGTAAATAGTAGAATTTTTCGAAATTGGGCCTCCGATTCAAGAATGTGTACTCACGTTGATCAAAGCTTATCAGTAAACTCTATGTCATATAGTTTCTACATGGCTCTTGAACTTAGAATCGCGCGTTCTCAAAAAACAGATTTTGCTGGTTGGTTCCCTTCCAAGTGCGATCGTACTTTTTGGTCGAAGTTGGTTAATGGAATGGCCGCCCCGACTTCAGCTGAAAGGCCGACCCTATTACTAGGTCGAAAAGCGACCTGGCTTGTTATTAAGGTACAAAAGCATTAAAATGTTACACTGACACGTATTTTCTGGGGGTGGAGGGGGTCCTAAGTAACTTCAGTATTTCAGAATTTACCATAAATCGCGAGGTTTCTGCACACAATTAAAAGAAAACCAATGAAAATTTAATCGAGTAATCGGGCAAAACGGCATAGTAATAGATACAGTCATCCGATATAAACTTCAAATACTGTAGGCAACTGTTCCCTTATTCCTAACATGCCTTGTGGTCAAGGTCAGATTTGTACTTTCCTGAATTTATGATATAAAAATTAACTCGATGAACATATGATGGAGGTGTGTGCTATGTGGTGGCACTCCTGAATTGCACCCCCTTCTCAAGGTAGAGAGATCTTCAGTGGTGTATCAGGTGGAAATTCCAGGAACATGGGCGACTACCGTATATATTAATCAAATCCGTCAAATCTCGTTTTTTCTCTCAGAAAATAATTGAATGCGTCCATAGAAAAGGTGTATATCGATTCGGCAGGTCAAGAACACTAGAGAACACCTCACATTACAGCGCTATCTGGCGCCAAACGGTCGCAACAAGGGATCAAACATAACTGCTCTGAAAAATAATATGTTCTATGACTTCCCTATGAACTCCGTGATATCGGTGATTACAGTTCGGTGATTCTCCAGTGAGTCTCTAAGTTGGGCATCGACTTCTTGATCATGCGTTGCCGGTATTTTATGTTATTTGAACGTTAAAGGTCCGAAAAATGTCGCGAAAATCAGTGAAAAATGTTGCAAAGAGAACTGCTTTTCGAATTTCGTGTCACTTTCTCGATCGATTTTCGATAATTTTCGACGATTTCAAAAGAAAGCCAGGATGCATTCCTCAGAGGTAATATTTTCGAAGAAAAAGCGCGGTTCGAGTGAAAAAGAATCCGAAAACATACGCCCAGAGCTCAGTTGGAGGACTTTGTGGACCCCTGTGGTACTATTGATGAGGGCGGAGATGAAATTGGACTTTAGAAATTAACTTCCCCACTTAGAAAAACCATATGCAACAGATATGTATAGGGATAAATTTTATCCCACTGTGCCTTATTTATTAGGCTTTTGAATAAACTCCACCGCGTGTTTCTCCAAATCACTCCATCCATTTGGTCACCTGTTTATCACATGTTGTGTGTTACATACCTACTTACATGATATATAGGGGCAAGCGTCCCAACCTTGAACTCAGAGCTCTTCTGTTTCGAAAGGATTGATACTAAATATGTGTACCGGGGTAAATTTTAGCCCAGTGTGCCATAACTCTTTGTTAGAGTTATACAATAGTCAAACTTGTATAACCAACCAACAATTACACAGCGAAAAGATTTTTATCCTCACTCTTTGGGAACCCCTGAAGCCATTATTATTGAAAATTAAAGTAAGTGTAAAGGATTTTTATCAGTTCTCGGAATCAGCACAATAAGATTATGTCAGGAAAACCACATTTTCTTTACATTAACTTGCTCACTTTTAGAACCCTTAGCTTTGACACCAAAAGACAAACGAACCCAATATCAGATAACATTCTTGCGCGCACTCGAGGTGCTCTATCAACTGTTGAAAGTTATCAATAGTTTCCCGAGGTACAGTGGTCTATGACTGACACTGGCACGGGGCACCCAATTTGACTAATTGGGCGTATCTGTCGAAAACTGCAATTAAAGTAGATAACATGTAGCCGTATTCATCTTTCTAATACAAAAGTTACGAATGAAGATGTACGAGCCGTCCACCAGGTACCAGGCATAACTCGATTAGATCTTTTGCAATTAACATTTTTTCATAGAAGAGAAAGTATAGATTTCAGTTTAGGCGCACACCAGCATGGTCGCTCGCAATAACGCCCGATTTCATCAGTATACCCGTAGACTGTACCCATAAGATACATTCGGCCACGATAGACTTATTTATTTCTGACGAGTACAAATAACATTCCAGACTATATATTCGCTTATCTTCGAGAAAAGTGAAAACAATACAAATATTACACGAGTAATTACGTGATCCGACGGACGTACCAAGTTTTTTTTTTTTTTTTTTTTTTTACAACGGACTGTGACAGATCTACGATTTGTACACGTCTTTGTAAAACTATACATAATTGCGATATTTACGGGAACGCGCGGGATTCTAATTGACATGTGTATGTGGTATACAAATTTAAATGCCGCTCATCATTTCGATAATAAATATAATGTGAACGTACCGAAGACTCGAACATGATATTAATTCGCCAGAACGACTGTACTTTCTCCCACAATTGTTCGTAAACTACCCTCATTTGTCAAAAATCTTACTAGTTACCGTAGGTAAAAAGGTACATATTTGTCTTGTCGGCAAGATGCAAATACAATGCGTTCAATGAGATGTATACGTCGAGATAAATCAAGCAAACGATACTACCGGATAGAAATGGAACGAAGCGTCTTTTCGCATTAATGAAATGAAAAAGAGATGACCTATTAATAAAGATCTAAGGTCCCAAATACTAGCTAAGGCTATCGCAATGTCTACATCTTCACGATTCCTATTTGATTATATAGTTTCTCGAAAGCTTTACTCCCCGCCCGTTCAACACAGCAGCCACTATTAAGTAGGAAGAGTGAGCCCTCATTTCAAGTTTATCGCATTCAGAAATCTTTGGGGGAAATGTGAACTTTGTAGTTGGCAAAGTTAACCCCCACCCTCCTAGGCCAACTGATACATCACACTGACATGACTGACACAGCCAATTGATGTGACCAACTGATACAACCGATTCATAGGTTTATGCTCAGTTTACTGTAGGGCGGACTGATATGGCTAATATGGCCAACTAATATCACCGACTTATGAATCTGCGACTAGTGACTGCTAATATGGCTGACTAATAGTGCTACCTAGAGGGCTGATGACTAATAAATATTGCTGATGGTGAACCAACTGACATGACTAACTGATATGGTCAATTGATAGAGTTAGCTGACATGCCGACTAATGTAGCTAACTGATATGCCGACTGACATAGCTAATTTATAAAGCCAACAGATACATCCAACTTATACGGTTGAATAGAACCGACTCATATGGGGCAGTTGACTGATATACCTAAGATTACTTTACTCACTAATAGCACCATACAACTGGGCCAACTAACAGATATTACTATAATTAATACAGCTCTGGCTATGGCAAACTGATACGACTGATTGGTCTGAGTCACAGCAAATACAGCACTGGACTACTAATGCTGGAACCTCCATTCAGAATACATTGAATGCTTTTAGACTTGGCACCTAGCGTTCTAGCGGCAGGGTTTGTAACTACAATAATATTTAGCACTGTACTCGCCAACTCTATATACCTATAGCGAAAACACACACAATAAATGAAATGCATGTAGTACCAAACCCTACCACCAGGATTCTCAAAACATCAGAGTTTCCAGTATTGGTAATCCAGTGTATTTGCGGTTACAGTCAACTGATTCAACAATCAATCTAAAGACCAAACAAATAAGTACGGCCAACTGATACCCTTAATCACTAATTGATGCATCCAAATTCTATAGTTCACCAATCAGGCATCTGATATGGTTGATATATAGAGTTGACTGATACAGCAAAATGATATGACTTACTAATACCACCGACTGGTACCTACAGCTGATTAATATTAGACATTATAAACAGTTAAGTATACAAATGAACAAGATGGACATCACTGTTTCATCAACACGGGAACAGCATTGTTCTTTAGCTTGTATGTACTTGCAAATGGAAATTTTTGGCACTGATTGTTCCTCTTTCAATCTCAATCTGTCATTTTGGAAACATGAGTGCACTGAAGTATTGGTAGGGAGCGGTAAAACGTCATTTGCTTTGAGTTTTCAGTTTGTCACTATACTAAAAGAGAATGCTGACAACTGTTTGCACTTTGAGTAACAAAAAAGTGATCATTCACAATGTGTGATTGATATGATTGCTGATGCGGCTGAATGAAAGTGCTATCCAAGAAAGCGACTATACATATATTATTGACTGATACAGCTGCCTGATATGGCCAATTAATATAGCTAGCTAATGTGACCACCTGATGTAGTCAACATAATTATAATGGCTACTGATACAGCAAACTAATACCTATCTAAGACTTATTAATACAGCCAATTGTTGTTGTTAACTGAATAACAGTGGATGTGACTGACATTGTTACCTAAGAGCAGCGACTAATAATACCTACTGCTCGACTGGTATGGCCAACTGATATAACTAGCTGATACAGCCACACGACTGATACACAGTGTGACAATTAGGTTCCAAGACTGAGTTTCTAAAAACCTTATATTTAAAAATTATTCAACAACATCATAATCGCCTTTGAAGAAGTTCCCTTGGACACAAACCCAGCAATTCCAACGATTTCTCCAGGCATTGTAGCAGTTCTGGAACATTTCAAGTAGGATGTCTTATAGTACCCTCATCATAGCCTCTTGGATGTCGTTAACGGATTCAAAATGCGTTACCTTTTACAACTTGTTTGACCATAGGGAATAGAGGAGAGTCACATGGTGACAGATTAGGCGAATGTGGGAGCTACGGCAACATTGCAATTCCTTTAGAGGTCAAAAATTGAGCACCACTGAAGGCACTGTGGCAAGGCGCCTTGTCATGATGAAGAATCCACGTTCTTGCAATGTTGGAACGCACCTGTTGACCCCTTTTCGAAGTCTCTCTAGTACGTCATGGTAGAGACCTGATTAACCGTTTTTCCAGCTGGAACGAACTCCGTATGGACCTCCCCGGGGCAATCAAAGAAGCAGATCGTTACTCGAAATTTCGCATCTCTTTATTCTTGTAACATAACACAGGACACAGCTAGAGAACTAATGATTGCACGAGGGTCACCAATACGCCGGGCGATAGGGGAAGATGCCAGACTGTCGTGTAGAAATTTCAAGGTCGCAGTGTTACCACAAGCGTGGAGGAAAATCAGTCTTGAGATCTAATTGTCACACTGTGTAAGGTAGGGGCAATATGATGCGGTATGTAAGATGCCGCAGTTGTCTGTTTTCTATGTTGGCAGCCTTGTACAACAAAAGTGACGTAGTAGATTTGTAGCACTTTGATACCAGACCTTGTGTACAAATCCCTATAGTTGCAGACCTGCTGTTTTTTCTTTTTTTACAATTTTTACATAATTTGTAGGGTCAGCACAGCCGAGACTTATATAATGTAAATAATAGTAATAATAATAATAAAGTTCTATCCGACGCAACAGTGGCGCTTGCAGTTTTAAATGTAGGTATGTGGACAAACAAACGAGATACACGAGAATGAATCGCGTTTGCTTTTGACAGTGGCGCTTGTGGTTTTAAATGTAAAAGTGAACGTAATTGTGTGTAAAAGTGAACATAATCGTGCGTAAAAGAAACAGATAGGAAGATGGTTTTATATCGTGCTTACAGTCTCTGCAAAAAAGACTCGAGGTATCAACATAAGGAATTGATGAAAAGAGTTCATTTCTTTAGGTTTGTAATGGTGTGGTGGGACGTTATGGTGATGCACGCATGCCAAAGTGGCCCCTATGATACCGCATCCCCGGCCACAGGAACTACCCTTTCGAGCATCGCGTCAGTGATCGGAGGGACTTTAGGCTTATAATATTATTGTGAATGATTCTTGCTGAAGTTAGGGTCGGCGTGAACCAACCAACATTTGTAAACAAAATGAGTTATTAGTATCGTTGGAAACAGCGTACAAAGTAGAATTTTTCAGAATTGGGCCCCCTGATTCAAAAATGTGTACTCACGTTGATCAAAGCTTATCAGTAAACGCTATGTCATATAGTTTCTACATGGATCTTGAACTTCGAATCACGTGTTCTCAAAAAACAGATTTTGCTGGTTGGTTCCCTTACGCTTAACAGCGTCCAAGTGCGATCGTACTTTTTGTTCAAAGTTGGTTAGTGGAATAGGCGACCTGGCTTGTTCTACAATTTTTCCGTACTTTTTATTCATGTATAAGAAAATGTGCTTGAAAATGTTCGATCGTTTTGAAGTAATGTTGCGAAATTGTGATTCATTTTTGTCCATTTTCCAATATATTATTATGTGTTAGATCTACAGTATTTTCCCTCCTCTTTCAGAATATTCATCAGTCTTACGGGTACATCAAGCGATTATACTTTGTTTTGTCCTCAAAGCACGGCAATTTGTAAGGGTGGATAAAATGGCCAAAGTGTGAGTAGGGCAAGATGCCGCACTATGATGAATGATAAATTTCTCAGCTAATTATTTTAGATTATGGAGTCGAATTATGTCAGAAAGACCACTACAGGGTCTTGGACAGAAACGCAGTGTTACGGTAATATACCGAGCATCCGTCTAAAGTACGATATTCAGGCATGTAGTATTAACGGACAACCAAAGTAAACAGCAAAGTACTTAGATAACTTTTTCGAACCATCCAAAAGTAAATAGATGAAATACGCGTACGCTTTCGAACTTCAATCAGACTTCGATCTGAGACAAGCTGCTAATCTCTCTTCTTGTGGCTATAAAAACTAGAAGTTAAGGCTAAGTAAAGGGCATTCGTCATGTAATCGAACGACATTCGTAGTGTATTGATATTCTTCTCGATGCCAAAAGGCACCTTACGATGTATGTGTCGACCTAATTCATAAATTAAAAGGGTTAAGTTCAAAAACTTGTCATTATTCTTTTTCGCGACTCGGTGAGCACGTAACAAACTGGCGCAGTCGGTAGCTATAGTATCGGCGTCAGCGTAACAAACTGGCGCAGTCGGTATTGCAATTCTGCGGTGTCATTCGTCGTATTTCGCCGGAGATCTACTTGAACAATTAGAGAAGCGTTAGGCGCGCTAATTTGTTCAAAAACAACTAGAAAAGCGTTAGGCGCGCTAGTTGATTCGATTCCTTGAACCCCTACGAGAAGTTAGAGAAGCGTGAGGCGCGCTAACTCTCTCGGCAGCGGATACCAGAATCGGTAGAAACCCAGCAACTTCGGAAACCCGTGGAAAACTCCGTTCTTGGATCGTAGCGGATCTCATCTGGAGCGGAAACCCAGTCAACAAGTGGACAGCCTGATCAACTCGACACTTCGGAGATTGGAACCTACGTACACCGGAAATCAACGATTGGGAGTAAGTGATCAAGTATTTGTCCTGGAAAACCCATAACTTAGAAAGTGCAAAATAGGAACGTAGGAAATTATTAACGTAAAAAATCATTAAAAACTACGTATCTAACTTTAAAGGAATCACGAATAACGTAAAACTTCGTACGTAGAAAAACTACGGAATTATTGAAGGAAATTCATGCACAAAGGAAAATTAATTAGAACCCTAAATCAAAATTTTTAAAGGAACACGTGCAAAAAGCACATCTTATTGAATTAGAATTGTAACGAACTATTTCGGAAAAAGGGAAATTAAAAGGTCGACATGGAAAGTAATGACGAAAGGAACCCACCCCCGATTCCACCCAAATCGAATGCCAATGCGAATGAAAATATAACTGAAATTTCAGGAAGGCCGGAAACTCCCAAAGAAGGAGACGAATCACGTTTAACGGAAAAATTTGAAATGGCCAAGGAAAAAATTGAAAGGGAACGGGAGGAATTATTTAAACGGTTAAAAGAATTAAAAATGTATGAATCAGAAATGAATCAAATCATGAAAGACGGGGCGGAAAATTCAAAAAACGTATCAGGAAAATTAGCCTCATTTGTAAAGGAAGCAACCGATAGTGAAACAGACGACAATGGAAGTGTCGGAAAGAATTACGAAAAAGGAAGGGAAATTTCAAGTAACTCAAAAAAGAATCATCCCAATTGTGAATTTTCAAAATCGAAAAAAGGAAGGAGACAAGGCAACCCAAAAAGGGACCACTCCATATCAAGTCAAAATAAAAATTGTTATACTTCATCCAACGACTCGGAAAACACTGAGGAAAATTATAAAAACTTTAGAAAAAGGTTTAACTCAGGAAAAAGGAACAAAAAATGGGAAAAGCACGAAAATAGAAATTGGAGCAACAGCTCAAATGGATCAACCGACAGTTCGGAATATTCAAATAGTGAAAGTGACAAGGAAAGTCAGGGAAATTTCAGAAAAACTCGAAAAGAGGAAAAAGGAAAAAAGAATGGTTACACCATGCAATTTTTGGCGAATTTAATTTCGGAAACCTTCAACGGGGAATTCAAACAGCTAAATGCATTTATTGATTGCTGCAATGAAGCAGACAGTTTAGCAGGTGAAGACCAAAAAATAGGACTATTAACAGTCATTAAAACAAAAATAAAAGACCCTGCAAAATCCCAATTAAGGGCAAGTAAGTGTGAAAACTGGAAGGAGTTACGTAAGAAATTATTGAAATTGTATTCAGAGAACAAATCAGGGGAACAATATTATGAGCAATTATGCAATGTACGCCAATTTAGGGATGAATCAGTAATGCAATTTTACACACGTATCCAAAATATTGTGGCAAAAATTTTGAGTGGGAATGGAAACGATGAACACGCAGCGAGGTATGCGAATAAGTTGGCTTTAAATAGATTCGTGTACCATACACATCCCGACACATCTATGTATTTGAGACTAAGTAAAGTGAAAAGCATGAATGACGCATTGCAAACGGCCCTCGAACAAGAACGAATTGAAAGTCAGAAAAAGAAAGGAAGGAATTTCAGGAACAAAAAGGAAAGATATTCAGGTTACAAAAGAAATTTTGAAAGTAAATGGTGTTCGAATTGTAGAATGGAAAATCATAATACGATTGAATGTGGTAGAAAGCAAAACGTGAATCAAAATCAGAATTCGGAAAACGAACAGACCTCAAAATTTTGTAAAAACTGTAAGCGAAAAGGACATAGTGAAAATGAATGCTACAGGAGAAATGAAGGAACAATTTTTAAGTTCTCATGTCATTACTGTAAGAAAGAAGGGCATAAAAGTGTTGAATGTAGGAAAAAAATGTTCGACGAAAAGAAAAAAGGAAATAAATACTGTAAAAATTGTAATATGAGAAACCATAGTACGGAAGAATGTTTTAGAAATAGGTCAAATGACTCGGAAAAAAGGGCGTTAAACTACAACGGTCTACGGGAAAGCCTCGGCCCAGTGGACCCACAGGAATCAAAACCGAGGAACGAAATAACGAACAAGGAGGGCAACAAAAACAAAATTCGGGAGAACCAAATCTACAAAGACTAGATTGTGAACCCAAAATTATTAAGGCGAAAGCGATAACAAATCCCGATGCAGGATTAATGTATTTCTTTATAAATTCGCCATCAGCAGCCCGAACTTGTCTGAAATTTATTATTGATCCAGGTGCAACAAATTCAATTATTAAAGCCCATGCACTGGACCCAGAAACAGAATATGAGACGAACGAAATTATACATTTAAATGGAATAGTGGCAGATCAAGCAATAAAATCGATAGGGCACACGGAAATAATTTTGGAACCCCCTAGTGGAACGGAATTGAAACAGAAATTTCACATAATAAACGGACCCTCAGGAATACCTTTCGATGGGCTAGTAGGAATAGACTTCATGAGAAAATTTTGTAAAATTATTAGCTACGAAAGAGACATTTTGGTTTTGAAAAATGACAAGATCCCAATCAAAATCTTGTACATTCAAGAAGATACGAATACGAAAACGTTAAAATTAGGAAGCCCTGACTCGCAAGAAAATAAGTTCACGATTCTAAAAGCTAGAACAGAAACAGTAGTAGAGGTCAAAGTTCTAAATCCCGAGATTGAAGAAGGAATAATACCAGAAATTAATATAGGTACAAATTTACTCGTATCCAAAGCAATAACAAAGGTAGATCAAAGGTCAAAAGCATATGCAACTATTCTGAACACATCAGACACTGATTACAAATATGTACCACTCGAAATTGAACTCGAACCTTTCGAACAACAAAACGCAATAATTTTTGACCAGAAGTATAGAACAAAAAAGATAGGGATAACAGGGAAAGCAAAGTCCACACCTAAAACTAGGAACGAACGTTTGGAAAATGAAATACGAACGGAACATTTGAATGGGGAAGAAAGAGGAAAATTGCTTGAAATTTGCAAAAAGTTTAACGATGTTTTTTATCTGAAAGGAGACACATTAACCTGCTCCAACATAACGGAACATGCCATAAGGGTAAAAACGGACACCCCCATAAACATAAAAAATTATAGGCAACCAGAGAGTTTGAAAACTGAGATTGATAAACAAGTACAAAAAATGCTAAGGGAAGGAATAATACGAGAAAGTGTCTCACCATGGAATTCTCCACTATGGATTGTACCAAAAAAGGGATTAGACGAAAATGGAAATAAAAAATGGAGAATAGTTATTGATTATCGTAGATTAAACGCAGTAACAGTAGGTCAAGCTTCAGTCATACCAAACATTGAGGAAATTTTAGAACATTTGGGGAACGCGAAATACTTTTCAACTTTGGATTTAGCCTCGGGATATCACCAAATCAAAATGAAGAAGGAAGATATTGAAAAAACAGCTTTCTCAACGCCTTGTGGACATTTTGAATTTTTACGTTTACCATTCGGTTTGACCTCAGCGCCTAGTACATTTATGGCAGCCATGCAAAAATGCTTGAAGGGAATGACCCCAAACCAATGCCTTGTATATCTAGACGACATCATACTTTTTGGAAGAAGTTTAGACGAACATAACAGGAAACTGGAAATAGTTTTAGAAAGACTACAGGAAAACAATTTGAAATTGCAACCAGAAAAATGTGAATTTCTGAGAAAAGAGGTCACTTACCTAGGACATATCATAAGTGAAGAAGGGTGCAAACCAGACCCAGCAAAAATTGAAAGTGTAAAAAATTACACCAGACCTCACAATGTAAAGACTTTACAGACTTTTCTTGGTTTATCAGGATATTATCGTCGGTTTATACCAAACTACTCGAAAATAACGAAACCATTAACAAAATTGTTGAAAAAAGGGGAAGATTTTATTTGGAAGACTGAACAAGAAGAAGCATTTACAAAATTAAAAGAATTTCTAACAGGACCCTTAGTTTTACAATTTCCAGACTTTAACAAACCATTCATACTGACAACGGACAGTTCAAATTACGCAATAGGCTCAGTTTTAAGTCAAGGAGAAATACCAAACGATAAACCGATAGCATTTGCAAGTAGAACTTTAAATAAAGCAGAATGTAACTACTCAACAACGGAAAAGGAACTTTTAGCAATTGTTTGGTCAGTACAACATTTTAGACATTACTTATTTGGATACAAATTCGAAATTTATACGGACCATAGACCACTTATTTGGCTATCAAAGGTAAAGGAAGGAGGAAATTCACGACTATTAAGATGGAGACTGAAATTAGAAGAATATGACTTTGACATACGTTATAAACCAGGTTGTACTAACAAAATCGCAGACGCCTTAAGTAGAATACGAAATCCTTTAACTGAAGTAAAAATGGAGAAAATGTTGAAAATCACGAGTGGGCCAACAACAAATGAGGAAAGGAATACGACATTGGAGGTAATAAAAGACTCAATTTTTTCAAAATCAAAAATAGCAATACTCATGCCCATTATGTCAGAAGAGCCAAGGGAACTAGAAAAATTTCAACGATTCGGACTGAGAAAATTTCCGGAAAATAGCAAAATTAGTGAAATTTATCATGCTAAAAATAAAAAACGAGATCTCTTTTTGTGTTTCTATAAAAAGAATGCGACTGACAAAGCAAAATTGGAAGACGTAGCTACATGTATAGAAAATTTAAAAAATCTTTTGGTTACAAATAACATTGAAGAAATCTTCATTTCAACGACGGACAAAAATGATTTCATAAATTTTGGAAAATTTAAAAATTTAATAATACGAGTATTTGAGAAAACAAAAATTAAAATCACGATTTGTACAGACGAAAGAATTATGGTACTAAAGGAAAATCGACAAAAAATTCTAGACGACCATCACGTGACATTAAATGCAGGACATCCAGGAGTAAAACGGATGTACGAACAAATCAAAGAAAAATACTTTTGGCCAAAAATGAAAAAAGACATTATTAAATACGTAACTTCATGTAAGAGCTGTCAACTAAACAAAGTAAATAGGAATCCAACGAAAGCACCAATGGAAATTACGACAACAGCCTCTGAACCTTTTGAAAGAATTTTCATTGATACGGTAGGAAAAATGCCAATAACCTTAAACGGGAACGAATACCTGATAACAATACAAGACGATTTAACAAAATTTGCATATGCAGTAGCAGTCCCAAATCAAGAAGCCAAAACAATCGCAAAAGAAATTTTGAAATTTTCATCATTAATGGGATTACCAAAAAATATAATTAGCGATAATGGTCCATCTTTTACGTCAGAAATTATTAAGGACTTGATGAAATTACTGAAAACAAAACATATTTTCACGTCAGTCTATAGACCCCAAAGTAATGGAGCGTTGGAACGTTGGCATTCAACTTTGAAAGACTATCTCAAACACTACATAAACGCAAATCAGAATGACTGGGATGAATACGTACAGTACGCACTTTTTTCGTATAATACACACGTACATGAGACAACGGGAAAAACACCTTACGAATTAGTATTTGGCCATCAAGCTTTTATTCCAAATTCAATTTCAGGAACACCAAAATTTAAATACACGTACGATGACTATTATAGCAATCTACAAGTCAGATTGAGTCAAATTCATCAAATTGCGAAAGAGAAAATAGAAAGAGCAAAAGAAAAATCAAAAGGGCAATACGATAAAACGCATCATAATCCAAAAAATTATAAAGTGGGAGATCAAGTAGTAATCCAAAATAAAATCATTCAGAAGGGGAAAACGAAAAAATTATCACCAAACTATTCAGGACCTTATACTGTAGAACAAATCAACCCCAATAACTCTTTAAAAATTAAGATCAAGAAAAACAAAAGTCAGAATTATCATACTGATATGGTAAAACCCTATGTTGCAGGTACAAGCAAATAAAATGAATCACATCTTACTAATCCCTTTTCTCTTAGTCATTCCCAAAATCTTCTCAGTTAATATACTTATGATTGACGAATCAGACATTGAGGAACCAATGGCTATGGAATTAGACTCAAACATAGGAATGTATTTTGAACATTTTGGTAGAGCAAAAATCACAAACGAAGCTTTTAAAATGGCGACATTTTTGAATATGACGACACAAGAAAAATACAAAGAAAAATTACAGGAGGAAGTACGAAATACGTATGGATTGTGTATATCCTTAATGGCAAAAAATGTGTCAACTCAGTGTAATCAACAAATTCGATTTATAAGTTCGTATATAGATAAATTGACAGAAAAATTCGAAAATATACAGCATTTAATTGGTAATCAAAATTCGGTTCTGGACGTAAAACCAAAAACGAAAAAAGAAAAGAAAAGAAGCAAAAGATTTTTGGAAAATGGAATCGCACCAGGTCTATCAACCGTATTAAAGTGGGTAGTAGGAACTCCAGATAATGAAGACAAAAAACGATACGACGAAGCTTTGAGGCAACCCCAAATAAGTAAAAGGAAAATAGAGGAAATAATGAAGGGGCAATTACATATTATGAAAACGACATTAACGGATATGGAAATAATAGCAAACAACTCTCAACAATCACAGAAAACACTAAACGAAAATTTTAAAAAATTGGAGGATACGATTGAAAATTGGGAAAAAGAAATAGACGAAGTTAAATTTTTACAAAATCTGGGAATGCATGAAAACTTTTTGATGGAAACATTGGAAAAAACTCTGGAACAATTTGACGAAATCACGAACGCAATTTTATTCGCAAAGAAAGGCATAATTCACCCTTTTATCATTACACCAGCACGTCTAAGCAGGGAATTAGAAATAGCGAAATTACCACAGGATAGAGAATTTCCTTTTGATACGAATTATTCAACAATTTTCAAGTATATTGACCTATGTAAAATAGATGTGTTTTTAACTCCACGAAAATTATTAGTTTTTCAAATTCAAATCCCAATAGTATTAAAAACAGAATTTGCACTTTATAAACTACATCCTGTACCTTTTCAAATCCCAAATGAAACCCATTCATATCTTTTCCTTGATTCCAACACCCAATACTTGATCACAGACCAAACATACTCAAAACACGTGGCAATGAAAGACCTAGCAACATGCATGGAACTAGAAGAAAATTATCACCTGTGCACGGAAAGCACCCTAAATCAACGGAAAACGGAAGATACCTGCATAATGTCGATATTAACCAGCGCAAACCACGAAATACCGTCTATATGTAAAGTAAAATTAAGCTATATAGAAATAAGTATATTCGATAAGCTACATGGAAATCGGTGGTTATACTTCACAGACAAACCAATAAAAATGGAAATCAAATGCAAAAAAGCAAGGAGGGTTACGGATTTTGAAATTAAAAATGTTGGTATCTTGTTTCTACCCCCTTCATGTGAAGCAACGACACCAGAAGATGTTCTAATGTCGAGTAACGAATACCCACCGAAATACATAGACATAGCACCCGAATTTTCGAAAATACCAAATTGGGAAGGGGAGCTACCATATTCAAAATTAAACCTAAAGACGATAAAACTAGAAAAATTAAACATCTGGGATCTTCGGCGGGCAAATGAAAAATTACACGATTATGATCAACTTTTGGACCAAAAAGAAAAACAGAAAAATATAACGAAAACGACACATTACATGTCAATAGCAATAGAAATAGTTTCCGTCATTCTAGTAATCTTCATTTTAGCAAAAACCAGATATTGTTTAAAATATTATCTGGAATGGTGTTGTAAAAGAAAAAGCCCGAACAGAGTACAAAGTCCTCAATGCAACGAAACGGATCCAGAGATAAGAGTAGAAATGCAATCCCTAAACCCCCAATATATTGATATGACGAGAACAACGACACGAAACCCTCAAAGTCCACTACCACAACCACCGATATCCACCTACGATGTACCTAGACAATAAGATAAGTCCTAAGTCCAAATTTTATGTATAAAAAGGAAAAACTTAACATAGAACCATGACAGTCGAAAGTGAAAAAGTGAACAGCAATTTGGTGTATCTTCTCTAAAGAGTTAAAATAGTAACAAACACGTCGGTCAAAATGTCGAACCCGCCGTTCTTTTTGCGCGCTCCGCTACTCGAAAACTTTGAAGACACGAAAACATTATTAAGAATATTACATTCTTACACAAAAAACCTAATCGATGAAGGCATGGTAAACCTATCAACGTCAAACCAACGAATAGATGAGGCAGAGATAGAGAACATCCAGCTATTCATGGACGCAGCAATGGATATCATAACAACTGGCGCAATCACCGCAGAGGTAACACCAGAAGGTGGACCAGAAGAATGTAAAATTCATTTCATGGGAGCAGAAATGGTACCCAGAGACATCAAACCAATCCAAAAAGCAGTGGAAATGGCGTATAAATTCGTTGAGAACGATACTCAACAAATAGTACGAGGTACCATACCCGAAATCTACGTCCACCTACTGGAAAACCTACTGGGAATCACAGGCTTAGACTATCGCATCAAAGTCAGACAACGGAGACACGTCACGCTGAAATCACCGGTGGTTGGCAGGATCGACAGGCACCACGAAGCGGTTCATGACTGGTTAATAAACAAAGGCTACGACCCACACGAAGGAGATCTACACCACAACGCAGATAGCGACAGTGGACTGGAGAGCGATAAAAACGAGGAATAAAATGTGTATGTTTTTTCTGTATTATTATTATTATTATTATTAGTATTGTTTTTTCTCCTCTCTTTCTTTTTTTTTACTCTCTAATACCTATATATAGATATATTTCTATCATTCTTTTGTTAAGTATAAGTATTGACACATAGCGCAAGAGGAAAAATTAGACAGTAATTTTTTTTTGGAAAATCTAAAATCGTATTGGGGCAAAAATTTTTTCATTTCACTCAAAATTTTTTCTTTTACGGGGGAGGTGTTACGGTAATATACCGAGCATCCGTCTAAAGTACGATATTCAGGCATGTAGTATTAACGGACAACCAAAGTAAACAGCAAAGTACTTAGATAACTTTTTCGAACCATCCAAAAGTAAATAGATGAAATACGCGTACGCTTTCGAACTTCAATCAGACTTCGATCTGAGACAAGCTGCTAATCTCTCTTCTTGTGGCTATAAAAACTAGAAGTTAAGGCTAAGTAAAGGGCATTCGTCATGTAATCGAACGACATTCGTAGTGTATTGATATTCTTCTCGATGCCAAAAGGCACCTTACGATGTATGTGTCGACCTAATTCATAAATTAAAAGGGTTAAGTTCAAAAACTTGTCATTATTCTTTTTCGCGACTCGGTGAGCACGTAACAGCAGCTAAAAAAACGCGCTGGAATGTGTGGGAAAAAATATAGCATTTGTAAAGCCAGCTGGTTGTTAAAAATTCCGGAAGGAACCCCTGCTTACTTAAAAGTTACAATTTATACGTTTTATACTTGCATTAAAAAAAAAAAAAATCGTATGAGTTTACATATTTTCATTACAATTTTATTTAATACGTATATAAGCCATCTTACTTACCAAAAAAAGGCATCTCACCCACGCCATCGGGCAAGATGGCCAAAAAAAGTCTGGGAAAATGATTATACTTCTGTTGGGTGAGGAAAAACATCTTAATAAAAGTTGCAGATAAAGGATCAGAGTATTTGTAGCAAAAATTTCAGCCCCATCGCAATGTTTTGTCAAGAAGCTATGGCCATTCCTTAAAATGTGCGTCATCTAACACTACTTTACCTCATGTCCAACTAGGGCTCTATGCAAAGACACGTAAAGATAGTCGCGATTTTCTTTGGACGGGCCGAACTGGAAAGAAAATGACGGCTGTCTACCCGTACAAATAAGTATATATAAAAAGCCTTAGTTCAACTTATGAAGTTGATTGATAGGATCGAATTATATCATCAATTGAAGTAACTGAGTGTTATGATAAATAATTGTCAACTAGTACAGCCAACTAATTTGGCTAATTGGTATGATAAACCGATGGGACTCAATAATGTGATCAACTAGCATGACTAATTGATGTGGAATGTAACCACTTGATGACACAAAGACCGATTGATATGTCCAATTTCTAGAACTAACCGATGCAGATGACTGATATATGATTACTGATGTAGCTAACTGATAGTGCCCTCCAAGAGGGCCAACCGACAAGAGGGACTGACATAATGAACTGATGTGATTCAATTTGTTCAGTTGGGGTGTAAAGGTGATATGAAACTGAATTATAAGGAACATGGCTCATCTATATGGTCGACAAAGTTAGACTAATTGTTATCTGTGGTACGTAACCAACTGATAACAGTGATGGCCGACTTCTATGACTAATTGACTGGTCGAAGTGTCTGACTGACTGATTTGCCTGCTGATATGACTGACTCACTGAATGATGTGGCTGGCTAACTAATTGTAGGCATGTTTGAAAATTGTATAAATTACAGTTTCCTCGCAAGATGTGTACATAGATAAACACATTCTTTTTCCTTTCAAACAGACTGTATGTACTTGAAACACGTGCACATCTTCCAAATGTACTTCAACTCGGAACAAAAAGAGGCACTGCACCGGTTGTGCACCCAGTATAAAAACCCGCACCCGCTGTCTGCATCTCAAGGTGTTTTTCTAAACGTTGCATCGGCGAGCAAGTCGAATCTTGTACATACGTGTATAAAAACCTAACCAATTGATTGGAATAAAATAAAACACTTAAACTCGTAAATTCACGAATAAACCTTTTACAATGGCAGACGACGGGACGGGTTTTTTAATTCAAAAGTCAATAAAATCTGTCGCGTATAATACGAGCGGCGAGCGGTGAAATTGAACGATCTCGGCGATATTAAAACTTTTAACGATTGTATTATGCGGTACAGTCGTCGGGTATTTGTAAAACAAATACTTATAGGATAAAAATCTTCTATCCGCCGCGTAAATACATTTAATCATAAATTTTTACATACAGGTTAACGGAATTCACTGCCAATGCTTGGCGCTCGCGTCTCTATTATTAATTTATATATTATAGAAAATCCAGCTCTTCTTTCTTCTCACTTATACAGGTACAGTTTTTTTAAATGTGTATCTCGTTTCTAACCCGAGGTACTCGTTATTTATTAAGCCGGTTTGATGTATAGTTTGAATTTTGAAGAAAAAAAAAAACAGAAAAATTTACAGCTTGCCTTCAGAATTTAATAACGGTCTTGAAAAGTTGATCGATCGACGCTAGGTGATTGGCATCCCGCTCGAGGGTTGCATCGATCGTGGTATGTGGGTTGTGAATTTGTGATTAGCATGAGTAAAATTATCAACTATATTATCAACCGCATGCGCACGGTAGAATTTCTTCGATTGTGCATTAACTTATGTACATCCTACATAGGAACATTCCAAAACTGTAGATGATTGGTAGCGAATTTCCAAATATATTTATTGTTGATCGCCCAATTACGAAGCAAACTGTCAAAAGGTATTGTATAGGAAAGAGAAACTCAGAAGGGATACCAGCCCGTGGGAGGTATTAGGTAATATGTAGATGTACGACTTTCTGTTTCTTTAACTTGAGGCAAAATCAAATATTAAACAGCTTGAGCTAGTGGAAATCAGACGACTGCTCGAGGTCTGTAATTCATTGGCGAAGCCAGTTTTGTTTTCAACTGGGGGCGCAATTAAAGAGATTCCCGCCCCATCCCTCATTCAAATAGCTACGATAAGTCAAACGAGAAATACATATTCATGCATAATTTTTGGGAGATGGGTGACTGGGACGATCGCTCCTTCCAATATTTTGATATTGTGTCCCAATTCTCCATAACCAATTTATTTATTTATTCTCAAGTGTACAAGATTAGCTGGATCCGAGTTGCGGGGGGGGGGGGCAGAAAAACAATATCTGAATTGTGGTCGCCAAAGTAAAAGAAAAAAAGTCCGAATTGCGGCAACTGCAATTAATACCCACCAGATACATGATCTGACATGAAAAGGTCTTTTGAAAAGATAACATACCTAATATTCGACTTGTTTATTTATTAGGACTGTTGAGTTAATCTTCGAGAAGCAAGGGCGCAACCAAGAAGGGGGCTAGGGGTTATAGCTTCCCCTCCCCATTCTTCGAAATTTTTTCAAAATCAATTTTGAAACGAAAATCTCATTCACCCTATACTGATACCATTTATCCCATTCAGTGGTACCTCAATAACATCTGATCACGTGGTTGTGGTTGTACATATATTGACTGGGTAATATAGCTTGCCGATCGCTCATACGGATAGCAGAATAATGTGACATTCTTAGATTGTCTGCCATTTAACATTATGGACCTGAAATAAATTTAAATTTAATTTTTTATATTAATTTTAGAGATTATTACTTTATATTTTTTTCAATTACTTTAAAAAGTTCTCAATTTCCTTTAAATTTATGATTACCAAAAGCAATAATTGTTCCATTACCTATTTCATCTTTAGTTTATTCATCTACATTAGTATCAGATGCATCATATCAACTTCCTCAAGCTGCAAGTAACTAGAAATTTTTAAAATAACTTGGTTGACTACGAGTGCCCATTGAAATATTTGTACTGATGAGTAAGAATCAACCAGAACAATACAATTGGGGTTGATTCGTCGGTTTCCAAAGAACCAACGAGAAGCCACGACCTTAAACATCACTCCAACTACTGGAAATACAGGAAAGCAACATTACTGTAACCAATCTTTATGTACATATAGTCCAGGAGAATTAGCTAAAAAAAGAGGTTATTGATGGAATTAATTGCAGCACAGCTGAAACTTGGTGCATTTTCGGGAAAGCCCGTGATTCTCCATCCCCTCCCCCGGTGTGAGCATCACCCCTTAGAGTCTGAAAAGTGCACCCGGAAACAGTTTTTGGCTTGTATCTAGCTTAAAATTGAGTTATAGGTAAAATTATTTCTTACCAAAACTAAAGAGCGTAAAATTCTCTACAAAAATGATATCCATGTTTTTTTTCATGAATCCCATGCCAACCAAGATAATCGGCGTTCAAGATCACACGAGCATGTAAATATGGAGGAACCTATAACGTACGCGGAATACGAACGCTGAAATAATCGCGAAAATTCATGACTGGATGCATAGAATGTTACATGATATAATTTCAATTTATTATCTTTATTATTTAAGAATTCATCTTCATCCGAATCTACATGTATACAATTTTCTGCGTTTGGTTTAAACAACCTCCTCTATAAGCGCGTGGCTACAAGAGATACCCACTTTACGGCAACCACAAGCTCGTGATCCCGATGCGGAAAACTTAAGTTCGTGTAAACCCACTCGAGACCCTTGGAAAATCGACCCTCGTTAGCCCTGTCTCAACCCAGTATGTTCCCCTCCAGCAGCCAATCAGAGCGCTCCATTCGAGGGGAGCCATCAGGTTAGCCAATCACAGCGCTTCATTTACGTGTAGCCCTCTCACTACCCGAGCTATACACCAGCGTTGAGACACCCGTGCTGTACCCTTCATGTATGATATAGCCCCTCTGTATGCCTCTAAGTATCCTCTTTGTAAACTGTCGTATAGCCCCTCTGTTTCCCCTTGCATGGATCCCCTTTTTAGACCCATCGTATAGCCCATCCATATCCCCTTGATGAATCCACTCCGTAAACCCGGGTAGATCCCCTCTTGTAATTGAGATACATATGGGAAGGGATGATGGGCTCTCGGCCAGTTTAAAAAAGTTTGAACATCCCTTCTATCATGCTGCACTCGTGATTTCCTCAATTCTTTATGCTGAGCACTCGTTTCTGGTTGACAGTTTGTGAACTTTTCCAAACCTTGGCAAAGATGAAGCATATGACAGGGGTGCTAAGAATCCACTGCTGCAAAACGCTAGAGGTAACACCGCGTCGATGAGTCAGTCCGCCTGCACTCTTCATAATTCGCATGAGTGTTTGTTCGATTCGCGTTTGGACGCTAAAGAGTCGCTCTCTAGCTGTCCAATGAAATGCGGCGCGCTGATTGGTGTATTTGGACAAAAAGATGATCAGAGACTAAATTTTCTGCAAAAAAACTCAAGTTGGGCTCATCTGAAAGGACATGATAAGGGCTGACACTTTAGTTCTCTTCAATACTGAAAATGCTAGAGCCCATTTCACCTGTACATGTTTTTGTGATAAAAATACCCTGATCATCTTTTCGTCTACTAAACTAGCGCACCGACAGGAGTGTCCAAACGCCAATAGTCATGTCGTTCTATATCTATTGTCTGTCTTCAATCCGGTTTCTAAAACAAGCTGGTCCATCTAGTATAGGGATTTAAGATTACAGCGTCCAACATTTCTCGCATGTTAGAGTGACGAGTTCGGCGTTTGGATACCGCGTACGTTGTAGGTTACTGCATATTTACATGCTCATGTGATCTTGAACGCCAATTATCTTGGTTGGTATGGGATTCACGAAAAAAAAAAACATAGATCTCATGTTTGTAGAGAATTTTACGCTCTTTAATTTTGGTAAGGAATATTTTTACCTATAACTCAATTTTAAGCTAGATACAAGCCAAAGACTGTTTCCAGGGGCACTTTTTGGACTCTGGGGGGTGATGCTCACACCGGGGGAGGGAAGGAATTACGGAATTTTCCAAAGAGGGTACTGAACAATCGTACCAAGTTTCAGCTGTGATGCAATTACTGCCATCAAAAATCCTAATTCCAATGGACTAATAGTGCTTGTTTCCACTTTTTTTTTCTTTTTTTTTTTCAAGGCTCTATGATGGTGCCTAGCCGGCTTTAATACTGCAGACAAAAATCCTAAAATAATGCATGATGGTATATATTTACATCACCAGGGTGCACAACTTGTATGCCTCTACAAGTTCAGCACCTATGTTTCAACTTCCGTATTCTAACACCTGCGTTAACTTCCGAGTCCAGAGTCCAGGAGACCTTCTTTCATTTATGTAATGAGGCCTCATTTTATGTAACTCGGCTACGTAGCTCCACGACCGACTATACATTCCACAATACAGCACAATATAATTTATAGCCTTGCTAAACTGTCTCTTCGTTTCGGTGCTGATGGACGAGAAAAATTCGTGTCACCAACTTATTCAGCAGTCTCCGACTGCACTTCCTTCTCTGATGTAACCGATGCCGAAGTACTCGAGTCATCTTCCCGAGCCAAGCGGTGCAATAAAAGCTCACCGCTTGTTCACGATTCTACATTCGCACCACCAGCACCATGCAGAGCACGATAAGAAACTCGAGTATTTGGGTTACAAGGTAATTTCGTTCTCAAGAAACTAATTAAATTACTTTTAGTTTCAATTCCTTTTTTTGTTGCATATCTTCCGTTTTCCGCTCCACCGCAACGTGTCGTAAAAACTTCATAATTTTTATGATTGTTGGCTAAAATATTACCTTAGTAGGCGAGTTACTCAGGTGAACTTTCTGCACCCGTAGCCGTCGTGAAATTGAACCGAGAGGCCGAGACCGAACTGAAACACCAATTAAACCTATTTGTGTTGTGAGGAGACTATGATGCAGCTGCGAACAAAGTATGATGCCACTGAGCCAAAAAAGAGAGTGCGTGTGAGAGAGAGAAAGAGAGAGAGAGAGAGAAGTGCGGTGAAAAATTTTTCTTTAACTGGAACAAGCCTGCGTGACATTGGACGCGAAGTAATTACATCATTATATGGTCAATTAAGATTGACCACCAAGCATGCCGTCAAAGTTTGATGAATAAAGCATCGTCTTATAGTGAGTTTATCAACTGTTTGCAGCACAAGGAGGCTGAAATTTTTGTTTAAGAATCGAAACGGGATTGAAAAGACCATTGGTGAGCTTTCATTCTCTTCAGGAATCATTGAAGGAACGAAGTTGCCAATAACATTGTTGGTCATGTAAAATTCATTCCCAGAGGGGTCAGTAAAATTGTATGTTGGTGAAGTACGTCAAGAGCTTTTTCAGGTATAACTCTATTACACCTTCGTACTATCACCCTACAAAATTCGCTGTGTGGTGAACGAATGGCGCTTCTTAATTATAAATTCGTTGAAGCGGATTGGGATTTGGAATGATGTAGAGAGCGCTGATGTACCTATCGATATACAAGTGCTGTGTACACACACATACAACCACACTAATAAGCACATGCAAGCACTTCAAAAGTTCAGCATCAAGTTTGCCTGTTTTTTGCACGGGTAGCAGGGACGTATCTATAGGGGGGACACCCCCTGTAGAAATTATTCACTCAGCAGCTGGGAAAATTTACCAATTCAGTCAGGGACGAAAAGAAGGGCACCGGAGTTGGAAAATTTTAGTGGCTGGATCAAAAGTTAGAAAAATCAAGTCAACATTTTTTTTTGCTAGTACAAAAGAATTTGGATACTTGAGAATTTTGAGTTGAGTCAGTTGGAACTTGCACAACCCCCCCCCCCCCACGAATAAACTTTCCGTTACGTCCCTGACGGAAAGCGAGCATCAGTCTCGTACAAACATTTCAGCGGTCATTTTATACTAACAATCATTTTTATTCATAGTCTGTGATGAGGAGAATTTGTTTTAAAAAACGATTATCCTCGAACACTTTTAAGTTTGTTGAAATTGTAAATTTATCGAACCATCGAACACGCCTGCACATGTCTCCTGAGGTGTCAATTATGAAAAATGAGCTTACTGTATTTCGCACCAGATTTCAGCCACTCTGATTCCAACTCCCAATAATGTTTGCGCTGTTAAGTATACCCATTTTATGTCCTCCTATCCCGACATATGTCCAGTTGGGGTATTCCATTTGTAAGGTGTGCCAATTTACTTTTCCTTCTTCTGTAGTTCAGAGCGCTTTCGGCTGTTATGCCATCGTCAGTGGAGTACCCTGAATGAGACTTGTCTCTTGTGGTCCTGTAGTCATAGTCGAGAGTAGTACCGTATGGCGAACCTGTTTAGTCGTATGCTCCTATTGGTTGTCTGTGAGTGTGCAATCTGTCCAATCCGTGGGTGTTATCAGCTGGAATAAGTTCTCGCTTTGGAAGTTAGTTGTTGTGTTTATTAGGTTGTTTTGTATTCCGGGATAGGTGGTGTGGTGTCCCGGAGCCACTTTGGCGTGCGTGCACCACCATACGGCCCACCATCACTGATACCCATTTTATGTAAGTACGCACCGTCGGACAAATCATTTTAAAGATTAAGACTCGATAAGAAACGCAGCAGAGAGATATACTGACATTAAAGGAATACTAGAAACAAATGGCGGAACATGTTGACAGGATGTTCCTGGAAATATCACATGGAAAATGTAGGCAATCATCCATCAGTAGGAAAAAGAAGCCGCAACAGGCCTAGAAGTATGAAGCACATAGTAGATACTTCAGCGCGCACTTCCCTATAAGTGACAACAGGCTGATGATGATGATGATAATAATAATAATAAACTTTGCAATATTGAAGTTGGTGGAAAAGTACAAGCAAAGAGCCTCAAAAGAAGTTGAGAAAGTAAGGGCACGTGCCAATTGTTGGTCAACTTTTTTTGATTAGCTCGTGTACCTCCCCTAATCGGTTTTTGGAAATGAAAACCATGTAGTGCATTAATACTATTCTTCCACTATCAACTAATGCACTCGAAAATTTTCAATATGCAATGAAATGATGACTACAGCTATTTTACAAAGACATCTAATGAGCAACATTTGCTACCACTGTACCACTGTGCCACCCGATGCGCAAAATCCCACCAGTTACCCGAGTAACTAAAGGGGAACCAAGGGTAACGGACAGGTTTCTGGATAATCTGAGGGTAACCGCGGGTTGCAAGTGGATAACTTTTCCACGGATAACTAGAGGGTAACTGACTGTGTATCGGAATGCGCAAAATCCTGCCAGTTACCCGGGTAACTAAAAGGGAACCAAGGGTAACTAATGGGTTTCTAAATGGGTAACTTCGGGTAATTAGAGGGCAACTGATTGCGCATCGGGCAATTAATGGTCAGGTAAAATTTCATCACAGGATTCCTTTCCTTTCATTTCAGTTCGTATACACATATAGAATACAAGACTGAAATTCAGGCCCGGCGCTAGTCACGGGTAAAGCGGGCTCTTGCCCGGGGCGTTCAATTTGTAGAGGCGGCATTTCATGGATCATCATGGTATTATGGCCCATTTGAAAAAAGAAAAAAAAATGTAAATAGTCTCGTATCTTCTGCACCATAAAATACTGAATAGGTGTGTATAATCTGTAATATTATCATTTTAGTTATTGATTGAGACCACTCCGAGCTCATTTGATTGAAAACTCGCTGTTCCAGACCAATTTGAAAGAAACTGTATGCGTTACAAAATGTTTTATTAATCATCATTCATTTTTGCCATTTACCTATCGAACGTTTTCGCGTGATGACTTCTTGATTCGTGTTGAATTGACGATCGTGTAAGGCTGCCTTCAGTTGAGGAAACAACCAAAAGTCGCAGGGGGCGAGATCAGGACTATATGGGGGGTGGGGGTGAATTTTGATTTTTTTTTTGCGTACTTCTGGAATGTTCGAGCCGTATGCGGATGCGCATTATCGTCACCGCGGCGCAGATGTTTTTCTCCTCATTACCGGCAGTGGAATACGCGAAAACGTTTGATAAATGGCAAGAACAAATGGACGCCTATATAGCCATGAATGGCGCTTATTTTGAAAAAGATATTCGTGTACTTCATGAAGATGATGTTTAATAAAAAATTTTATAAGTAATTGTATGCTTTTTTTCCTTCTTTAAAAAAATCTTTAAAAAACCTGGAGGGGTCAACGCATATGGTTTCTTTCAAAATGGTCTGGAACAGCGAGTTTTCAATCAAATGAGCTCGGAGTGGTCTCAATCAATAGCTAATGAACCAAGTTATTCCCCCTACTGCGTTGAAACGCCGATAGGTAGCGTTGGTGGGCCGTACGAATTTTAGTCTCGGTTACTTAGCGACAGCCTTTGTACCTATTTACATTAACGAGAAAATGGGTTACGACTTATCATTTCGATTTTTTCACACACCTTTTTTCATACTTTGAGAAAATAACTACTTTCTTATCACTATAAATTTCAAAATCACAGACATGGAGTTGTAATCACGTCTTCAGAGTCACAAACGTATCGAATTATACCTAGCTCTGAATCTATAGAACACATTTCTGTGATGAAAGAAAAGAAAATGTTCATAGCGCTCCTACCGGATGTTATTGAACTTGAGAAGGTAGCGGCCAACAGTACCTGGCAAACAATTGGCATATTCCCTTACATAGTGTGCATAGTAGGTTGGAAGCACTGTTTATGTATTTTATATTTCTAGTATGGTTGTTTGCATAAAATGATGTGATAATTGTGTTCCCCCGTTGTTCCGTCCTCCTGGTGGATCAATCTCTATTATATTGTTCTAGTTTGTTTGTACTCATAGTGTCAGTGGTTCAATTTGTAATCTCCTGCAATTAAGTAATTTGAAGTATTACAGAATGCCTGCGACTCAAGTCAGCTTTTCTACAGTGATGAGGTGGATCTAGTAAACCTTGATATCCACAGTTCTACAGTAATAATATAGATTATTTAAAATTATGGGGATCAAGTTATTGCTTGCTTTATCTAATGATTGCTCAGTTAACATTTCACCTCAGTCAATATCGGTGATGGCCATATCACTTTATTGCCTTTATTTCGTATAGTATCTTTGAGTGACTGCGATTTAAGCCTGCTCATCACAAGCTAGATCTAGCGATCTAGGATATATACTCGTATGGCGAATAATTTTGAATTACTTGAACCCAGTTGCAGCTTGATGTATGTATATCAAAAGGGCTGCTAGGTTAATAAAATTCACCCATGTTACTATCTTTAGTTAACATATCTTCATTGCTTATGCCCGAGTGATGTGTGATAGCACACCTCTTATGATTATTATATTCTGTCAGTTCAGCCCCTTCTACGTCCAGCAACAGAGCACAGAGGCTATTTCCAGCAGTATATTCGTCTCATTAAACGCCACTTGGATCGACGTTCGCAGTTCCAAATCACCTTGCCCTACAGGTGTACATATACATAGGTACAATTCAAGAGGAAAAAAATCTTCCCACAACCAGAAAATTAACTGCTCGCGTATTTTGCGGTATTTTTAAATAAATGTGTAGAATCGAGTCGAATGTTAAACGTGTTTCTGCGGTTTGCGAATGCGGAATAAACATTTATCTATTTAGCTACCGGTGTTGGAATGTGTGTACTCCTCTTCATAAGGTAATTTGAAGTGATTGACCGCGAGATGGTGTTTAGCTCTTATAGAAAGTAGGTAAACAGATCGTTAGTCGAACGCGTTACTTATTGGTAATAAGAACGTCTTCGTGTTAACGGAAAGTGTTGTCGAAACCTGAAACTCTGTTTCTTGCGTATTGCAGAAGTTCCACGATGGCAAGTACATTTGAGCTGAGGGTTGATCTCTTTTTTGTATTTCCTTTTTATTTGACTGGGAGCCCATATGCGTTCAAAGTTCAAAGTACCTGTATTGGGAAGTACATTTTATTGCCATTTCTAACTTATTATTGCTGTGACCCTCAAAGCGGGGTCCAGTTAACTGCCCGGCCCGTAAAGAGCAAAGGTCCCCTGCATGACAGCATTTTATTTTGTAGCACATTATGTGAACAGAATAACAGGATTAAGCTAGAGCTTTTTCAAAGCAAAGGGAATTCTTTGATAATGAAAGTTTTTCTAAAGGTTTTTGGAAGCGTTGAAGAATAGCCTCTGAAACAGAATGTGACACCTTGCTACTTTCCATAATTATTCTGGAAAATCTATGCTTTTCTGCTTTTTCAGATGTATACGTTGGTGATAGTAATCTCGGCGTGCTTGCTAAGCTCTTCTGTTGGAGACGTAAATGCAGCCAAAAGTGATCAGGTACTATCTACCTTTATAGCGTTAACTTGGCTAACTTCGCGGGTCGGCCATTAATTGCTTTTATTCGAATCAAATTCTTCATTTTGAAGTAGATGAAGACTATGATAATACTCCTCGAAGCGAGAAAATATCCCTTATTTGCAAATAATGACGTAGATACTAATACCCATGAGTACTATCAGAGGTAGTTAGATCACCAGAACAGAAGTTTGGCACAGCCAGGGAGAGAGGTCGAGGGGGTCTGGTCCCCCCTATGCGATTTCGTCAAAAGGAGTCTTCTAATTTTAGCACTCCCTCTAAAAGCTCCTATTCGGCGTAGCCGTCAGCCTCGATGTACAGAATGTATTCAAGACGATGCCATGGAGGCGCATATTGGAGGCGTTGGAGAATGCATCACGCGTAACTACGTGAAAATTATCCGGGACTACTTTCGAGGCTGGATAATTGTCGCTCGCGGAAACTGCTACGGGCGTGGTGCAACGAGAGATGTCGTGCAGTGTTCCACAGGGATCAGTCCTCGGTCGACTCCTGTGGAACATCAACGCTTTTAAGGGATCCTGTGAGCAGAGGTACCACGAAGAGTGATGAATATCATCTGTTACGCTGACGACACCCTGGTGGTTACAGTTGAAGATGATATAGCCACGCTCGAAAGCAAAGCGGACGCGAGACTGAAGGCAATGACCTGTTGGATCGAGTCGGCCGGGTGGTGCCTAGCAGCCCAGAAGACGAAAGCGGTGTTATTTACACGCCGTCAACGGTACAACCCTCTTCCTTTCGCCCAAAGAGAGCGGTGATTGCGCCCCAACAGCCCTGAAGTACCTCGGGCTCTGTCCTTCCGAGAACACGCTAAGAGGGACAGCGCAGAAAGCGGAGAGAGTCGTGACCAGATTAAGTCGACTCTTATCGAACCTAGGGCGACCGATAGAGAAGAAACCTTAGCTGCCGGCGAACGTTGCCATGTCGATCCTCCTATAGAGCTCCAATCTGATCCGACATCATCGGAGCTAAGAAGTACAGAAGAACCGATCTGGTAAGGATTCCACGGAAGGCTACGCTAAGGTATGTCAGTGCCAATCGCACTGTTTCCGCAAGGTATATCACTGGTGGAGTTAGCCGCCGACGAGCGGAAGAGGGTATACGGCGCGACGCGGAAAATGCTACCGAGCGGCACTACTGGCCAAGCGGATTAGGCAATCCACACTCGGTATGTGGAAAGAGCGGCTCTCCCGCAGTACCAAGGGGGAGTGGTGTCTGCTAACACGCCACCTCAACGCGTGGTTAGGTAGACGCCATGACCAGATGAACTTTTATTTGATGCAGGAGATGAGCGACCACGGTGTCTTCATGTACTTGCATTGGACGGGCATAGCCGAGAGCTCGCGGTGCTTCTACTGCGCTGGAGGAGGGCGAGATGATGATGCCCGGCACACACTGTTTGAGTGCCAGGCATTCGACCGAGAGAGGGAAGAAACGGCGGCCACCTTTCGAAATGCGGGCATTCAGCCGCCTACACCTATCATCCTAGTCCCGATAATGCTGAAGAGTAAAGCAGGATAGGATCAGGTAGCTGCCTTTGTCAAGAAGACATTGTGCCACAAGATGGACACGGAGTGGCAAAGACAAAGGCAGCGGTCACAGCACACCCAATACCGACGATCAGGTCACTGCTACCAACGAACGGTGAAGAGAAAGACGAATGCCGTAGATTCGCCGCCGTGAAGAGGCGAGAGGAGAAATGGGGGTAGAAGGGTTGCCTACCTTAAAGCGTTTCCTCCATCCTGACTCAGGCCTAATCGGGGTGATTCCAGGTTTGGGGCTGCGGTGTCCCGGGCCAATTTGACCACACGCCCCAATATTAAAGAACACTCACTCCCCCTTTGATCAAGCTGAGACCCCCATCGAACACTAGGCTGACTACACTGCTGTCAAGTTCAGCTTCTCTCGCCCGTTGAAACGCGCTCACGAAGGCTGTGGATCGCAATCAATCCTTATTAACGACGAGCAATGCAGTGATTACACATTTTTCGCCAAACGAGCAAATTTCCGATTAGCTCATTTATAACCACGAAGAAAAGCGAAAACCAATCTCACTCTAATTACCCCCTTCGCAGCCCATTCGGGTTAATTATTAATTACGTTAAATCAACGGCATACGATACCAATTAATTATAATACTTCGCAGACGCGATTATCGAGAGAAAAAGTGCCAATATTAACTTCGCATCCTGTTTCCCATTTATTGATAACGTTATTGTTACAGAGCCCTGATGCGAGATCTCGTGATCAGTTCCTCCTTCAAACTTTTCTCATTTTGCAGGGTTTAGTAAGTTTAGCAACCAGCGTCAACAAGTTCGCGGCGGCGACAGTCGATGTATTTTTCGGAATAACCGACATACAGAGTAACATCCTCGAATCACCATTCAACATCTACGAGGCGCTTATATTATTGTGGCGTGGAACCCGTGGCAGCTCTCGCAAACAACTGGCCAGGGCCTTGCGCCTTGATCCAAATGCGAATGAAAAGTGAGTGTCAGCAATATGACTGTCTGCCATGCTGGGCATTCAGCACTAATTAGCAATACGGGTGCCAGTATGATTTTGCTTCTGGTAACAGAAATTCGCTGGCGATGTTGCGATGACTTCGGTTTTGTATCACCAACATCTCATGCTAGGAACTAGAGATATGCTGAGGTGCAGGAGAGTTCCATGGAAACTATCGCAGGAAAACTGAGGGAGGCTCCAACCGGAACTTAGAAAAATATAAAAAGTAAAGGAGAATCTCTAGCGTGACTTCATATCTTCGATTTGAACTTCGCTCTATCAGTTTAGGGCAGTTAGTTAGCTGTGTGGCTGAGTGGTAACATGACTGCTTCGTAATCCTTGCATCTCGGGTTAGAGTCTCATCGATGCCAGAAAGTTAGTGGTAATCAAATATTTCCGCCAACATCCTAGCGAGCATAGCTACTATAGATAGCACGTCCTGTAACCCCGCCAGTTCTCAAACGAACAAGGCATTACAATCGCAGGGCATGTTACCACCAGATCAGAGAGACTGATACTATAGGTGCGTGCATGTTGTGGACAGCTTACTTAATAGTGGAAATACGTTGCTAGTAAGGTAACTACGTCTGCATAGTCTTAGACACAGAGAAGGAAAACTCTAACGCAATAAACCGCGGGGAAAGCAACAGCAAACTACCCCAACTAACCTGGCCCAGAAAAGTCGCGCGTCAGAAACCGCGATCGCCAACGTCGAAGGGATACGGTACCTGAACAAGAAGTGACTGAGGGTAGCGTACCAATCTGACCTGACTCGGTAGGACAACGATAACCCCCGCCCCTTCCTTATAGCTCCTTGATCGTATCATGTCACTACCCTGTAGTTCAAATCACGACGCCGTGTATTTGCGATATATCCAACGCTACTTTCATTAAATAATATGTAATTTGGACTGAAGCAGACATTTAATGATTCTTAGGGAGGTCAAAAGAATTGTTACCCAATTCGGACAGTTGGTGAAGAAGTTAACGGTAACTAAGACATCAACAACATACGACTATGAGACGCAGTCTGAGAAAAATGTCACCATAGAAAAAACGTCATTCGCGGCTGGTGTTTTCCCTCAGTCCGGTTGTTGCCTCAAACCAGACTATGTGGCACAGGTACGGCGAGATCTGGGCGCCACAGTTCAGAGTCTAGATTACCGAAACAATGCTGCAAAAGCAACCCAAACAATGAATGAGTAAGTTCTATTCGTTTTATATGTGTTTCCATGTTCTTAAGTCCGTGAATCAATAGACTAGAACGTAACTGTTTCCCTGATCGGCGTTATATATGTCTTTATCGTGGGGTGTTAATTAAGCTTGAAAAGGAGAGGGTACCTGAGAAAGTACTTAAGTAAAAACAAGCGTAAGAAAGATGAAAATTATAACAGAAATGAGAGAATGAGAAACAGATTAGAAGAGAGAGGGGTCTGTTGGCCGAGTGGATAGCGCACTGGTCTCGGAATCCGGAGGTCTCGGGTTCGAGTCCACGTAGTAACTCGCTATATTTCGACCTAGGCCGGGTTTCGGCAAGAGGAGAAAAGAGGGCCAAGCCAGCCCTAACAGTCTCCTCGACGTCTCTGAGGCAATGCTTGAAAGGGCGAATTCCAGGGCTCGGGTTGAGAGCATTGCGCACCAATATGTAAAATCAAATTAGGAGAGGAAAAAGGCTTGGTCTGGAAAGATTTTAATACATCATATGCAAGTCTGGAAGAGCGAAGAGTCTTAAAGAACCTTGAACAATCTAGAATAGTGTTACACACGCGTGAAAGATTCTGAAAGTATCTTTCAAAAGGCAGGAAAAGTTTTAAATAACCTTGAAAAAAAGGCAAGAAAAGTTTTAAATATTCTTGAAAAAGTTTAGTGGAATCTTAACAAATCTTGAAACGAGTTCGAGGTTGTAAGTAGAAATCTCGTCACAAATGGTTAAAAAATTTGAATTTGATTTGCTGAGAAGAGAGTATTTTTCTCAAAACGTTTGTAGCGTTATACGACATTGTTTATTACGAGTGATTTAATTAGAAACTGATTCCGAAAACATTCTGGGGGGAGAAGGCTACTTCCTTAACGCTGTTAGAGGGAAGGGCTTGGAGAGCTTAGCCCTCTCAAAAAAAGAAAAATTATAGGGTAAAAGAATTTGTAGCATTATTTACTTCTCAGCTTTCCATGAGCCCTCCACTTCCCTCGCCGGCTATCATCGTGAAATTGGAACATTTCAACAATCATACGTAGTAACAAATCTGCCTCAAAAAGTTTGAAACAAGTATTTATGAGTGAGTTATAAAGGATATCAGACGAGTTTAAAAAAGTCATAATCAAATCTGAAGAAATTCTAATAAGCGTTAAAAAAAGCTCGTAAGAATCTTAACGAGTCTTAAAATGAATCTTGAACGCTTCAATAAGTCTTGAAGCGTTTAAAGAGTTCTAAATAAATTCTGATAGTCTTTTTAAAAAATGTCTGAAAGAGTCTTGGAGATTTCCAACGAGCGTGGAAGAGTTGTAAACTTCCCTAAGGAATCTGAATGAGATTCAAAGGAGTCTGTAAAAGTTGCAGGAAGCCTTGAACTAGTTTGATCCTCTAAAGTACTACAGCCAGTCTTTACCAAGTTTTGGAAAAGCCTTAATTTCAAAGTGCCATAATCAAGTTTGAAGGCGTCCAGAAAGCCTTCGAGTGTTCAAGAATCTAAAATAAACCCGAAACTGAGTCTTAAGGGGTATTTTTGAGCTTTATAAGTTTGAAAACGTTTTAAGGAGTCTGTAATTAGTTTAGAAGAGCGTTAAGTAGTCTCAGAAAGTTTAACTGAGTCTTGCAGTTCTTTAAGTAGGTTCTAGAAAGTTTTACATAGGCTTGAAAAAGTAGGAAAAATTTTTAAACAAGCTTTGAAGAGTCTCAGCCCCGTAGAGAGAAAAAGAGGGCTTGGGGGAATTTCCGCGGCCCCCTCTCCTTCCAGTTCGTTTTGTTCTTTTGTCAGATGGGAAAAAATTATAAGCTACAGGATAGGAGGTTCCTTTCATGGTGTAAGGAGTGATTGCTATTTGATGTACAGTATAATGTAGCCGTAAGCGTTGAAATTCAGGCCTTTTAGAAATATCGGGGTCCCATGAAAGTCAAGCCGGGGTATTCCCCCCCCCCGGGTTGAAGAGTCTTGAACGTACGTAAAATAATTTTCAAATATCTTCAACTGAAGCAAATTCAAGAATCTTTGTCCCGTCAGAAAGAGTGTTACGATCTCAAAAGTTTTAAACTACTAACAAGTGTTAAAGAAGTCTACAGAAGAGTAGCAAATAGCATAGTACAGCATAAGAAGCTAAAAGGACAACTACCCCTTGTCGATCGTGTCACTTGTGGTAGTGACATCTAATGTTGAATTATTTTTGTCTTCCCAGGTACGTGAATAACAAAACTAACGGACTGATTGAGCAACTGTTCAGCGAGAGTGTGTCATCCGACACAATCGTAGAACTGATTGCGACTCTGTACATAGCTGCTGATTGGGCCGAGGGTACATTCACAGGTGCCAGTGCCCGTACTAGTCAGTAAGTACATGCGAATGCTACCAAACTGTGTTTCCACAGCCGACAACATTGCATATTAAACACATTATGCTGTAGTTGTAGGGTGCTCGAATATGAGCACATCTAGCTACCTAGTACCTAGTACCTACAGCCACAACAGGAGGAAGAATCGCGTAACAGTCGGTCAGCGGTTCTGTACTCGTATAACCGCAGGCGTGGGAATTCACCGATAATTACCGAAGTATGGTCCGGGGTGTTATGGCCGCACCGAACACGCGATATCTCGTGAAGTGCACAACTATAAAAGTTTTCGCGTTGTATTATTATAAATACCTACTGTTTCCGAGAAATATTCTGGATCCAAGAGTAGAGGCGCACCAAGCCACGGCCTTATAAGGCCGTTCGATAACGGTGCTTTCTACTCGATCGCATGTGCACGTGGATTTTGTCCTCGGGGAAACTGCACACGGGATGGTGTTGAAAACTGTGACGAACGGCGATTACAGTTCACCGGACTCCTATGCCTGATTTCTTACCGTTATTAGATCTGGTAACATCGAGGCGCAGTCACGCCAAATGCCCCCTCTGAACTGTCACCAAATCAACACCTCCCCATCTTAACAACGTAAGCAACACTAAAGAGTCACAGACCCATGTCCAAGAGAAAAAGAGACATAAAATCAACCTACATGTAGGTACTTTTTCTGAAACGCGTTGCTATATTTACAACCCCCCCCCCCCTGTATGCTACCTTGTGGTAAGACTGAGATTTCTTCTAACGTGTATTTAGAGTACAGAATTGTACATGGGTGTGAGACTTAGACAGTAGGAATACAAGAAAGAAAACTGATGGAAGCTTATGAAATGTGCTGTTATCGGAGAATGTTGGAAATCAAATGGATAGAAAACATCAGAAATAAGGAAGTATTAAGGCGCATTGGAAGGGAAAGAGAAAGTTGTAATATAATAAAGAGAAGAGTTCGAAATGATAGGTTGTGATATAAGACATCCAGGGATATCGTTATTACTGCTAGAGGGATTAGTTGAGGTAAGACTTTGTACGAACCTAGGTAAGGACAGCCGCCATTTTCTTTCCAGTTTGTTCCGTGAAACGAGCACTGGCCACGCGGTGTTTATCACTCTAGAGGAATGGCACTTTAGCTTTGTTTACATATTTTGCTCCTAAGTTTGATAAGATTAATAACAAAAATGAATAATTTTGCGCGTTTTTCATCACATTATTCGAATTTTTGGCATTCGGTGATGAAAAGTTGGCTCTATTATTAAAATTAATTAGAAATAACGTAATTCCAAAATACGCAATTCAAAATATTGAGCTACTTACTAGTATAGTCAATTTTCAGATTGTAAGGACTCGAGAGAGAATGTTCGAAATTACCCATACAGACGTTGCTTTATAAAAATGTAAATATCATTTCCTACAAATTTCATTGTTATCATTTTTCACATAATTCCATTTATTTTCGAGACATTTCGACATAAATGGAAAAATTTGTTAACTTCTCATTAGATTACATGTATTTCGTTTTGGTTCTTTACCCCCAATATGATAAGAAACGTTCCGGTGACGTCATATGCCACTGCCTTTTGATGGACTGAAGTGGAAAGAAAATGGCGGCTGTCTTTACCCGTACAAAGTATAGATATCAAGCCTTAGTTGGGGGAAAAAACTGAAAAGGAAGGTGAAGAATGAGCTGTGCAGAGCACATAATGACGGATGTGAAGCGTAAATCCTTCTCAGAAATGAAAAGATAAACACGGAAGAGAAAACCATGGAGAGATGTAACATGCAACCTACTAGTCAAGAGATTGAGGAATGTATCAGCTTCATTATAATGTTTATAATGCTGTTCTTCTTGGAAGATGACAGTGTTTTCGGCAGTCTCTTCTTGATGTTGTTTCCAACTGTTTGACAAAAATGCCTTTTTCTGGACATGCAATCCAGTCTTATCAGCAGTGTTGCCAGATTTGGTCTTTATGTAAATTTGGTTTAATTTCCTGCTCCTTTTTAAAATAAACGTGCTTTTCCTGGTCCCTTTCAAAATTTAAGCTATAAAATGCCAATTTTATTGAAATACCTTGTCTAAATCAAATTTTCAAGTTTAAAATTATGACCTGTCACAAGAAAAAGGCCCTTAGTGGCATCGAAATGTTCTAAGAAAAGAGCCCTTAGTATCATTAAACTAAGGTCCCTTTCCTTAGAATATTTTAGTGCCACTAAGGGCCTTTTTCTTGCGACAGGTCTATGCTCAAAAACTAATGGGATATAAACCTGCACTGGAGTGCGCTGCAGAATCACCTGTGCGGGTGTTAGCGGGTTAACATGAAAGGGTGATCATGTGTACTTTTAAACAGAAAAATCTTTATGATCACCCACTAATACTACTGATAGATGCAATTGTGCCAACATTTGCAACTCTAATTTATATGCCAAAAGTCCAAAAGTCAAAGAGAAATTTAAAAAATCAATATTCTACTCGCAACAGAAAGTTTATTACATACTTACAGAGTAACAATAACATAACAAGAAATTACCGAAATTTGTGAGGTTCATCAAAATAACCGAATTATTTCCTGAAGTTGTAACCAAAATAAACGAAAAAAACAATGTTGGTTACCACGTTACCAGCCCTACAGTTATCACATTATTAGTAATCCGTACCAGTTTAAAGTTAAAGACGCTGCTCTACTTTAGACTTTAGCGCTTTAATTGTCACTCGGATGCACACCCGAAATCAATCTGGTCCTTTCCAAAAATTTCTGATCCTTTCCAAAAATTTCTGATCCTTTTCCTTTTTTTTTTTTTTTTTTTTTGAAAAAGTGTCTGGTCCTTCCCATTCATTTCTGGTCCTAAAGTCTGGTCCAGTTAAGAAACATAACTGGCTACCCACAATACACATCGATACATGGATGTTTTGAAGTTGGAGGGGAAGGACAAGTTCAAGAACACGCTATCAACGCCGTGAAAAAATTATGTTTCTTAACTGGACCAGACTTTAGCACCCTGAAAAATCTGGTACACTTTCGCACTCCCAATCTGGCAACACTGCATCAGGGAAAATTACACGAATACTTTTTTTTCTGTGTTCCAGAGGAACATTCAAGAATCCAAGTGGATCATCCGAGGTCAGTTACATGAGGAACATAATTCAAATGGGATACTTCGAGAAAAAGAACAAATTCAAGGCTGGAAGGCTGGACCTTAAAGCGGAAGACTTCGCTGTGCTGATAGTGCTCCCAGATGAGAACTCATCTCCGCTGGAGTTGATAACGAAAAAATATTTAAATGCAAACGAAGTTTTTGATAATTTGAAAACCGAGTACGTTGATATCGCGTTGCCAAAATTCAACATAAATTTTAATAGTGACATCAGTGGCAGACTGAAAGCCCTAAATATTCTCGATGTTTTTGATGAGAGAAAAGCCAACTTCGGAGATCTAATAGGCAACTGTTCAGAGGCTGTACGCTTAGTGGTATCTAGTGTGCAACATGGGACGACCATGAAAGCCAATGAAGAGGGCATTCTGGCTGCAGCCGCCACTGCAATAGGAATTAGAACAACAGCTGTTTTGGAGCCCCCTAAAACTAATAAACAGATAAACTGCACTCGCCCGTTTTATGTGCTAATATATCACTTGAAATTAAAAATAATATTGTTTTGGGGGTTGGTATACAACCCGCGAGGATAATCATTGCGGCAGGTCATTTCATACAGGAATATGATAAAACAAATAGCGTTGGGTGGAGAGGGAAGATGAATTTCAAAATTGAAGCTTTTTGAATATGAAGTGCAAGAGCGAATGAAGGAATCTTTGATTTTGTACTGATTTGATTTGTAAAAATAGCTCTTTTTTACAATTTTAAGGCCGAATTTTTCAAACATTTTCAACTGGCCGCCTTGATTGACAAAGGTCTTCCTCCTCAGTTGCTATCCCTGGCTTTCACGTTATATTTCACAGGTTTTATTGTTCATAAAAGTATCTTGTTATCTTTCATATCAGTTTAATATATTGTAATTAAAGAACAAAATAATATAGCTGGACTTTTTCTTTCATAAATTTTTGCTTTAAGCAATCCATGACGGTCACAGCCGGTCCCATAATTATTTTCAATTCAATTCCAATCTGAGTGACTGGGATGTATTCCTCATATTTACTTTTATTGCTATGCAGACTGCATGGCGGAGGCCTATGTACTACTGACCACAGGAAATGAGTAATTAATTTGTTACTAGAATTTCGATAATGTAATTTAATGTTGTGAAAATTTATAATTCATATATGTACATAATAGTGTAGTCTCTGTGCGGCCAAGTGGTAACGTGCCCACTTCGCAATCCTTGCGTCTCAGGTTCGAGTCCCACCAACGCCGGAAAGCTAGTGATATTCGAATGTCCCCGTTAACATCCTAACGAACATAGTGACTACAGTATCAATCGAGGGGAAGGATATTGCTGTCTTACAGCCCCGCCACTTCACACGAACTAGGGATTACAATCGCAGGGTGTGTTACCACCAGATCAGAAAAACTGGTACTGTGCGTGTGCACGTCGTGGACAGTGTACTCAATGTCGTGGAAACACGTGGCCAGTAACCAAACTGCGACTGCACATTTCTCGACACAGAAAAGGAAAACTCGAACGCAACAAATCGGCGGGAAAAGCAACTGCAAACTACGTCAACTAACCCTGCTCAGGAGAGTCGCGTATCAGAAACCGCGACGTGCTTAAAGAAGAAGAGTATAATAGTATGAAGCATAGGAGCCGAAATCAGCATATGAGTGTAAAGTCTAGAAATCGTAATTTTATCAGACTATGAAGAATTTCGGTACCCTTATTAGAAGAGGGCGAAAAATTTTGCCACCTTTGGACCCCCAATTTTTTTGGACTTGGAGGTTTCAGAAGTGTTTACACTGAACTTCTTCATATTATGTTGAAATTTGGTTGCTTTAACTGCCTTCCTTCAGAAATTATAAGGGGTAGAAATCTCTATCATCTCCAATATACAGGGTGTCTCGTTGCAATAACCCCCTTCCACTTGATAAGTAGGTAACTTACCCCGACAATATGTAGATATGTTTGCACACATTTACTTTTGGAGGAACTGAATTATGGTCAAATTTTGAAAAGTTGTCTAACTTCGAATTTTTTTTTCTTATCACGACTGGAGATCGACAGAAAAATGGTACCAGTAGGTAATAGTAGAGGGTAGTTATGGTAACCACAGAGAAAAAATTGTCGGAATCGGTCCAACAGAGTGTTCATAAAATCAATTTTAGTACAAATTATATCAGAAAATTTTCACAGTTTTTCAATTTCCCGGGAAACTTGCCCTCTTAAGCTACTGTTTTTTTTATTTGCAATAGATTGTATATTAAATATCCCATAAAAAGGCCACTAGGAATTTTTTTGTATCTATGGATTAAAAGTGCTCAAAATATATTATCCCCGTAAAAGATTATTACTTTTTAACACAGAGGCACAGACAGACCTTATGAAGATAATCGTCTTCTTCAGCTACTTTACCGCTTCATAGAGTTATATCGTTTGTGGGGCCTATTCACCTCCCTCATTTCGTCTATTCACCCCATATTTGAAATTAAGACCCATGCAATGAGGGGAGGGTGTTCAAGTATTTTGTAAAATTTAATATGGGTATCCAACAATTGGTTCCAAAGGTCGCTGAATTCGGTTTTGGTAACATTGCGGCCATATTCCCCGAACTGTGGCGCATACCGATGGAAATGGTTATGAATAATGAAAAAAGTTTTCTCCCATATTCACGTTGATTGCGTTTATACGGCAGAATTACGAAAATATGACCATAACTCAGCCCCTTTAAAAGTATAAGAGTATGCAAACATATCGACATATTGTCGGGGTAGGTTGCCTACTAACCAAGTAGAAGGGAGGTCACTGCAAAAGAGACACTCTGTATATAACAGTGTTTGTTTGTCTCCACCCCTTTCGGCGGATCCAGGGGTGTAAGAAATATGGTATCCACCCCTTTTGGCCATCACCGACTCTAAATTCAAAACTGTACGCAACTCTTCTTAGGGTCCCCCTTTCATTCTGCTTGTGGGGTTGCTGAGGATCTGAGGGTACTAATGGGAGGCGCTTGGCTTAGCGCTCACTGGTCTTCCTGAGGTTGAGTATGCGTTCTCCGGGGTCTCTGCCTGTGGTGAGTCTTGGGGGGCTGGTAGTTTACTATATAAATATAAGAACTTGGATACGTGGAATAATTTTTTGGCACCAAAATTTTAGAATCACAAACTGAATATGGTATAAAAAATATCGTAACAAATTAATTTTTTAACACTGAAATTTCAGAATCAGCAACCTATTTTATCGGAAGTTCCTCAAAGAATCGATTTCGGGTTTTTGGTCTTTCGGATAATTTATGATAAAGAGCTATCACACAGTACCGTAAAGTGTCTACTACAACATTATTTTGACGTCTGAAATGGTACCTTATACAGTCCGAATTTAGGCACATTATCTTGAAAACGGTCTCCTGTAAAATTACGATTTTGATGGACAGGGCTGTGCCCAGGGTTTAAGTAAGGAGGGTTTCGCGATTAAGATGAACTTTTTTCTTGTTGGGGGCTCAGTCACTGATCCGCCCTTCTCTCCGTCTCAACCCATTGTTGTTTCGTGTTCTTTTGGGGGCCAATGAGAGGGGTTTGACACCCCCCCCCCGTCGGTACGGCCTTGTTAACAGACTCATACGTTCCTTTATAGAAGGTCACATTTATTTATCTAAGTATGGGTAAAAATTCTCCGAAGAAGTGAAAAAGGGCTAAAAACTGGTCTAAAAAGGAGTAAAGAGTTGAAGAGTTAAAGTTTTACAATGGGGCTATCTTCAACCCAAAATACTGTTAAATCGGAGCTTTATGCAACAGGCCCAATTTTCCGTGCTGAATAGGCGCTGTTTTAGCCCCGAAAGTGCCAAAATGGTAACACCCTAATACATTCTTACAATATATCACACTATCATGCACTTAGCTGTGAAAAAATTCCTTTTTTATAGTGCTACTATCGATTATCAGTGTTGCCGTACCCCGGTAGCTCCAATATACTTCCCGTTTTGTCTCTATCCCCTCCTGTGGTCTCTATTCACCCCTTTGTACGTTATCCTTTTACGTAATAAGAAAGTTTCCAAGTTCTTACACAACACTATTCAGCTTTTTTCAGATTTCAGTTCCAAATCGTTCAATAAATCATCCTATTATCATTTGTCAGTAGCCACCCGGCAATTCATCAAGTTCTCGGTTATTCGAAGTAATACGCGGACGTGTATTGGTGCTACTGTGGGTTAATCTATCCCCCGTTTCTAATGTCGAAAACATCTCACCTTACTAGTACATATATTCTAATTCATTGGATACATGCACCTTAAACCAATGAAACCTCACATTGGATTTACACCAAAGTTATAAACATGCTAGTAACAAACATGCTACATACATTTTAAATGGAGCATACTTGCTAACAGCATGCTTATAACTTTGGTGTAAATCCAACGTCAACCTAGCAGCCGAAAGCTCACCTGGGAAACACTATAGTACATATTCTACACCTTAGGTCAAAGAAAACTGATGTTCAACCCGGCAGCCGAAAGCTCACCCGGAAAACATTTCCATAGCATTTTAAAATCGAAAACCCTGCCACCCCGTGCGCCGGGGCACTCTGATTATGCACGTTTCTCGTAACACCTTCCAGCTGGAACCAGTACAACGACCGAATACTCGTGAGCAACCGCGCAGCCACAATGGCCATCCGTCGGCCAGCAACTCCGACGATGGCGTACCACAAACCCTACTGCCGCACACACTGCTGACTCTGTCACCACGAGTGAACAACAAACTGGCGCTGAAATACGAGAACGTGGAGTGCATTAGACTTTGTCCGGATACCCGCGCCGGTCCAACTGACATCGCCGTCGACAAGCCCTTGTGCATCTTCCTGCAACACCTCTACTCGGCTCGAGACAAACTCAACATCATCGAACAAAATATACGGTTCCTCACCGACGAAAAGATAACGTTGATGTCAAAGAAACTCGTACTCGAAGAGAAGCTGATGCAAGAACAAAGCAAAAACGTCAAACTGAAAACGCTGAACGAGAATCTGAGAATCAATTTGTCGGCCATCACGACCCGGGCGCTGGAGCTATCCATCGACAATCAACTGCTGCAAGACGAAGCACAAAGAATTGCCTGGCACTGCAGTCACAACAGGTTTCTGCTACCGCTGCAGAATGTCACGTTTTACCAGAAACTATAAACGGGCACGATGTTCCTCTGACGTGACCGGTGGTCGACCAAAGCGCATTTATGGCCTATTGGGCGGTGAGTTCGAGAAAGGTGCAGATAATATGTACAATAAACGTTCTATGAAAGGAATGGGTTGTAATTTCATACGATTTTTCATTTCGAGGCTTTGTTAGAACTCTTCACATGCTCCGAGGAGGAGAGAATCAAATCGGTGAGAACATATAAGAAAACTGTAAGCTTGGGGTTTGAACCACAAGTTGTTTCAAGCTCTGTCTGGATTCAATGACAGTTTTATTTATGAACTTATGCCCCTGTTGCGTGATCTGGTTCGTTGCAGTCACCTCAGCAGGGCGGGATTTTCGATCTTGACGCCACTGGGCACTCTCATACATTCATTTCCCTGGTTTTACCACCATCCTGCACCACCACAAGACTAAGATGCAGTTCCTGGTGTATCTATTGATAATATGAGATTAGGTACCTAGTACTTCACTCCGAGAATATTCTAACGGACACCAATATCAATACCATCGCATCATTAACCCCTTAATGGCGTTAATCCGGCTCCGCCTCGAGGCTTCGATCAACCAAATTGAAATATGATCGAACTAGCCACGTTTTTTTCCTCTCGGATTTATAACGCGTAGAGGATCTCTGATGAAGTACATCACGATCGCGTTGAACTAGACAGGTGGGCCGATCATTCAAGGTTCATGTTTTATGACACCAGCGTGGGCAGATCGGTTTCAACGACCTCTCGTTCAACCACCGAAAATCTAGGAAGTCGGTATGGAAATATGAAAAAACATTTCCAGATCGCGGGTCACATCAATCGGATAAAGTCGAGCGATAAAAAGTTATAAAAATGTACTCGTTATCACTCCTGATGATCCTCCGATTCCTCTCAGCTGGTTGCACCGAATTATCATTCTGTCATTTGCGCGCGATTGACGCAATTGCACAACCGCGAGGTTCACTGAAAACGTGTCGTTAAAAATTAACGTCTTCATTAACGACGATAATTATTTTTCGGTTTACCAACGGTAAGCCCACGTTCGGACGGTATTGTTTTGGTGCGATAATTAACGAACGTTTGAAATCGTTTCGATTAATCTCGCGGTAATCGGCGGTTGTGACGTGTACAAACCAGTCCGTACGCGAAAGCACGTTAAATGTTTTAAATTGTGTTTTACGGCGCTGATATCGATCGCAGAATAGAGACTTTAAATGGATTTAGAAAGTACATGCGAGCGATCGACACTGTACACCGAGTGCCTGTATTTGACACGTACATCGACAGCTACGTTTGCCCGCGAGGGCTGAACTTTGAAAAGTTTAGCGAAAGCCACTGATCATGCTCGAGTTTTGTGGGACGTTGATGGACGTTTTGAGGAGGTTTCTTACGATTCGCGATCGTGTGGGTCGAGAGTGCAACTGTTTCCTTGTACAGATCGTGCACGGAATAACCGTATAAAGGGAGGTCTTGCGTCCGCTGAACACCGGCGTTGTGGGGTCCATTTTCGTTGTGAGGTCTTCGGCTAGGACCCCACAACGTTTTAACCAGATTTTTCGATACTTTGGGCCAAAATAATAGCCTAGAGCTTGATCCCGATTCGTTCTGGAAAAAGTCCCCCCTATGACTATTTTTCCGCTATACACTTTGTGTATCACCAGGTGTAAAGACTCTCAGAAGTATTCGCATTACTACAACGTTCTGAGCCTCGGTGAAAACGCCGACGCAGTGAGGCCCCACGTTGCCAATTCTCACCATTCCTCTATACCTATGGAGGACCTTGCGAAGGTCGCAAATTGTGGAGTGAAGTTCGCGAGTAGTGGTTTACTCTGAAATCGGATTAAGAACGGGCTTGTAAAGCTAATTTGAAATTGTGTGTATTGGTGCCTGTATTTCGCGGCCGCTGGGAGGTCACACACCTGAATTATTTTAGGTATCGCTGTGGGGCCACTATCTTGTATTCTACCAAGCACTCACTCTTAATTCCAAAATGAGTAGAATCATGATACTACAAAGTCTGAGAATCCACAGTTCATCGACTGAAGTATCAGCATGGGTTATACATGGGTCATTCTCCCAATATTTCAATATTTGTCAAAAAAACTAAGAATGTTAGAAAATAATTTTTTTTGTGAGATAAGTGTAAATCTCTTCTATCATGTCAATCAACCAAAAGTTCAAAATACATAACCTGACATATAGCTAACTAGCATCCCCAAACTGTGAAATTACGGTCAAAATTCCATCATCGTCTATGTAACCACTCACGGATTTTTCTTAAAAACGCATCACACAGACAGACATTTCTAATAAAAAATTTATGTGGAATGTTTGTTGTGCAAGTCATTTGAGGACGCTGCCCAAAATTTTGACCCCTCAGAGGGTCTACCAGCTACGTTGAAGTTGTGTAACCACTTTTATTCCTTCGTAGTTTGCACATTTTTATAGTGCTTATTGTGGGTGACATTCGTTTCAGGAAAAAAAGTAGAAACCTGAATCCTTATAGTTAGAAGGAAGTTATGTCTCGTCCACAAAATAATTTCCAAAAATTCCGAAGTTCATATGGTTATACAAAATGTTTTTTTAACTGAAAATCGACTTTCCATACTCTAAATTTTCCTTTGTAGACTACAGTAATAAACTGTGAAGCAATTATCACAAGTATTGAATAACCGCATACTTCTAGCAAGCCAACACTGTAGAATATACAAACGTGCTCAGTATTAAATTTTTTCAAAATACTGGCTGCCTACAGTCAATTTATACACAAAATATTCTTCGTCGTCTACAAGATTTTTTCCCTTCGTCATATCCGAGTAAGACCTCTCAAAAAATCTATCCAAAATATATTTAAATTGATAAGCTTGCCTCTAATCGACTACCAATCGGTAAGGATCCTCGAGTTATCGATTTTCCTGCATGCATAACACTGAAAATTGAAATAAAGGATCCGGAAAAATTGTCTTACGCTTCCCGTATTAAAAAGCATATTCCACTGATTGCGTCACGTATCCAATACTGTCGTGTTAAACAAGAACAATCTATGTGCACATTTAGGGAATTTGAGGGTGATTATGATCCGAGTGTATCGGTCTCTGTATTTTGTGGCCGTTGGGAGGTCACACACCTGAATTTTTGCTATCGCTGTGGGGTCACTTACTTCTATCACATGGAGGTGCTTTCAATTTTTCCACTGAGGACTCGGGAAGACATTCATATGTTTGGAGAGTTAGAATGGTGTGTGGGTTTGTACTCAAGTTAATATCAGTACACTGGTTCGTCTCAATTCGCTGTAAGAAAGCACTTTACCTCGCGTGAAATAATGTGCACCACCACCGGGTGGTAACACAAGGCATGTAGTACACACCAAGAGAGGAGACGTAAATTCCTGTAGAATTCAATTTACTGAGTGCACCACACCGGATAGTGACAAGGCTTGTAAAACACACAAAACGAACGACGACCATAGGAAAATGCGACTTCTCAAAAAAAATGTAAATATAAACAGGTAGTAAATAATAAAATCGTCTGACTTAATCCGTAGTAGTATTCATTTCCATTTCGGAAAGAGAAACACAACAAAACGAGCACAGGTAATAGGTATGCAGTACTAATACACAGTAACGTCAGAAAACCGAGCACAATAACGTGCAGCATGGAGCACAATAACAGAATGCGAGGTCTTGGTGGCTCGCGACCGATCCAAATTCGAGAACTGGACTTCCCCACTGGGTTCCGTCTTGTACGTCCATGGTCACACGTGGACCAATGGAGATATATTTCATAGTAGTACGTGGACCAATGAGGGGGCCGAAACCACTAAGGGGGCGAGCCGCATACTCAAATGCGTCCCAATTATCGTCACAGGCGGGGTCTATCCTAACAGGTAGGGAAAAGCCGAGTTTTAGCAGAGCGTTGAAAGGTTGATTAATCACAGTTGATTATTACAATTAATTAATACAGTTGAATCATATTAGAGTTGAATCATATTGGAGTTGTATTAAATTATTGTTATTACTATTATTAGTATCATAAATTTTCACTAAGTCGAGTCGAAAAGAACTGAGTGTAATGGTCTCTGTATTTTGTGGCCGTTGGGAGGTCACACACCTGAATTTTTGCTATCCTGTGGGGACACTTACTTCTGTCGCATGGAAGGGCCTTCACTTCCTCCACCGAGAACTCTGGAAGACATTCAAATTTTAGGAGAGTTAGAATGGTCTGTGAGTTTGTACTCAGTTATTATCAGTACCCTGGTTAGTCTTGATTTGCAGTAAGAAATCACTTTTCCTCGTATTGAGAGTGATTATGATCTGAGTGTATCGGTCTCTGTATTTTGTGGCCGTTGGGAGGTCACACACCTGGATTTTTGCTATCGCTGTGGGGTCACTTACTTTTATCACATGGAGGTGCTTTCACTTTTTCCACTGAGGACTTTGGGAGGACATTGATAGGATTGGAGAGGTAGAATGGTCTGTGAGTTTGTACTCAGTTATTATCAGTACATGGTTAGTCTCCATTTGCAGTAAGAAAGCACTTTACCTCGTATTGAGGGTGATTAAGATCCGAGTGTATTGGTCTCTGTATTTTGTGGCCGTTGGGAGGTCACACACCTCGATTTTTGCTATCGCTGTGAGGTCACTTACAATTCTGTCACATGGAAGTGCCTTCATTTTCTCCACTGAGGACTCTGGGAAGGCATTCAAATGTTTGGGAAGATAAAATGGTCTGTGAGTTTGTAGTCAGTTATTATCAGTAGACTGGATAGTCTCAATTCGCTGTAAGAAAGCACTTTACCTCGTATTGAGGGTGGTTAAGAACTGAGTGTATTGGTCTCTGTATTTTGTGACCGTTGGGAGGTCACACACCTGGATTTTTCCTATCGCTGTGGGGTCACTTCTATCACATGGAGGTCCTTTCACTGTTTCCATTGAGGACTCTGGGAGGACATTGAAATGTTCGGAAAGTTAGGATGGTCTCTGGGTTTGTACTCAGTTATTATCAGTAGACTGGTTAGTGTCAATTTGCAGTAAGAAAGCACTTTACCTCGTATTGAGGGTGAATAAGATCCGAGTGTATCGGTCTCTGTATTTTGTGCCCGTTGGGAGGTCACACACCTGAATTTTTACTATCGCTGTGGGGACCCTTACTTCTGTCACATGGAAGTGCCTTCATTTTCTCCACTGACGACTCTGGGAAGGCATTCAAATGTTTGGGGAGATAGAATGGTCTGTGAGTTTGTAGTCAGTTATTATCAGTACACTGGTTGGTCTCAATTCGCTGTGAGAAAGCACGTTTCCTCGTATTGAGGGTGATAAAGATCTGAGTGTATCAGTCTCCGTATACTGTGGCCGTTGGGAGGTCACACACCCGAATTTTTGCTATCGCTGTGGGGCCACTTGATTCTATCACATGGAAGTGCATTCACTTTCCACACTGAGAACTCTGGGAGGACATTGCAAGGATTGGAGAGGTAGAATGGTCTGTGAGTTTTTACTCAGTTATTATCAGTACCCTAGTTAGTCTTTATTTGCAATAAGAAAGCACTTTACCTTGTATTAAGGGTGGTTAAGAACTGAGTGTATTGGTCTCTGTATTTTGTGGCCATTGGGAGGTCACACACCTGGATTTTTGCTATCGTTGTGGGGTCACTTCTATCACATGGAGGTGGTTTCACTTTTTCCACTGAGGACTTTGGGAGGACATTCAAATGTTCGGAGAGTTAGAATGGTCTCTGGGTTTGTAGTCAGTTATTATCAGTACACTGGTTGGTCTCAATTCGCTGTAAGAAAGCACTTTTCTCGTATTGAGGATGATAATGATCTGAGTGCATCGGTCTCCGTATTCTGTGGCCGTTGGGAGGTCACACACCTGGATTTTTGCTATCGCTGTGGGGCACTTGATTCTATCACATGGAAGTGCATTCACTTTCCTCACTGAGGACTCTGGGAGGACATTGCAAGGATTGGAGAGTTGAATGGTCTGTGAGTTTGTACTCAGTTATTATCAGTACCCGGTTAGTCTTGATTTGCAATAAGAAAGCACTTTACCTTGTATTAAGGGTTGTTAAGAACTGAGTGTATTGGTCTCTGTATTTTGTGCCGTTGGGAGGTCACACACCTGGATTTTTCCTATCGTTGTGGGGTCACTTCTATCACATGGAGGTGGTTTCACTTTTCCACTGAGGACTTTGGAAGGCATTCAAATGTTTGGGGAGATAGAATGGTCTGTGAGTTTGCACTCAATCATTATCAGTACACTGTTTAGTCACAATTCGCAATAAGAAAGCTCTTTACTCGTATTAAGGGTCATTAAAAATTGAGTGTATTGGTCTCTGTATTTTGTGGCCGTTGGGAGGTCACACACCTGAATTTTTGCTATCGCTGTGGGGTCACTGTCGTGTATTCTACCAAGCACTCATCTTAATTCCAAAATGAATGTTTTTTATGTAACTTGGAGGATTTACGAGTATTATGTTAGTCAAATGGAATCTATCCAGAATTCAAACATTGGACAGTTGTTGTAGTTGTAGTTGGTTAACGATTGACGCAGAAAAGTGAAATTTGAGCAATTTGGAACTGAGGTATGCGATACTCACGAAAAATAGTGTTATGAAACCTAATAAGGCCCAGCCTGGTACGATCAATTGATTCATCATTTCAGGTATAACTTACTCATAAATTCCTAGTTGCTTAACATTTTATTTATCGAATTTCAGGTCAGGCTTATTAGGTATTAAGTGGCCCAGCCTTCGTTGGTGGGCTGGATTTATCAAGTTTGAAAAAAGGGGTATTTCTATTAGAAGTTCTGAGGAACGTAGAGCAGTCTAGAAAAATTTCAAGCTAGCCACTTTTTAAATATTGCAGTCGACGACTATAACACGAAGAAGGAAAAACATGAAATCACTTACGTACATGCAAGTCTGGAGAGCCAAGACCTTAAACCAGGGCCTTATTGAGCTCACCTACCTTGATACGCGCATGAGGATCACGTCTCACACACGACTCACCTGAGCATGTCATACATGCGAAGACTCTTGTAAGCTGATATTTCGATTTATGGTCATTATCAGGCTGCAATTTTTATGCACAAAAAATAGCGAAATATGCGCATATTTTATGCACTGAATTCAGTCTAAATAATATGCCGAAAATATGCGTCAAAATTGTAAGATATGCGTAAATATGTAAATAAATATGGGTATTGGGTATATTGTTTCAAAAGAAAAATTAAATTGGATACACTGAGACAATTTTTATCATAGTTTAAAATGATCCAGCCAAGTATCTCCTTAAGAGTCCAATCTTCTTTTAATAGGAGATGCACCCAGGGGATAATGCACCTATTCGTAATTTCTTGGTGATTGATGAATGTTATGCAGGCAAGAGAAACGCTATCTCACATGCAAAAGAACATATTTTTCTAAAAGCTTGTCTACTAATTCATTAACCATTAGGTTTTCACAATTTTTTTTTGGAGTCGGACATCATTCTCAACATTACAAAAATAATTTTTTGTGGGGAAGAAATTGAAAAATAAGCAGAATTCGTGCAAAATACGCGGTAAATGCCAAAATATGTGAAATATGCATGATGAAGTGCTGCTTCATTGACTCAGAATTCTGTGATTCGTGAACATCTTTTGATACTTATACCTATACGCCATAGATAAAAATACGAGTATACATTCGCATAAAAATTGCAGCCCTGGTAATTATAATAGAATCTTCCAATTCTAAATTCTTTGTTTCCCCTTTCAAGATATATTTGCTGATTCTTAAATTTGAAAATAAATGACCTAAATGACTGTTAAAACACTTTAATACAACATACTACACCCTCCCCCCAAAAAAACCACCAACGCAGATGAATGTAGGCTACACTACTGATAAAATTACCCCAAAAAATTTTCCAGCGACGCCACTGGTTAAAATTAATGATAACGGCCACGAACACACATCAAATACATTATCGGACTAAACACATCCTTATACCAATATGAGTCAGCTGTAACGACAGGCCACGCTGTTAGTCGCTGCGGTTCAAAAAATGTATGAGTTTTTCGCGTATTTAGTTCGGTGTCTGGAATGTTGTCCTAAGCGGCAACGTTGCACATTGTGTATCAAAAATGGCCTCAGAACGTACATGATTTTCGGAAATACAGCTAAAACGGTTGACCCCACAACGCCGTCCAGTTCCGCATTCACGGGTGTATTTCATACACACACGTGAGACCTCATAACGTACGGTTTTTCTCTATTCTTTATTTTTGAGTGTAAGTGAAATCAGTGTTAGCGGTTTTGTAGAAAAACACCGATATGCTGGTGTGTACAGTGTCGCCAACGTTCTAACAGCATTTTAAAGCGCTTTTTCAAGAGACCCCATAACGTATGGTTACACCGGAGGACCTCCCTTTGTACGGTTATTCCGTATAGGTGCGCGTGCGTGTGTGTTGTGTCGTCGAAGAAAACCCGCAGGTAGCGAATGTAGGTGGCACGGAAGCATCGAAGACTGGAACATTATTTGCAAAAACATATATCTGCTTATCGTGGAAAACAAAAGAACGCACTTAATTATATCTACCATTAACCATTAACCCTGTTTCAAATCCTCAATGATGGGTAGATATATACTCAGAGATTACTGAAAATACGAGTATGAACTGCGAAGTTTCTCGGTAGTTGTCTTTCTAAAGAGGCACTTGAGAGGATGGCACAATATCTACTATCTGATAATAACTGAACCCGAATAGGAACTGATACATATCATGGTGAGTGACCAAACGAACCGAAATACCTTTTTGAGGACCAGACCAATGACAAAAACTTCGGAACTCGGATGCAGCGAGTGAAAAATCAACTGCTTCTTCAACCACCAGGGATGCCACGATGAAACAAATCAATCAATATGTGGCTAGCTATCTACCCAACAAACATAAAAACACGTGGAGAGCGATATGCAGACATCTCAAATAAATATGTTAGAACTTCCCAACAGAGATGTAACCATCAAAAGTTATCTGTTTCCCAACCACCAGGGATGCCATTATACAAAGTAGTCGCTCATAAGTATGCCGTCATCCCTTGGCTAAATCTGAACGGCGACAAAACCAATAGTAAAACGCTTCTTGAAAACAAGAGTCAAAAAGGAACGGCCATAATTTTCCAAGTGCACTGTATAGTAAGCAAGTGATCATTAGTTCCTTCAACCGCCAAGGATGCCACTGTACAAAGTAAGCACTGAACATGGTGCGTGGCCAGAAAGAAAAAACCTTTCAAGAATCCAAACAGCCAACCTCCAACTGACTTTGGCAAGTTCAGTTCGCGAATTTGTAAAACACCATGTACCCATGGAAAATGTTTCCGCTGTGTGGCTAAGTGTTTGTTTTCTGCGTACTCCTGGAATGTTCGAGTCTTATACAGGCGCGCATTATCGTCACCGCGGAGCAGATGTTTTTCTCCTCGTTACCGGCGGCAGAATACGCGAAAACGTTTGATAAATGGCAAGAAGAAATGGACGCCTGTATAGCCATGAATGGCACTTATTTTGAAAAAGATATTCGTGTACTTAATGATGATTAATAAAAAAAATTTGTAATCGTATGCTATTTTTCCTTTAAAAAAAAAAAAAATCTTTAAAAAACCTGTAGGGATGAACGCATATGGTTTTTTTCAAACTGGTCTGGAACAGCGAGTTTTCAATCAAATGAGCTCGGCGTGGTCTCAATCGTTAGCTAATGAACCAAATTATCCCTCTACTGCGTTGATATGTCGATAGGCAGCGTTGGTGGGCCGCACGAATTTTAGTCTCAGTTACTTAGCGACAGCCTATGTACATTTGGCAATATAGGAGGTACCACAGTAGTTGGCTATGTAGGAACCTATACCAGCCGTTCCACACATCCGCAAGAACATGACTTTAAATTGTACTGAACTTGATCGAGAGCTTTTTTTGTATAACTTCAACTTTTTTCACGCTCGCAAACTGGCCCTTGTCTGATTAATGATCTCGGGATATTCAATGAATTAACAGACAAGATCTGTCCGTCCAAAAATCAAAAAACAGTCGTTAAAAGCCAAGTGGTCTCCATAACATAATCAAAACTTTGAAACTCGGATGCAGTAAATGGGAAGCCGTCTGTTACTTCAGCTACCTGGGATGCAATAACAAAGGTACCAACATATATGTTCTGACGAGATTTGAAGTACCTACTCAACAAACAGGAAAACCAGTGGCGTGTGGTGAGTTTTTCTAGAAGGTAAGTGATAAGCACAGACAGGAACATTGCGAAGAGTGTTTCCTGGGGGGAGGGGGTAGCAAAATTAGTGAAAGTCTCAACTGACTCGACTCAAAATTCTAAAACATCAACGCAATAAGAAAACCTTTGACTTGTTGGATTTTCCCAATTGCTGAGTGAGAAATTTCTTCAGAAGGGTAAGTTACTCCCCCCTCCCATTGCTAGAATTAAAGTATGAAACATATGCTACTACAAAAGGGCATTGATCAAATTATTCAAGTTGTTGTATCCCTGTGTAGAGTCATTTCATATGCATTTATCTTTTTCTGTGACGAATAATAGACATGGTCAACAAAAGAGTTTTCCACTATCTTCCCAACCGGTTAACCACCAAATGTTTTCATACTGCGATGCATGTAAATGTCTAGTAAAACTCGAACCACCTCTCTTTTGCTCAGTTTTTAAAAATGGTAATTCTGGTTTAGGCTTACCACCATTAATAATTTCTAACTGTTCATTAAGAGTAAATCGCAAAAATGGTTTATCAATAAGATCTCAAATAAGCATTTTGTGGGCAAAAAAATAAAAAAAACGGAGCATTCAAACATAACGCGTTGACTAGTAGAAGAACATAATCACACGTTTCACTGTCAACTTCGACGTTTGTGTGTAGCCAAGCCGAGGCAACCCTGACTCAAAGCGCTTCCTGAACACAATCAAACGCACAGGTTTTGTTGCGTTGAACATGCTAGTGTATTTTTGTGTTGGTAATTAACACGGAGGTGGAGTGTAAGTCGTGCAATGTTACATGCAATATGGAAAAGAAGCATTAAATATGATGCACGTCTCGCTGGCCTATCGATGGTAGAGGGGTGTATGGCGATGCACGCATGCCAAATTGACACCAGGACACCGCACTCCTTATTCCAGAAACGCCCCGAATGGACCTGCGTCATAATAGGGGGGACGTCAGAATAGGGGTGGCTTATACAAATATACACGTACAAGGATTGCAGAATGCAGAACAGTATATACGCTTTTGTTTCAACTTATCTCCCGTGAATTTATTACACATATTATACTTAAGCGTAAGGGCCGTAATCATCGCTGTTTTGCCCAATGTTTCATTATCTTTTATTTGTTACAAGTTGAAGTTGATATATTGTACATGAAAACTTATTTTCTCAGGAATTTTCATGGTAAGCGGCGTTTACCTTGCTTGCCTGGAATGCACGCCACTGAGGAAAACACACTTTGTGAGCCAGATAACAAAAATATGCGGACTAAACTTCTCAGCTGTAATACAATTAGTAGAAAGTCATTGCGGTTTCCAACAACTAAAGAAATTACGTACTCAGGACGTCATTAGGATGTAACTTCTAATGTAATCGTCAGTATTCAGCCTCTTCTCATTAAAAATCCCCGAGAGACTCTTTTAGGTACAGAGGTGCAAAAGAAATGGAAATGAAAGCCGTTCATACGCATTTGTTCGTTCATTATGGTGTATTATATTTAGCTATCTTCACTTTTTGTGTCCAGTTATTAGAGTACAAATTGGTTACAATTCCATAATAATACCTATAGGATGGTTCTGAAAATAATATATAGGTACCTACTTAATGCAATTAATTGTACCTGCTTTTTTATAGTATGTATTACTGTTCTTCAACTTTTCTTAGCAGCAGTCTCTTCAGATTCATAATGAGCCAAACAGTGCTGTAGGTCCTCTTAATACAGTACACACTTATTGTCGTCCTAGGTACCTATGATATTTTTTCAATGAGAAGTAGGTGGATATTGCTGAGAACTGAGCAGGAACAGTGATGATAGGTACTTAGCAAGTTAGTGAAAATCTTTACAGTTTCTCAGTTGGAACCTCTAATCTCTAAAATTGGGCACCAAGAGTGAAGATCCTCAATTATTGTCTCTTTAGATTGTTTATAAGAGATACAGATGTATGTAGATAGTAAAAATTGAACAAGGTAAATATTGCTGAGAACTGAACAGGAATAGTGATGATACTTAGCAAGTTAGAAGAAGTAACCTGTACATCAGGTTCTCAACTGGAACGTCTAACTTGTAACTGGGCACCAAGAATGAGGATCCTCAACAGTGTCTCTCGAGATTCTTTGAGAGAGGTGAGAGGTATAGAGATCTATGTGTGCAGAACGTAAGAACTGAACAAAAGATGAATACTGTATTGCTGAAAACTGAACACAGTGATACGCATAGCAAGTTAGTAGAAATACCTTTACAGGTTCTCAGTTTGAAGTTCTAACCTGTGACACCAAGAGTGAAAATCCTCAACTGTTGTCTCTAGATGTTTTATAAAGAGGAAGAGATCCATATAGATTCCAAGAACTGAACAAGAATGGTGAATATATACAAAGATATACGTGTAATCAGCATTTTCTCAATGAAAGCTGTTTATTTGCCGACGACTATTAGACACAGAAAATTATAAGATAGGTACCAACCGCAATCATTTTAGATTCTCAATCGGAGAGGGACATGATAACTGTATAAAAACAGCGAAGAATCTATAACTCTGGATTCTCAATAGTTACAAGAAATAGATATGCTAACCTATCAACTAATCACAACACAGTAGATAAGGACGCGATCTCTCCGGAATGCAGATTCTCAATGAAAGGTAGAAAGGTAGCTAGATATTGACAACCATAGGCGCAACCAGGAATTACCTCTGGGAAGGGCTGAATCGGGGAAAAGTAGGGGGGAGGTAAATTTTATACTAAAAAGGTAAAATACTCTGAGATTTAAAAAAAAAATGCTTATTAGGGTTCGGGGAGGGCTATAGCCCCCAATAGCCCCTCTGGCTGCGCCTATGCTGACAACGCCGCCTCAAGTTGAAGTCTTCAAACCGGGGATCCACGGTGACAGATCTTGAGTATCTCCTATTTTACCTCCTATACATACGAGGAACTTTCTTTTGAACCGTGCGTAAAGATTCAGCAGTTTCAGAAACGAGAGAGAATTATTTTAACGTTCCAAGGTCGGACTTCCTACACACGGTTATGTCCTCTGAATCATTTACTCTCTTCTTTTGATGTTTACTATCTCGAGCCTTTCAGCTCGTGAAGAACGAAAATTTTCCATGTGTATGTAGATGCACTCCCCAAGCACACTACCTACCTATCACTCATTTAAAACAAACGTCATTAATCGTGAGAAACCCGAGACCACGGGACACTCGAGACCCCAATTCTAACCACAAGCACGCCAGGTCGATTTATCGAAACCGCCGAGCCATCTTCATGTCTTCAAACAAACTGACTGCTTATATACATTAGTACTTTTCATAGCTCCAGCCGCAATGCGTGAACAGAGTGTATTTGGTGCGGTGCGTCTTCAAGGATGCATACGCACAAGCACGAAAACGACGCAGAGTAAATAACGTGATCATTAAATACGAATTCATTAGCTCGATTGTTCGAGTATCCGGAAAACAAAAAATTTACAAAAAATAATTACGAATGAATTAATTCATATCCGGCAGTACGCTGCACGCGGTTTTCAGAGCGTAACGCCACCCAAAACGCGCGTGCTATCAGGTTTCTGATGCTGGATGTCCGTTGTATACGTGCACGCCCGAGTAACGAATTAATTATCACTTTTTCCGGCCCTTTGAAAACCAGAACCAGATCGCAAATTCGATCGAGTCACGTGCTCACAAGTCAAGCTGAAAAATGGCGGCAGACGAGGTTCAACTAATTCAGTTAGATCGCGTGTCAGCGAAGCCGAGAGAAAAACAGAAATCGTGTCATTAGAATCAAAGTCTCTAAGTTTTTGTTTCTGTTCAAAGTCTAGTGACCCAGTGAACGGTGCATGAGAACCTAAAGGTATATTAGCCGTCATTATAGGACATGGAATGGAGAGGGGATGTTGACTAACTCAGAGACCCTGTGAAATCCTTCCAATAGCGGTTGCAATGTTTGAGTTTACTCGGGATACTGGAGAATAAGTACAAAGTGGTCAAAAAGTTAAGATCTAGGAGGGACAAAATTTCTTTATCTCCCTATAGGGCTGGCATTTGTATGTGTGGGGACGAAACTGCCTTATTGGTATCGTTCTTCAATTGAGGATACCAGTGAAGGCTTTTATTTGTCATGAGCTGTGTAGATATCTATCCGGGCTGTCGCCTACGAATGGAACAATTTTTTCGTCTAAAAACGGATGATCCTTTATAACAGCACTGATCCACTAGTGGTACTTTATAGTGATAGGCACACATAGGGAATGTTTGAACAGGCTTATTAGAGGCATATCAGTCCGGATACATGTATCAAGAATTTCAAACAACTATTACAATTGTACAATCATTACAGTCATAACTAAACCACTGATGGTTAAAGTCAGACTTGTGGAAACCATTACACCAAGAACAAAAACATAAAATTAACCCTTTAGAAAGTTGAACCAGTTGTAACCAGTTATCCAAGGCCAGATTTAGGGGTGTACTTACAAAAGAAATAAAAACACACAAATTGTCTGCCGGTCGCCAATCGATTATCCACATTATGCATGAAAAATATAAACAAGGGAAACACATCCCCTCCTCCTGGTAAATTACAAACCCTAAAAAATTATCATCATGTACTATCATCAACCAATAGAATCTACCAGAATCATATGAAGGGTAAAGAATCAAAACTCACATTTCGTCGGTGGCGCGTTTGACACCTCGTATGTGACATTTTTGGTGAAAACCACTTACTGGTCTTGTTGGACTCGTTTCTGATGGGCGCGTCGAATAAAATTCCTCTTATGTGCTTAGTTACAATGTTGTCCGCTAGAGGACGCTATATAACACCTCCCTACGTGCATGGGTTTCTAAACCTGACTCCATATACCACGCATGTCTAAGTGATGAGTAAAAGTTGTATTTTGCACATACAAGGTGTCAAGCACGATTTGCCAGTTTACTTCAAGGGCGTAAATAAGCAAAATACTGTACACGGGTGCAGGAATATCTTTGCTGCGCCTGTGAATGTGCGATATGTATAACATACTTCGCATTCACAGGCGCTGCAAAGATATTCCGGAACCTGTGTACAGTATTTTGCCTATTTGCATCCTTGAAGTAAAATGGCCAATGTGAGTTTGATTCTTTACCCTTCATATTTCAGTCGTTTTTGTTTCTTCGATAGGTTTATTCATATTATTTTAACCCCGACGTTTGAAAATAACCCTCATCCCCCAAGTAAAATAACAAATCCTAAAAATTACTATTAGGTACCACTACCAATCAATAAAATCATTAAAAAATCTTTTTTATTTTTATTTTTTTAACCTTTTCAGTCCCAAGAATGGGGAATTTTTTTGGAACAAATCTGTGATGAAACTTGTTCAGTAAATCCCCAAGAACACAAAACTCGTTGGAATGGATCTTTTTGAATTCTCAGAACCTCTTCTGGTGAATGGGACTATACGTATGTACCAGTGGACCCCCTATTTTGACGCAGGCCCATTCAGGACGTTTTCAAGATAGGGGGTGCGGTGTCCCGGAGCCAATTTGACATGCGTGCATCGCCATACGCCCCTCTATCATCGATGTACCAATGGAATTATTCCACGGGATATACTGTCCCACTGATACTGAAAAACATGATCCTACAAAAAATACAACGACTGATAGCCAGTCTGCGGCGTACTCTAGCGGAAAAATAAGGCCAGGATATTGTTTTGCAGTTCAGATACTCCCAGTGCGACAGTTTCAACAGATATAAGCACAGTTAGTGATCCCAATAGGATTTTTGGAACATTTCTGGGACATTTTATCTCGCTGGACCGAAAAGGTTTATACGAGTATACATTATTTAATACTGACCGTTGAGGGTTTTTTTTATTTCAGTGGTGGGAGGGGGGGCTCCACCAAGCTTGGGTCCCGAGCTCAACAATCTTGAATTCGACCCCGCCGATACCACCACAGCAGTTTTATAACTGCAAATCATACGAAAATATCATTACTCACATCTGACGTTCTTCTACAATAGTGCAAGTAACTTAATAATTCAATCGGACTCACCTGAAACACAAAGAAAACATGAAACTGTTAGAATAATAATTTTCAAGAAATACAAAATATTTTATGAAAAACTGACCAACCGAATGCAGAATCACAACGCAACCTCGTTAATATGATTTTGTTCCAAATTTTTCCATCATTAGAAAACGTATTGGATTTTTAGAGGAAAAGGAAGGTTGGACTCATGGTCCCCCTCCCATGTAAGTTCATCGGAATGGGAGATTATTGGTCGCTGATTTCGGAACTTCTATCAGATTTTTAATCTGCTGCCGATTTTGGCCTCGAACTCGACCAATTTTGCATGTCGAACCGTTTCGTTCATTCAGAGGAATCAAATTTGGAATCGGGAATCAAGATTGGAGTTTTCACGAATTCAAACAGAAAAAAAAAAAAAAAACTTTTTCCAATACGTATTTGATGCAATTTTTTCAGCGAAGTCACTTTAACGTTTTTACAAGTGAAGGACGAACTGAGTCAAAATCAGATCGAACATTTAATTGAATTTTCCGAATTCGGCGTCCCAAACAACCCATACTTCATCGATACTTTGTTTCATCTTCAATATCGGACCAATTTCCCCCATTCTGTCTAAGGGATAGAAATTTGATGCAGAAGCCCAATTGAAGCCAGAAAGACAGGATCGGATTTTTGAAATCAGCAATCCAAGAATAACATATTCCGACATTTTGTTCAATATATTAGTTAATTCAGTGTAACCAATTTTAGGGGGAAAATCTGGATCTGGAAAGCCCATTAGAATAATTATTGATAAATCAAAAATTATTTCTAATTCATTGCTTATTTTTGATTAATTTATAATTTTTGATAAAGCAGTTGTTTCCTTGGGGCATATTATTCGTACTTCTGATAGCAAAACTACTGAAAATTCTTTCATTCGTGTGGTGAAGAAATAATACATGTGGTATACATCTTTCTTCTTCTTCCCCTGCTGCCCTCCCCTTATGAGCATACTGATTGTAAAAAAGTATACTAGAAGGGACATAAAACCACTTGACCTTCAGATCCACTTTACTGGCCTCATTTCAAAATTGTAGCACCTGGGGGCGAGGGAGGAAGCTGGGAAATTAATTTGTCGAGAAATGCAATATGGATATCAAAGAATGTTTTCAGGGTAACTACGCTTTCAGATGCCCCAATTTTGAAGTGAAAAGGAAAGTAATATCGGAATTGAATTCAGCGACCCTCAAACCTACTATCAGATATACATGTTGCGTTTCTCGACAACGTCATTTTTCAGCCCTCTTCTCTGCCCCCAGGTGTCATAATTTTGAAGTGAGTGGGAAAGTAGAGTTCAAATTTAATGCAGCAGCTCGAATAGACGATGTCTCGATTTCCAACTTAGCTTGCTGTAGGTTCAGAAGTGTCAAAAAAAAAAAAAAATAGGTTACAAATCTAAAATACTTGAAAACGCAAAATAACCATCGGCGATTACTAAGGGAAGGAGGAAGTTAGGACAAAAAAATTCCAGGAATGGAGGTATACACTTCACCCTCACTCTCCTTTTCTAGTTTTACTCTCAACCCAAGCCGTGAAATCCGCTCTTTTCGAGCATTACCTCAAAGATGTCGAGGAGGTAGGGCTCTCTTAGCCCTCGTCTTGCCAAAAAACCGGCCTAGGTCGAAATGTAGAGCGAGGTGCTTCGTCGATTCGAACCCGGGACCTCCGGATTCCGAGACCAGAGCGCTCTCCACTCGGCCAACCAGACCCCTCACTAACAACTGGTATAATTTTCATCCCAATATTCAAAATGAAATGGCTACCGATTCGCTAGTCCTTTATCGGTGGATTAGTACGTGAATGATATATCCTAGCGAAATAGTCACCGTCAGATGGGGTATTTTAGGACAGCCGAGTAACGTGGAACGCATCAGCAGACATGTGTCCGAGCCCATTTAACCGCCTACTTAAGCTAATTTTCGAAGCTCTCCTCTCACTTATGAGTATGTGAGCAGTGAATTGTCGATACTGTGCGAGCCTCGTGGTGCGTTCCAAGTTACACAGCTGTTCCAAGATACCCCCGTCAACGATACTTATACACTTTACCCTCAGTTTCCAAATAGGAAAGGGGCGCTGAAGCGGAGTTCGAGCTCAGTCAGCCGCGAAATTGAGTGCGTCCTCGAATACGGTCGGAGTGTGAGTCACCGAGCTAACGACCTCGGAATTTCGCGTATTCTAATGTATTTCACCGCGTAACCGCGGAAACAGTGCACCGTTAATTCGTGTATAAATTATTTTATTATTAATTCCTTTCCCGGAGCGAACGCTGGTACATTTTTTTTCTTCTTCTTCGAGCATCTGTTATTTCTTCCGGTTATTTGCTTCTTCGCTGGTCAAAGAGTCATGCGCATTAAAACGGATAATCGTTACACTACTTTTATCCTTTATCAAGAGCGGCGGCGGGAAAGATCGCCGGTAACGGTATAATTTTATAAAACGCAGGCACCGTGCTGCATCGAGCCGCAGCCGGGTACTACAATCTCCTGTGTTCCAAAAGGTAAACCAGATTTTCCGACTATCGCAATGCAGCGAAGATAAACAAAACCGATTTGAAAAATAAACGGTAACTCGTTATTTTTCGTGTCGCCGTCATCGATATCGGCTTTTCCGGTTCGATACGCGATTTCGCCTCAAGACTGGCGGAGCCGCCGCCGCATCCAGTCGACTTTTCCGAGCGCTTTTCGTGCCGCCCTTGAGCCCGGCGTACACGTGCGTCGTGCGGAGTCGCCGCCGCGCACGAGAAACGCGACCGAAACCGGCGATGGCATCGCGGACGCGAACCGGTCGCCTTGTCGATACGGGGAACGCGAAAACGTCAACCAGTTATGGCTTTACTCGTCACGAGGTCACCGTGTGAACCGTGCAGACGTGCAGCGTGCATGTGAAACTGCGCACGTCCACCAGTGACCCACATCTGGTCATCTGGTCGCCAAAAATAGCCACCGTTCTCAGGAAGACAATATCGAAGTCGATCGGTGTCTTTTTCCTTTCTCTCGCACGTCCAGTCGAGCTGGTTGTTCGTTCGACGCGCATACACGGTCGCACGGCAACCGGTTGCGCAAGCGGGGTTGCTCTCGGGTCCACGTAGGGTCGGCAGGCCAGAGACGAATAGGAACTCGCGGTGTCCGCGAGTTTTCTGTGCACGAGACCCTCGAGGTCATATGAACCCTCAGCTCTCGACTAGAATCCTGCCGAATCGACTCTGTTCTTTTTTTCTTCACTCCGTTGAAGATTACATTTTGTAAATCCAATTCGTTGACCATAATACTGGCAAAAATGCTCGGCTAGGAACTGTGCCTACGGTGCCTGGTATAAATGAAAGAAGGAAACATTTTGAATCTCATACTGCATTCGTTTTTTTTTTTAAAGTTTTTCAAAAAGTCTGTGCAATTTTTCTCCCAAAATACGAGCAGTGTAAACGAGGTACAGGTAACGATGGAAATTCATTTCTGTAATGACATCTTGAGAAATTCAGAACTTAGTTCTCGGAAATCAATTCGGACTCGTACTGCCAAAGTCATCATCTCCAGTCAAGAAATTTGAGTTGAAATTATCGATACGACAACGTATCGATCGAAATATTTTTCAAATTCTTAGAAAAATTCTGTTCGATCTTCTCGACCATTCGCCCAGTGGGGCCAATTTTAACTTCATGTAAGTAGTGCACCGCGAAACAAACTCTCTCTTCTTCTTTTCGTTATGTTTATAAACTAACAACAAATGTTGAACTGTTTGTCGTCAGGTTCGAGTCAAGACAAGGTGAAGACGGAGACGACATATTTTAGATTATAACCCGATAACATTTTGCAAAATATTTCAATAAAATTAGTTTCCTTTGATTTTTCAATTTTATCTAGTTAACGGTTTCCATAGATAAACATTTAAGAAGCGCCATTTTCCTTTATATTGACGTAACTCCCTTAGGTTCAAACGAGCGACCATCTACGATACATATTATACATTTTTACACCACCCTCACTATCTGTTAAAACTACAGCCCCTTGTTTAGCCGCTCAGCCAGCCATAGAGCAGACAGATTGGTAGGCAGGTAGGAAGTCGACCGATTTAGATAAATAGACTGTCAGATCATTGGGAGGGGAGCCGAGAGTAGCTTAATGCTAGCATGGAGGTCGCAAGCTGAACGGGTAGCAAAGCCTCTTCATTTCAGGGAAGAAAAATCGAATATTTGTCACATGCGGTAACTACACAAATTTCTGATAATGAGAAATAAGAACAGCTGAACAATAACAATCGCTCATATTATCTAGAGATGTGGAATTTTGGCTTAGAAAAAATAAATAAACAAAAAAAAGATCAGATTTTCGAAATGGAGAATTCGGACCCGGCAAACAACGATGCAATGCTATTTTTATGCGAAAAAAGAAAATCACTCGGATTTTGGTAAAAATGAGTTCATCTGAAAGGAAATTTTATTTGCTACAAGGCATGTTCTTTTCAATTTTCCGTTAACCACATTCATTCTCGAGATATTTTGAAAAACATTGAAATTGCCATAAACTACTGCGCTGTACTCCCTCCTTCCGCCCCCTTTTCCTTATCAGTTTTTCTTCAATCGATGCTAGCGAACCTACAATTTACCCCGTCGGAATAGAGACTTATATACTTCGATCTATTCTCCGTGGTAGAATTTTTTATTATCTCTCATTAAAAAATATTGACGAACTTTTGGATAATTTAAAAAAGAAATAATAATAATTTTTACCTTCTGAAAACAAAAAAGAAACAGTTTTTAAGTGGTGGCATCTGTAGATAGGGGGAGGTGGGGGCTTCTACGCATGATAGAGACGGTTATATAGAATCAGGTCCGATAGTGATGCGTCCTTTCTAATCGCTCAAGTCAGTAAGCCTGAGAAAATGTTGAAAACTGTGTTTCTCCCTCTAATTTTCAATTTCTCTTTTGGGAATTTTGGAAACAGTTGATTGTTAAGGACCTTTTCAGGGCGGAATCAAATGAGGATCAAACTGCAGATGATGGCCTTCCCAGTAAAGTTTTACTGAAAAACTACTCAAAATTATTCAAATTGAAAAACGACTCGAATTCAGTAGGTTTGAGTAGTATTCGGTGGTATTAAGTACTTTTCGTTTGTATTGAGTAGTTTTCCAGTGGTAGGTACTAATTCGTTCTTCAGAAGTATTTTCGTTAGTCCCTGTAGTACTTTTTTAAGAGGGGTGCTCAAATCCAGAACCGCCACGAACAATTTTTCTGTGTGGAAAATGCCTACGCAAATTCCTCAATTTTTCGACAAGCTGAATTTAAAAAAATGTATTCATTTTCTCTGTTTTACGGACAGATTTTTAAGAACTTAGAGGATCAACCAGAAGTGCCTGAAAATGCCGATTTGGAAATTTAGCGAGGCATGTCCTTTTTTTCTCTCCTGGAAACATTACTCTTTTCGAGGTAAGAAAATTAGTCTATTTGTATTGCTCCCCTTACCAAAAAGTAGCCTCTAAACTCAGAAAACGGAAACTTCTACTCTTTTTTGATACAGATATAAAAGTCTAGTCCACTGTTTTCTCAAAAATTATACAACCGCGTCCTCTGATGGGATTATGCCACGCCTCTGGTGGTAATTCTTGGGGGTTTGGGATGGATTTCCCCACACAAGAAGAACTCAGGTGCGCCGCCCTAAATGAAACAAGTCAAAAGAATTGGCCAAGAAGAAAACTTATATTATCTTTCCCGGAAAATGAAATGCTCCCCTCCTCCAAAGGAAGAAAATAAAGTAAAATCATTCAAGAATTGATGGCTGGCTCCTCTTGATGAAATAAGCGATCGTTTCTGTATGTAGGCTCATTATGTTGACCCGAATAAAATACTAGCCCGACAAAATACAACCGCGCAATCTCGATATGAGTTGAGGAATTCTCATTACTGAATCAATCTCTACTTTTATGTAATCGTCAGTCAGTAGAGACAGCTGGTCACTAATCATGGTTATCGCCAATCCATTCCTATGTCTCCTGTCAAATTAGGACGAATGAATTTCTAACGGTTTTTCGTGCAGACGGTATTTTGATTTCAAAAATACGAGAACTCGAGCGGGCATTCTCTTTCTTGCCCTGCCCCTCCTCACAAAAAAGAAACCGACACACGATTCGAAATCTACAGACGTTCTTTGCGACTCGATTTCGCACATCCCAGCTCATCCAAAAGTCTGGCGGCGTTTGTTTCTTCAAAAAAGATACCGGAGCAAGAACAGGTGCTGTCCCGAAGGTGTAAAAAACAACACCCTTATTCGAGCAGCTTTGAAGCCAAATCCCGCTAAGTCATGGCCGTCTTTGCGGCATCCGACCACCGGCTCGTGTTGGGTTTCAAGACTCGGGGGCATCTTCGAAAGCGCAGAAAAGTGCTGGTCACGCAGTTCTTCCTCCGTGTCCATGCATCCACCAGTCATCGAGTGCCCACCAATTGAATTCTCCGCGAGTAAATACAATGCATACGATTCGACGTATTCTTATTGCTGCCCGCGTATAATTACGATTACACGATGACAGGCCACGTCATCCGGATAACGAATTTCCGAATGGCCGGCCACGGTTACATAAATATACGTGGACGGTGTCGAAGATGCCCGTGAATTAACAACGACAGAGATTAATGGACACACGGGTAGTGAAGAAAGGAACGCACGAGACGAGAAGGAAGAGGGAAAAAATGAATAAATGGAAAATCGTGCAGGTCAGGACTCCGGCCGGACTATTAGGTCGGTAAGTAAATATTTTCAGATCGATTCGTGCTCTCGAGATTTATAACGCGATTTCAAAGAGCGCTTCAAAAATTAGCGGTTATAAATCTCTCGTTCCCGGTTGGTAGCTCCGTGTGCGAAAAGCAAAAAGCAAACAATCTTTTTATCGCGCCGTACCGGTAAATTACCTGGTGTTCAATAACCTCTCGATTTCGTTTTACTATCGCAGTTTCATCCCAACTAGCTTTGGCCGTGTCCGCAACCAGAATTAAAACTGAGTGCTCGCATCATCCGCTTATTCATATCCACTCCCACCCCACAAGTTCACACAACTACTCACCTCGAGTAACAACTCTAAAAGAACATGGTTCTGTCGCCTTCACCGCGTCCGCAACCAGAATCAAAACTGAATGCTCGCATCATCCGCGTATCTATATCCACCCCTACTCCACTGGTTTACGCCACTACTCACTTCGAGTAACCCGAAGAACACAGTATCCCATTTAACATGTCTGCAACTAGAATCAAAACTGCGTGCTCGCATCTCCCGCTTATTTACATCCACTCCAACTCGACTAGTTTACGCAACTACTCCCCTCGAGTAATCCAAAGAACACAGTTAAATCCCCTTTGCCGTATCCCCAACCAGAATCAAAACTGAATGCTCGCATCACCCGCTCATCTATATCCACTCCCACTTTACTAATAATTACTCACATCGAGTAACCCGAAGAACATGGTTATATCCACTTCACAATGTCCACAACCAGATTCAAAACTGAGTGCCCATATCATCCACTTAATATCCACTCCCACGCCACTAGTTCACACAACTGATCATCTCAAATAATCCTATACGAACATGGTTACATCCTCTTTGCCGTGTCTGCAAACAGAATCAAAACTGAATACGAGTAGTTATGTCAAAAAAATCGACACATATCGATACGTATTGATATTTTCCCATGCCGGGCCGTATCAATATGAAATTTAAAATACAAATAATACATATCGACCCTCAGCCCATCTACCAATCCATATGATAAGAACCACATTTTTTGAGAGAAAATGGGCGTATTTTCTCGCAAAGAAGCAACGGTGGTTCCTAACCATACCGCTGAACCTCTGTTCACCTAGCCCAGTCACACGTAATGAAAAAGTAAAAAAAAAATCACGATTTTTCTGAATTCTGATAAAGTGATTAGAATGGTTCTTTGCCGGCAATGCGGCAGCCCGGCAATTGAGAAGGCGAGCTAGGACAGTGAGATGCGAAAATCAAACAGAAACTGACAGAGAATGAGAAACCTCAAAGTTATCAACATGTATTGATATTATTGATATTTTCCCTAAAAATATCGATACATATCGATATTAAAAATTTGTCAATTTACATCACTAAAATTGAATGCTCGCATTGTCCGCTTATCTATATCCACGCCCTCTCGACTAGTTCACGCAACTACTCCCCTCAAGTAGACCAAATATGATGGTTATATCCCCTTTGCCGTATCCACAACAAGAATCTAAACTGAGTATTCCTATCAATTGCTTATCTATATCCACCCCCACTTCACTGGTTCACGCAACTACTCACCTCAAGGAACCCAAAGAACACGATTATATCCTCTTTGCCGTGTCCGCAACCAGAATTAAAACTAAGTGCTCGCATCACCCGCTTATCTATAACCACCCCTACTCCACTAGTTCACGCAACTACTCATCTCGAATAACAATAAGAATATGATTATATCCTCTTCGCCGTGTCGGCAGCCAGAATCTGAACTGAGTGCTCTCATCACCCGCTTATCTATATTCATCCCTACTTCACTGGTTCATGTACTCACCTTGAGTCACCCAAAGCACGCAATTATATGTTCTTCGCTTTGTCCGTAACCAGAATTAAAAGAGTGCTCGCTGCTTATCTGTAACCATCACCACTCCACTAGTTCACGCAACTACTCACCTCGAGTAACAAGAAGAACACGATTATAGGTATATCCTTTTCGCCATGTCTGCAACCAGAATCAAAACTGAGTGCTCGCATCACCTGCTTATCTATATCCCCTCCCTCTCCACTAGTTCACAGAACTACTCACTTCAAGTAGACCCAGTGGCGTCGCGTGGTGCTCTTTCCCAGGTGTTCAACTGGCGGGTCTGCGCCCTTCCTCTCCCCTCCCCTCCACAAAAATCAGTAGTATCAAAAACTTATGATCAGTATCAGTACCTATATATAAATAGAAAGTGTCAATGAAGAATGAAGTCGCATCCACCAACACACCACATAGCATGCGCATGCGCTTCCAGAACGTTCATTTTTGCTGGTGAATACCCTGCCATTTAAATTACCGAAGTCTCCACTTCACTCTTTGTGGTATTTGTTGCAAACGCCACTGCGACAAGGCCGACAAGAGTGTGCAATATTGCTAGTGAACATCCTACGCAATTCCCATAGTAAGTGTGACAAAGATAACGCCACTGCATTAAGACCAACGAGAGTGTGCAATGTTGCTAGTGAGCATCCTACGCGATTCCCATAGTATGTGACAAAGATAAGAACCGCGCGAAACGCAAAGAGAAATATTCCGCTTATTTTTCAATTTTTCGAGGTTATATTTTGTATTTTAATCAAAATTTAAATCTTTCCTTTTTTCTGGGATTTTCGTTGTAAGACAAAAATTAAGTGGGTGTCCAGTGAATACCTTGAAGACCCAGACACGACGCCACTGAGTAGACCAAAGACCATGGTTATATCCTCTTTGCCGTGTCCGCAACGAGAATCAAAATTGAGTGCTCGCATCACCCGCTTATTATCTATATCCACCCCCACTCTACTAGTTCACGCAACTATTCAACTACTCAGCTCGAGTAACAAGAAGAACACGATTATATCCTCATTGCCGTGTGCGCAACCAGAATCAAAACTGAGTGCTTGCATCACCCGCTTATTATCTATATCCACCTACACTCTACTAGTTCGCGCAATAACTTTGTAATTAGGGGTGTGTAGGGACTAGGGGGAAGCTTTTTCCCAATCAAATAGGCCAAATGGGGAAAATGAGGGGGGGGGATCATTCGAGTAGGAAAAATCTGAGTCCAAGAGCGCGAAAAAGGCTCAGTTTTTGCAATGTTTACGACTCAAATAGCAGAGTAGAATAAGCTCAATAACATTTGCTTCCTTATTCTTAATTAAACTCTATAATTTGATTTTTTTTTATGGCGGTTGATAATGTAAAACTGAAAAATTTCACAGTAAGATATTGTATAATAATATGAATTATTATTTTTATAGCGGTAATAACTGATAAGAATGTAAACAGAACCAAATTACGAAATTATTCAATGTTTACTGCTAATTAATTACCGATAATTGTCAGTTTTGAAAATTTCAATGATAAGTTCGAAAAGATAGATTGCATGAAATTTAACAAGACTAGAGCGATTGGACACGTTTTTCATGATAGCGATCGCATAACTAATGCTTGATACAAATACAACTACGAAGACTAGACTTGAAATGATGAATTCTTACAGTCTGCTTTATCTGTGACGGAAGTTTGAAGTCAATCCGACTCATACAAGTCTTGATTAGTCTTGACTGGTCTTGAAGTCAGTGGCGTTAGAACGGACGGAGGTGCACTGTACCTACACAGAAAACTGGTGGTGGGTGGGGTACTTCCCACCAAAAAATTGAAAATGACTCGGATAAAGCAATAAAACGGCGCCTTAAGAGAGTTCACAAGTGAAGTTTAGGAATTTTTGAAGATGTTCAAGACTTTGCTTGTTACCTTCGCTTTTGGGACATGTTTAGATAAACAATTTTCCCCCTATTTCCCCTTAATTTTTTCTTTTGCTTGTTGGTCTAAATTTTTGTACCTCCTAGAAGAAACCTGATGCCACTGCCTGATGTCAGCACATAGTTTGAGTATATTTGGTGTACACGAAATGTCAGTTTGATTCGTATTCATACGCGAGTGAGTTCTGATTAATCCTGAGTCCTGATGTCAGAATATGGGTATAATATAGTGTACAAGAAATGTGAGTTCGATTTTTTTTTGTTTTTGTGATTAATTTGGTTTTTAATTGTTCCATAATACAATCGCGAAAGTTGGCATTACTTTACTATTTGTGACAGAAGCCAGTATTTTTCATCATCAACACTAATACACATAATCGAAACAACAACGTTATTCTCGTATTCGGAAGACGATTATTGGATTATTACTTCCCTTCTACCGGATATTTTTACGATAATTTTCTACCACGTCTTCTTCATAGATGGAGCTATAATCGGTGCAGGTTTCAAAGCAATACGTGCTCTGGTTTACAATCAGCAAAGAAATTAAATATTTGAACGCGTTTTCCCGGAAATGTACTTTTTCGAACAACGTATTTTCACCCACTTCCTCAAATTATAAATAGGGCAGACTAATTGACTGACTATGACTAATATGATTGATAAGTATAACTGATATGAATGTTATAAGAGATACCTATAACATTTCCTGCTTTTTGAGAAGTCATACTCATGTTTTAATTTTTAATTTGCTGGTCTCTTATCACTGTATAGTATTGCGACCCATCATTTTGTCATTCCCGGACCGATAACATCACTAGACAAATGATATAATTTCCGCAGAAATCATTTTAATAACCATCTTTCGTGTCTGTTTGTTTTAGAAATAGGTGATGATGATCTTGTCTTCATGTGAATAAATATTAGTGTCTCGGTCATTTTAACAGAATTATCATACAGCCAGATGAGAGCAGAGAACAAACTGGCGAGCTTTGGTCGATTTTTGGTCGGAATTCCTTCGCCGACCGGCGTAAGAACGGGAAGAGGGGGGGGGGGATTAGAACCCCCAACACTGTCGGAAAGACTATTTCAGAATGTATTTTAGCACATGGATTATAGCAATAAGAGGACGGGATAATATGTGCTGTAGCGACTACTAACCCTCCAGACTAGGACCTTCCTACGCTGGTGGGCGCATTAAAGGGAAATTGTTAAGTTAGGCTGAAAATTTTCCAACTGGTAACTCCTAATTTCGTTCGCTCCGCTCGCAAAAATTTTTTTTTTAATTTTTTATTCGAGTCCTAAAGTGTCAAAAAGCTTTAAAAAGTCTGACTGTTTCCAACATTTACCAACAGAGCGCTACTGATTTTCTAACTGAAGCCATATGTGACCGGCCAGGAAGAAGGGACCTGTGCGCAAAAAAATCATTTTTGCGATAACAACTGCTTTTGACTAATTTTTGGCCGCTCTTTCGCGTGGTGTTGCCGAAAAGATTCTAAAAAATTTTCCCAAACTACTGAAGTTGAATGTCTCAGAACGTAAAAACGTTACCAATTTTGATTATCTGCTCTCCTGTAAAATTTACACTTTTGCGCACAGGTCCCTTTCTTCCTGGCCGGTCACATATTGTTAAACCCAGTCAGGTACTCGCCCCATCATCCTTTTTTGTATGCTCCTGCCGATACACCCTTCGTGGTACCTCACGTTTCACTCACAGCAGCAGTGGCGTAGCCAGAATTCTTCTGGGGGGGGGGGAGGGTACACCTATATGAACTGTATATTTTTACATTGAAGTATCGATATGTTGTGCTTTTCAACTTCAATTATGCATGTGAATTTAAATTTCATTTCGCGTATTTACTATACTGCCAGCATATAAAAAATTCTCATCTGAAGGGGAGAGGGGATTCATCCCTCTAATCCCCCTGCCCTGGCTACGCCACTGATCCGCACTGTAGCGAGGGCATTTGAATTTAAAGAAACAAGAAAGTAGAAAAAGCGCGTGTATTAATTAATCGATAGTAAAAGTAGATCTGAATGCGAGTGCTAAAACATACGAGTATAAAACTATAAGTTATACTGAACGGATGTCCTACCTGGCCGATCACGAGAGAAAAAGGAGAGTGAGTTATAAAAATAAGACAAGAAGAAGAACGCGAGTTCAGAACAGAACTTGGATAGATTATGTTTGTCTGTTTCTGTCTGTCTGTACGCTTGCTTTCTTGCTTTGTTTGCCTGTCTTTAAAAAATGACGAGGAAGATGGGCATAACACAACCAGCACACCAATTAGATAGACAATCAAAAGCGCAATAAGACCGCAATAAATTCACTCGTGTTAATAGTGGATGTACGATCACCCTTCGTCCCTTTTCCTAATACATCTAAAATTTAAAATTTGTGAGCAAAAATAACTAAGAAAATATACTCGAACCATCTCTTGAATTATTCCAATATCCGAATTGACTACTTCTGACAGCGTACTCAACGTTAGCGCTTCCCCTGCTTCTACGTTCTGAACCCCCTTTTGGGTCCTTCTCAAGAAACTAATAATATTAAGGTTACATTACTTTTCTTGTTAGACTTTCTTTTTTCCCCATAATATTTAGTTACATGTATGTAGTAGAGAATATTCAACAAGTTTACTGAACAGGGGCATCAAATTTTAGGGAGGGGTCTACTTTCGTCCACGATGATAGACGCTTTGTCATAGGATAGAGACTGATGATTGACTATAACTAATACATGTAACTGGAAGTATCACTAATATGAATTCAATGAGAAATATAGGAGTCCTTCTGTTCACAGGAAAGTTATACTCCTTACTGGTTCCCTCCAGTGGCGGATACAGGAGGGTCGGGGTTCGGAACCTCCATCCCCCGAAATATCTAAATTCATCTACAGAGACCTAGAGCTATTATGTTTCGTTTGTCACATTTTTCATTCGGACCCCCCCCCCCCTTGAAATTATTTTCTGTATCCGTCCCTGATTCCCTCTCTTACCACTGTATCTAGTATTGCGACCTATCATTTTGGTCATTCCTTGAGAAATAACAACGTTAATATATGACAAATTACATTATTTCCATAGAAATGTTTTTAAAAACCTTTTTTCATGTTTGTTTGTCTTATTAATAGGCGATAATATGATTTTTCCTTCATGTGAATAATAGTCTTGGTCGTCTTAATAGGATTATCATACAGCCAGATGAGAACAGAGAACAAACTGGAGAGCTAAACTCGATTCATGGCTAGAACTCCCGCCCCGATGATCAGGGGCGCACCGAAGAGAAAGTATTGGAAGAGGATGCCGAAATGTTCCAACCAATAACCCCTGATTTCGTTCACTCCTTAAAAAAGGGGTTCTCTAGTAATTCGAGTCATCATGACTACGGAAAACAGTTTCAAGAATTTCCTTTTCGAAGGAATTCTTGCAAATTGTGTAATCCCATGCGCCAATGACAGCGATCTGGCACATGGATCGAGAGATCAAAACTGAACCAGTATTGCCATTTGTTATGCAGAAAAATGTCTGAGGCATGTATCTTTGCACAAGTCAAGGATTGACCATGACAGTGGACTGAAAATCCTGGTAACAGGACCTTACGCCATCTCTTCTAGAACTGCGAAGTCACTGACAGCAAACTGAACTTCTTAACATGTACTTCAATCGTTGTATGGCCGAGTGGTAACTTGCCCGCTTCGCAATCCTGACATCTCGGGATCGAGTTCCACCAACGCCGGAAAGCTAGTGGTATTCGAATACCCCCACTAACATCCTATAGAATACAGCGACTGTAGTATCAGTCGAGGTGGAAATATTGCGCAATGAACAAGGCATTACAATTGCAAGATGAATTACCACCAGATCGGAAAGTTGGTACTGTGCGTGTGCACATCGGAAACAACTTACTCAACGTCGTGAAACACATGGCTAGTATAAGCAAATTGCGGCTGCCCACTCGCAACAAAACCGTGTGGAAAGCAAAGGCAAACTACCCCGACTAACTCTGCCCAAAAAAATCGCGCGTCAGAAACCACGGTTGCCAATGTACGGCATCGAATATGGCACATGAAGAAGGAGAACATGTACCTCCAATTTCCCTGAATAATAACGCCACTTTATTCGAAAAGGATCTGCAATCACGGGAGAGCATTTTCATGTCGACCGGTTATCAGTGTATAATGTTATCTTGTGTTACATGGTTTGAAATTTCTATTAACAACACGGCTGCAGACTGCAGTCACCCAGCAACAAAATTAATTTCCATGGAAATATCAATCACTGAATTCGTGTCGAGGAGCGTGTTGGGGGGAGTGTTCTCACCTCAAAAGTGACGCTCAAAAAGTAACACATTTTTCGTTTACCAAAACTTGCGATCAGCTGCGTTTTTTTTGTTTTTTTTTGTGATGCTCCAAAGTAACGCTGCTCCAAGTAACGGTGCTCCAAGTAACGTTCAAAAAGTAACGTTTTTCTCGTTTATGTGCCAAAGCAAAGACATGAAGATGTCAAAAACAAATTGAAACAAACATTTAAAAAAGTATAACAGGTATTGAGACAAGATAGGAACATCCACAATGATGGACACGGTATACTTTTTCCATTCAAAAGATCGTGATTGTCCTGTCTGATGGACTGGATTACAGTGGAATTTGTTGCGGATGTTACTATGTAACCCTAAATCCCCCCCCCACACCCAAAAAATCAAATTTAGGGTTCAAAATTTATTGATAATAAAATATTCTCAGTTTCTCGAGACAATAAATAAGTTAAAACTTTTATTTTTCCTTTAAACTATCTTCGATAGAGAAACAGAGGCAATTAATTTTCATACGGTTCCCAGATCTCAACTTTTTCTCCTTCGTTATTTTTCAATATATTTATTACGGTTTCCGAGAATTCGTTTTCACGAGAACTAACCTAATTTACCTATCGCGCGAAAAAGAAAGCAACATCTCACAATTTATTACGCAGGTTACCAGCCATGGCCGGTTTAAATTCCTCAAAAATTTTACTAATTTATATTTTGATTGTAGCCTGTTTTATGTTTACTAGTTCAGGTACTGTACGCGGTAAGGCAGTCGGTCAGCAAGTTTTGAACGGGTGCGAATGAATTATAAACGAGTTTTTCGTTCTGAGGTTTCCGTTTTGTCACTAAGAAACTGACTTTTATTTTCCATTATTAGCGACGACCTCGTATTCATTTTTCGGGGCAAATATCGGGCACAATAATTGTTATCGATTTTCGGCGAGCCGAAGGCGACTATCTGCATTTCCAACTTCATACCGCGGTGTGCTGCCTTCGAGCATTTAATTTATTCATAACTGACTGATATTCGGTACGACTCGTACAAACATATTCTTCTGTGTGAGAAACGTATTCAGAACTTGGGGCATGGTGAAAAGGAATGGTCAACGTAGAACATAATATCTAGATAAAAGACCTCAGGCAGCTCGAGTTTATTACAGCAAGGGTTGGCCCTTTGGCTGAATGTAATTACGACGAAAGAGAGCGTGTTAACCTTGCTGCAGGAAATATACATATAATCATTTGAGACTTGAGAAAAATGATTTCATTTCACACATTCTCTGTCTCAACACCACCAACCGTTCTTCCAGTCTATGTCATGTTGTCATGTTTACACATCTCCAGAAAACCCGACTTCAGCAAAATGGTAAGGGGCCAAATCATATTATCATTTAAGGACAAAATGAGGAAAGAGCTCGGAATGAGGATAAGCCAAGCGTGGCGAGGTTACTGGTCAGTTAAACACATATTTAAGAATACAAATTAAACACATCAGTATTCTTGAAGCTTGCATACTACCAACTCTTCTGTAGGAAGTACAAAAACGGACAATAATAAAAATGCATGCTACGATGCTCCTTGCAATGCAGAGAAGGAGGGAAAGAAATATCCTTAATATCAAGAGAAGCAAGAAAGTGAGGAACTCAGCTGTGAGAAAAGAAACAGGAAACTAAAGACATTATACTTAGCAAGGAGATTAAAATGGCATTGCCCGATTACGTCCGAGTCAGTTAGAGGAGATGAATTATTGAAGAAAATGAATGGTTTCATTGCGGCTCGATCTAGAGTTTGATTGCGTCCAGGCTCACAGTCCCATTGCGTCCCAGTCCATTTAGCGTCCTCCAGAGTACACCACGAGGAGGCGGGCCGAACTACAGTCAAGACTTTCAATATACATCCAGATAACTATTCCTCAAAATCTGAATTAACCGTGGAACTGAAAATGTGGAGGTGAGTGCAAAACTTGCCCTGTTCAGAAATGCGGGGGGGGAAGCACCTACGTAGATTTAGGTCTTATTTTGGAAAGCTAATAGAATTTTTTGGCCAGAATGCAGCTTTAACCCTTTTGCTCCCATTTTTTTTTTCAATTTGAATTATTTTTTTACAGAAAATTGTTGAACAGACTCCGATGTCGGAGAATTTTTCACTCCTCCTAAGGCCCCCAGTGGACCCGGGACAGCGTATGTCCCACCATAACTGTAATAAGAGTCAAAAAAATTATTTCCGAAACTACCACGCCATCTACCGAGACATGAGTGAGCTAAGATATGCTTCTGTAGGTACTCTACCAGTGGGATACAACTAGCACTGTTTTCAACGTATGTTTGACCCAGTAGAATTTTTCAAAAATCGTTGGCACACATGGTGTCCTGTTGACAGCGAAAGGGCTAAGACCACTCACACTCTAAAAGACGCATTCAGATTGCGTTTCCTACTTTTCGTAAAGACTATCAGATTCGGCTAGAAATCAATTAGACTCCTTCAGATTTGTTAAGCCTTGTTAGACTCTGATGAGACTCATTCTGACTCCTTGAGATTCATCAGACCACAATTTGAGGCATGTGAAACTCACTCGGATTCATTCAGACTTCTTGACTCTATTTAGATTCACTGAGGCTGGGCTATGTCTCATCCAGACTCCATCCCCGACTGACAAAAAGAGGGTCACAAAGCCTCCGCACACAAAAAAGCCAAAACTGGAATTTGAGGCAAAAGAGTGCTTCTTTTCCATCCAACTAGAGGGTAAAACGCAAACAGAAACGAGAACGACATGCTAGATGAGGTAATTTTATTACATCACTTGATCAACACAATTTTATGATGGACGCAATCGAACTTCTAGGGAAGTGGACTGTTTACATTTCGGACGCAATCGATCCATTCGAAGGAAGCTATGAAAAAGGTGTGAGGGCTACTTTTCGGACGCAATCGGGCTTCTCCGATTTTGGAATCAAAGGGTTATTTGGGAAATTCTTATTTTTCGGTAGTGAGGCTGCACTTGAGCAACTAAAAGTCGTCAGCCAAGCAACGGAACTTGTAGTGGTAGACCACGACGAACATTTTTTGAGTGGTGAAATGTTGCATACAACGTAAGTCGTCGCAGTAAGGTTCTATGGTGAGGGCGTTAAAAAGATAACAGAAATATATATTCCCCGTGAAAGTTTCTGGAACTTGTTCAATGCTCCATGAAAACGATGTATGACAGCGTGTGTAATACTTTGGTCTAAGCAGATGTTTTTCTCCTCCTTACTGGCGGCGGAAATACGCAAAAACGTTCGATAAATGATAAGAACGAATGGACGCCCATGAATGGCGCTTATTTTGAAAAAGATATTCGTGTACTGAATGATGATGATTAATAAAAAAATTTGTAAGTAATCGTATGCTTTTTTTCCTTCTTTAAAAAAATATTTTAAAAACCTGCATGTACGGGTCAACGCATATGGTTTCTTTCAAATAGGTCTGGAACAGCGAGTTTTCAATCAAATGAGCTCGGCGTGGTCTCAATCGATAGCTAATGAACCAAATTTTCCCCCGACTGCGCTGAAACGCTGATAGGTAGCGTTAGTGGGCCGTACGAATTTTAGTTTCAGTTACTTAGCGACAACCTATGTATATACTATGTGTATCCTCAGCACCCCCTACCGCAGATGGCTGGCAACAAGCCTGTGAAGCGAGATTTACAGACGTTATCAATTCCTTCTGTGAATCAAAGTTAGCATTTCATTAGCAGATAAGAACACTATGAATAGTTTGGTGCACAAGTTCGAACATCACTCAATGAGAACACTAGGGAAGGAAGTTGTGGTAGCTGCTCTCCTTGATACTCCAGGGCCCTCCTGTTCATGTCACAGGAATATCAGTACTGGTGAGTTCTATTTACCACACTGTAGAATAGCGGTGCTCTGCACTCGTCCGATGTTGATTCTAATTGTTCTATTTTTTTTTCAGGTCCTTCTGACGTCAGTATTAGTGACTGGATTGTGGTGAAGTTCAAATGTCAACGTACCATAAGCTACATCTTGGGTGATCTTTCTCCGGCTCACGCACACAAAGGAACATACTGGCTTTGTTTACACTGATCCGAGAATAGAAGATTACAGTTCATTTACATTTGAACAAATCGTTGAAAAACTATATCGCCTCTTGATGATTAGTTGCGCAACGGCCTGCATAAATTTGGCATACTTTGTAATACTTTGAAGAACATTAAATTGAAAAATATATTTTTTATTTCTACCAGTGTATTTGATGTATTTTCTTCTTTTTGCAATGACTGGCTTCTTCTGAATGTACACTTTTGTGTAAATTGCCCTGTCTGGCGACTTCCTGCGCAGCACAACGCGATCATCTAACAAACGTCTTTTGTCATCTGCGTGTCTGTACTTCTCGTACGTGATCCTTTCAAACCCGCTTTCTTCTCCTTTTTCTTATTTTCATGACTCACTCTCCTTTTTCTCCCATGATCGGCCAGGTAGGACATCCGATCAGTACAGTTTACAGTTTTATATGTTCTAGCGCTCGCATTCAGATCTATTTTTACTATCGATTAATTAATACACGTGCTTTCTTTAATTTCAAATACTCTTGCTACAGTGTGGACTAAACACCTCCCTCTCGTACAAATTTCAAAAAAACGATGATTTTTTCGTTCATTTCAATGCATTTAAATGAAATTTTCCAAGTAGCCCCAACTTACAAGAAATTTTCAAAATCGCTTTGTTCGCTGGTAACGCGACAACAGTGCATGCTACTAACGTGATTAATGTGCGAAAATGAAACAGAAGTTTGACGGAATCTGGTCAGTAGTTTATCAGCTACGACTGTAAAAGTATCAGAAAACATTTCCAAATAGTCCCGTTGTACAGTAGATGCTGTCATGTCGTTGTGTGGCCAGATGGTAACGTTCCCACTTCGCAATCCTTGCGTCTCGGGTTCGAGTCCCACCAACGCTGGAAAGCTATAGTGATCTTCGAATATCTCCACTAACATCCTAGCGAACACAGCGACTACAGTATCAATGGAGGTGGAAAAATAGCGCGTCCTACGATCCCCGCCAGTTCATACGAACAAGACATTACAATCGCAGGGAGTGTTACCACCTGATCAGAAAGATTGGTGCTGTGTACGCACATTGTGGACAGCTTACTCAACATCGTGTGAAACACGTAGCTAACAGCTGTGCACCCTTCGGCACAGAGAAGGAAAACTTTACCGCAACAAAATGGTGGAACTACCCCGAGTAGCCTGCCCCAGAGGGTCACGCGTCAGAAACGGCGACTGTAGAGTATACACTAACTTCTGTTTCCTACCAATCACTATAGTTGTGAAAATTACACGTTGCATTTTAGTGTTAAATTACGGAAGCTTTTCTACACTCTTGTCTCCGAAGATCACAGTACCCAAATTGTTTCCAGATATCTTTCCAACATGGATTTTACGAGCGGCTACATAAATTTACTTTTCTGGAAATTCCTTTTATTCGCGACTTCGGTTTTACGATCCACCCACCAGCCATCAACCTTGATACCTTCAGGAGTTCATTCTCCAAACAGCGCGCGTAACCGCAGCTCAGCAGAGGTCAACGTCTGGCGGTTACTCCGAATTTTGCCCTCAGTCATCCGGACCCGGCTCAATTACTCGGAATTTGTTGATCCGCTGGCGCGCGGTTTCCAAAGGTGGTCATTTCCACCTTCTCGGACCGGCATTCGGCACCGGGCAGCGGCAAATGCAACGGTTCGCGGATTACCGGAATGTTAAATTATATACGATTAATTCGGCGTAATTCGTTTCCATCCGAGTTACTCGCGGCTTTGCAGCCATCACAATGAAGGACATAGCGCGCCGACTGCGCCGAGTACAAAAAAAAAATAATAAAAACCACTAACCTTACGCGCGCGCCGTGAAAGTTATAATTAATAAGAAAGTAAGTAAACGTGGATACAGTTAATGGATCGCACATTCGGCGTAACTGTATAATATTTTAATAATTGTACGCTGGAATCGTGTAAACGAGATAGAAATCGACGTTCGGAGAATGAAAAAGAAGTTAAAAGTTGGAGTACGTTACGAATGCGCAGAAAATTAATTAGAGTGGATTAGATTGGCGAATGTAGGAGAGAAATGGTTTTTCTTTCGGAATTACAACGTCGAATCGGTACTGGTTAGCAAACCGAGTAAGGTAGATTGGCCAAAAAATGGCCGCAAATTAGACTGCGGAAAATTGCGCGCCTGGACTGGGCCCAAGCGAGGCGGGCGTTCCAAATACATACGAAATTTCGGCGCCGAGAAACCATGTCATTGCTGGCGAAAATGGAAGATGGAATTTGCACTCGGGTTTGCTGCATTTCACGTTCACGGCTCTGCTCGAGCCGAGAAGCAGCCGGCAATTTGAATCGAGAATAGTACTTTCTTCCTGCCCATTAAGGAGTTTCAAATCCGGTATTTTGGCAGAAAATCTTCGCGGTGAAAATACGCGGCGATCATTGACATAATTTTCTGCTGCGTTCAACCGCTACCCTGGTGCGGAAAATCGGCTCTGCGATTGTACATTTGTGCAGACAGCTGCAAACCCGTTTTGTAGGTATGAGTGGAAGTAGAGCTCTATAATCACGGGCATGCTAAGCCGCTATTTTCATCCTTACTTTTCCGATCCAAGCGAACACGTCGCGGTAGAGCCCTAAATACCCAAGTATATTGGGCCGCCATTTTGGCTCACACCGCGCCCGTTGATGCCGAATTGACTACGCGGTACGCGCCGTGTAGTCGAGTTTGGCATCCACGGGCACGGTGTGCGCCAAAATGGCGACCCATTATACTCTCCCGTGTGTAGGGCTTCAGTCGCTAAGGCTGTATAGCTGAAGCATAAGTATACTGGACCGCCATATTGGGGCACATCGTGCCCGTGGATGCCGAATTCGACTATGCGGAGCGTACTGCGTAGTCAATTCGATATCAAAGGGCGCGATGCGCCCCAATATGGCGGCTCAGTATACCTATGCTTTAGCTATGTCGCGGTACAGATCCTCAGTAAGGCTCTGTAAACTTTGTATGGCATGCTCATCCGCCATTTTGATCCTTACTTTTTCTGATAATAAGCAAACGCATTGCGAGAAACGTTTGAGGTTGCACGGGGAATGTAAGAATGAAAATGGTGGCTAAGCATACCCAGCTGAAGTGTATAGAGCCCTATCGCGAGCCGTCGCAAGTAACCATCAAAGTTGCGCGGGGAACGGATCAAAATGGCGGCTTATTATACTCATGCTTACAATGCTCAAGTGGAAGCTGAATCCAGTGATACTCTGGCATCAGCATTTTGTCTCAAATATGCAAATATTACAGACTGATTGAATTCAGAAACAAGGTATCGACCATCCTAACAGTGATGGTTCCATATATTTTCAAATGTACCATCCAGTTTCTTCGGATTGTTTCTCGGAAATTCAAAACAAAGTATTGCTCTAATAGTTTATAAAACTGGTAAAGGTTCAAGGGCACCCTCAATAAGACCTTAAATGACTATAATCAGCAATAATGAACAATGATCATCTACATAGGTAGTATGAATCATCAGTGTTCTGATCCCGTGGTCGGTAAGATTCCCATAATCGTGAACAAACATTGCAGCGTTGCCAAATATCTCGCCTAACTCTAGATGTTTGCCTCCGTAATCTTCCAATGCTAAAAAAATGCGGTAAAAATGTGGGCGGTAAAACTGATCAAGGTGCCTCGAATGCGGAGTCGTCGTTCAGTTAGTCTATGTTACATTAACTGAAGAAGCGTTATTTAATTAACATAAAAATTGCAATACAACTTGGCGAGACAAGAATCCAGAGGAGGAAAACATTTCAGCGCTTGTCCAATACAGGTACCAACAAGCACAATCCCTGTTCTTACAACATACCTGTCTCGCATTCTGACTACTTTCTCCGACGCATATGTCGAACAATATTTCCCCATAATGGAAAGATCTATGTTTGGTCTTTCTTTAAATCAAGTTCTCAGTAAGATTGTCGGACATTTTCCCGAATGGACACTTTTCTGAACAGCCATGCCTAGATGATCTGCAATGGAGGGGGGGGGGGGGATACACAGTCTCGTCTTTAATTTATACAACAATATTGCCTCGAGTCATTATCTGTCAAGTGAGGTTTCTTTCCTCTATTAGCATAGCGTATAAGGGTACAGAGCTTGGGTACAGAGTGGCACAGGGTACACAATGTCACACCTATCTTTTCTCATGAACTACTAGCGCTTCAGGCGTGATATTTGTATGTTGTATGTTCAATGTAACTTAGGGTACTTTTGCCGCTCATTGATCAACTAGGCAAATGCAACAATTTATTGGCAACCAAATGTTTGAAAAACAGTGTTTTTGAACAACTAAAGATCGAGGTTCAAGAAATTGTTGTTATTTTATTTGTGAAGAGGCGTTCATAAAGATAAATAATAAAAAGCCTCGTAAGATAGAGCATAAGTTTGTGTATCATTTCATATGAAGACCGAAGTAAAAGAACTGACATATATTATTTTTACGTGTGACTGAACCACGGCGACCGCAAGGGCGTGACCCAGGGGGGCTAGGAGGCTGTATCCCCCCAAAAAAGAAATGTTTTCAAAATTTATTCATGGAAATAGGCAGGTACCAAATCGAGTTTTCACCCCTGTCCTAGTTTTTTTCTCAATTCTAGTCCCCGCCAAACGAAGTTCTAGTTGCGCCCCTGGGTGGCACGGTAGGTACACAATGGCACACAAGAGCGCAAACAAGGAGGGGGTCTATCTTCCCCCCCCCCAACAAAAAAATTATCCGAAATTTCCTCAAAATCAATTTTGAAACGAAAAAAACGTTGATGCCGATGGCCTGATGCGATTACGTGGCATTGTACGAGGAAGCATACCTCACCTACTTTGCCAGTAATATGCTGCCGGTTTAGACCCGTTTTTGGGTCAGAAAGTGCATCGCAGTATTCTGCTTGGCTGAAACAATTGTCATTTGTGTCGATTTTAATGTCAGAATTGACAGTTCTGACACTGTCGGATTTCTGTCGGCCAATGTCAGGCCCGATGCACTGTGGTAGACTAGGGACAATTTGATTATGAAAGTAAACGAGGAAGATATACAAGAAGCATCTAACAAAATCTTCTCTCTTCAGTTTGTCCCTAATAGAAATTCTCGGTCAAGAACTATTGATACAGTGCCCATCACTAGAACAAAGATTAGTTTCAGTATCAAGGGCACAAAACATTCTACAAGGTTTAGAGTTGGGTCGATGACTATTCCATGTTCGCAACTCACCAAGTTCTGTATACGTGTGCGTCTGGAGTCTGTCCATATCATCTTCGTTCATCTCGACTATAGATTCTCCTTCGCAAGCCCTATAAATTAGCGATTTCTTCGAGAAAGCACGCGCCATCGCCAAGTATTTCTGTAGCCGTTTCACTTGACAGCAACTAACAGCATACAGTACATTTTCACATATGCGCCCGGGTTCGAGGTGCAACCTCATCTGACTCGGAGACACACACGATGCACTCTAGCCAACATCCTGGTTAGCACCGCTACAGGGTCACGAAGCAGTGCCCGCCACAAGCGCAAGCATAAGCACAGCAAATACGTCTAAAATTCATGAGCCAGTTGTATACCTATACGCTTGTAACTGATGTCGCCCATTAATCATATTCGTCACGAGTAACAACACTCGTTCGCCTCGTATAAATGTAAATTGTGGCCAAATACGCGCGATAATTGGAATCCTGTAAGTGGATGTTCGTTTCCATCGGAGATAAGCGATTACAACGTGCCGATAGCGAGTGGGCCAGATCTTTGGATAGCTTGAGCGCGGTTGCATTGAGAAATTGGATGGCGAGCAAGACATGTACGAATGTTAGTCCGTTTCTGTTGTAAAATGTTCGCAGCTCTGTGACATGCGCTGAGGCGAACACAAACCTTGCTTCGTCGCTGCGCCGCAAACGAGTAATCTAGGGGCGACGGTTTGCAAAGAAAATAAAGCGGTACAGAGAACTGGTTGTCAGTTACTGTCCCAAGGATAACTCATGACATACACCTCGTTTCACCACTACGCAGCAAAAGACAAACAATCAAGAGGCGACGTCTTTGCTAAGAAAAGAAGGCAGTGCAAGAGGACTGATTATCAGCTACAGTTTTAAGGGTAGCTTCTTGACATGCGCTGAGTCGAACACAAACCCCACATCACTGCTGTGTAGCAAAAAACAAACAATCTAGAGGCGACGTGTTTGCTAAGAAAAGAAGGCGGCACAACAGGACTGATTATCAGCTATTGTTCAAAGGGTATCTCCTTGATATGCGCTGAGTCGAACACAAACCCCACGTCACTCCTGTGTAGCATAAAACAAACAATGTAGAGGCGACGTGTTTGCTAAGAAAAGGAGGCGGCACAAGAGGACTGATTATCAGCTATTATTCAAAGGATAGCTTCTCAACATGCGCCGAGTCAAACCCAAACCGCTCTTCATCACTGTTGCGCAACAAAAACAGCAAACGAGTAATCAAAGGGCGGTGGTTTGCACGTTTGCGGTAGAAAATAAAGCGATACTGGAGACTATTGCCAGTTATTATTCATAAGATAGCTTCTTGATATGCGCCGAGTCGAATACAAACCTGCCATCACTACTATCTGAACAAGTTAGAGGCGACTGTTCGCAAAAAGAAGAAAAAGAAGTGGTACGAACGGACTCATTGTTGGCAAGTATTCAAAGAGTGACTTCTTGACATGGCGATGACATGCATAACAAAAACAGCAAAACTGAGTCATCTAGAGGCGACTGTTTTCAAAGAAAACAAAGCGGCACAAAAGGACTGGTTGTCAGCTAGGTACTATTTAAAAGGTAACTCCTTGACATACGCGGAGTCGAACACAAACCTCGCTTCATTGCTGTATACAGCAATAAGAAGTAGTCTAAAGAGAAGACGGGTTGCCAAGAGAAAAAAGCCATACAAAAGGATTATGGTTGTTATAGTTACTATTCAAAAGGTAGCTTTATAACATAGGAAGTAAACACAAACCTCACTTTACTGCTGTGGTTCAAGGGCGTTCGGCTGTGGTCTTTACACTGCTGCACAGGAATACACTAGCGGCGTCTGTTTGCATGTGGGTTCCAAGCAGTGTTGTTAGACATAACAAAACAAAATGTCAAAATAACAATTGAAGCTGTAATCTGTGAGGTATAGAGGTAACTAAAACTGTACGGTCCAAGCTCCTTTTCTCGCTTTTCTTCAGTTCGTGATCTCTTTCCATCATCCAAATCGAGTAGGTTACTGCATCAGTTTCACGATACACTGAAAAGGGGACTTATAATCAATACTGAACTTCAGGTCTCGGTGATTCCTCACAAAAGCAATATATAAACGCCACTTTTTGGAAGTTGAGTTCAGAATTGAGAAGCAGTTTCATATTCGCTATTTTTCTTCAATTTCTCAAGCTAATTATTATATCCTTACAGGGCAGCCCAGAACATAACAATCTTACGTTAGACAATCTGAATGAATCTCCGTACTTCTGTCGGCAGTGATGTACCAAGCAAGCAAAGTCGACACAACTAAATCCATTCGAATATGAAACCAGCACGTTAAGATCAAGAACTGAATCGCAAAAAAAGGTCGTTGCTTTTACTTCCGACCAGCAGGTCATCGTCACGCCTTTATCATCGCCAGTCGCGAGTTAATGGCCGCGACAGGTCGGATTTGTGGAGTTCCGAATTCGATGTAGCTGTGCAGTCTGAAATGTACACATAATCGTGATAAAAGGGTAGACTGCTAGACACGCCGATCCGGTGTTTTGCATAATTTTGCATTTAAATGCACGTTCTGAAGGAGATTTGGTTTAGGTGTGATTCTTTGTTCGATCTTTAGGACCGCATAGTTCACGCTGACGTCGGAGTAAGTACATTTTCAACGAAATCATCCCGAATAATGAAAAATGATAAGGCATGTAAGCTGATTTAGCGCAATAAAACGGTCGATGAATTCGCTCTCTGCTGGTGTACGTAAATGAGGATTCGAGTTTATTGAATACGTCGTCGATTTTACGACGTTGTACGAAGGAAAACCATGTGGCGAGGCGATATTGAAGGAGCGCCAAACAATCTCTAATGCTCGGTGATTGTCTGGTGTCATGGAAAACGGGTATAATTTGAAGACAGTAAAACCACTTTAGTAGAAACATAGAGATATATAATATAGTGAGAGTCGATGCTGGGTCACTGTTTTTCCCCTGGCGAATAGAGCAACCCTCGCATTAGCAGAGAATATAGCAATTTGATCATCATCGGTATCTTGTTGCTGTCTTCCAGCCATTCTGACCGCCTAGAGACATATTTTTGAAGTACTAAGTATTTTTTTCTTGAAATAAAATAATTCCCGCGTCAAAAGTTGCTGGAAGGTTGGAAAGGCCCTTGGGTATCATCTTCAGAAAACCCTACAAAAAGTCAAACTAGCCGGACAAGATTTTGGTGTAAGAATAAATGCCATGAAAACAAAGTGGATAGAGAACCGCAAAACCAAAGTGGCAGTTTCTAGTCACTGATGGGTCTGTGATAATCTCAAATTTGGACTGGGATGAAGAAATTAAAATGAAATGTGGAATTGCCAAAGATACTTTCAGCGGATTATCATACATAAGGATACACCCCTCTCTAGATACGAATAAAGGCTGCTCAATGGTATGTAATACCGGCACTATTGTATGCGAAGACATCGTCAATTAAAAAAATATCAATGAATAGACTAGAAGCAATAGAAATGTGATTTCTCCGAAGACTAATGTGATTATCTTGGGTTGATAAAATATAAGCAATACTGGGTACTGCGGAGATCGAGCTGGAGTCACCACTGAACTGCTGAAAATAATCAGAAGGAGAAAAACGGCACATTTAGGGCATACCTTCAGGGGAGAGATATATGAATTTTAGACTGATTCTTGAAGGCAGAATTAAAGGAGACCCAGAGGCAGAAAAAAAAACTATCCTGGATCCACGTAGTGTCGCCATTTCGGCTTTGGCATAATTCAAACCTCATCTGGCACGAAGATTTCACATCTGGCATTAAAAATTAGCATTATTTTCTAGCATTATCGATATAAAATTTGGCATAATCTGGCATCATTTTTTTTAACGGCGCCTAGCGTTTCATACGAAAAACTAAACACCTTCAAATTTCTCGTTTTTCTGTCTTTTTGTTTTATATATAAATACACAAATTTATGATCTATTGATCTATGCACCAAGCAGCGAGTCAGGTGAATGATGCGATGCAATAGAAATCAAATAAGTAATGAAGAACTTTTAATTTTGAGATATTCATTCCTCATCTAAGCTGTAGTCATTTTTTGAAAAAATTACATTTAAGGGTACTTACATTTTTAGTTCAAAAATACATATTTATTTTTTGTATGAAAATAGTTTGGAATTCATACCTACTTACTAAAATCATTAAATTATTAGAAATATTATGTTGAAAATTGTACATATTATGTAAAAAGGAAAAATAAATCTGGCATTATTTTTTGGAATAATTATGGCGTACTTTTGGCATAATTTAGCATATTAAATTGGCGGGGGAAATACATATTTTTCCTTTGGAACTGTGGAAAAATTTTAAAAATCAACATAGACTAGTAAAGATTGGTTCAGAAATCTATCATAATGAAATCTAGCATAATTTTTTTGAATTTCTGGCATAATCTTGGGATAATAAAAATTTTCGAGTTTGCAACACTGCTCAAGAGCTGGAGTGGCATTGGAATTAGAAGGAAAATGGGAAGTACATTGACCTCGTCCATTTAACATGTACAGCTAGGTATTGCATCATTCTTCGTCTTTGTAGTAAAAATTGTTCCACAATTGGGTTAATCTTACCTTAAAATTCAGCTGATTGACTTAGTATACGAGGGTAAATTCAAAAATAGGGTTCCCTCCCCTGTAACCCTGGAAAGAGTGAAGTTATGAGAAAAATAACACCAGATTCGGATTCTGCGAACGATTTACTACTCTTCTACATAGTCACCAGTTAATCTACTACATTTTCTCAACCTATGAATTAACTTTGCAATTCCTTCCTTGTAAACTGAACCGTCCAACTTTTTTAAGTAATTTTCAGCTGCATTTTGTAGTTCCTCTTCAGTGTCAAAATGCTCTCCAGCCAACTCGGACTTCAACATTGGAAAAAGGAAATAGTCACTGGGGGTAAGATCTGGACTGTAGGCAGGATGGGGGATAATTTTCTATTCAAATTTTTCCAAAAGAGCCAGGGTAGGGTAGGCGGTGTGTGGCCTTGCGTTATCGTGGAGCAACTCTATTCCTTTTGTTAATTTTCCAAGTCGACGGCATTTCAAAGCTTTTCTCAGCTTGGTAAGTGTTTCTCGGTATCTTTCACCATTGATAGAATGACCTTGGGGTAAAAAGTCTATCAAAATTGGTCCTTTTTCGTTCCAAGAACCCGTAACCATGACCTTATTGAAACTGGCAGTTTTTTATCACTCAACTTTTCGCGGCCTTCTTTGTAATATCGGCCCCATTTTCGAACATGCTGAATACTCATAATGTTAGGGCCATAAACACCGACCAATATTTCGATGAGAGGAATCTTTTTCAAAGTACAAAAACCGAATGACAGAACGAACTCTAATATCGGACGACGACTGCGGAACGACATTCATATTTTTTTAGTATAACTCGCGAACCAAACGACTTACACGCATGAATTTAAAATTATTGTGTTCAGGAATGTTGTACAAACGCAACGAGATGTCGCGCAGCCAGTTAAGTTCATTTTATCTGGAGTTATAGGGGTGGGAACCGTATTTTTGAATTAACCCTTGTAGTTAGGTATGGGAACTATAATGTAATCGATAATGGCGAGAGTGAAAAAGGAAATCTGTGTCCTCTACCTTGAGGGTAGCACAATCCAGAGCCCTCTTTATCCCCTTATTGAGTCCATCTAGAACCCCTTGTCTGTAGTTGAATTGAATGTATCTTCATATATTATGTTAGTTTGAATATGAAATATACCAGGGCCAAAGGTCATAATTTGACCTATAAGTGCAGAAATTATGTTTTTCACTGGTATCAGCATCATACCTGGTTCATTATTATATTTGAACGCGTTATATTTCACATTTAAACCAACATATGTGGCAGTTTCTATAAAAAGGGGTAACTTTGTCGACCCAATGAATTTTGAGTTACAAACAGTACATAATAAAGGAATGAATGCCCATTCCAACGAACTATTGGCGAGATCTGTCGCGTTTTTCTTTGCGGAGATACAAGCGGTCAAAGATGAGTGTAACGAGAACGCGCAAAAACACGTTTTTGGGGGAAACGCGTTAGAAGTTAGACACACCTTTTCCCTCACTCCTTCAAGCGGCCATAACTCACCGCGGAATCACGTTACCACCTCGACGAGGGCTTATTGGAAGGGTAATTTTACGCTCTTCTGCGTGGTAACAATTCAGAACATCGGATTTATTCGTGAGCTCCGAAAAACCACGAAGAAGCGAACGCAGACATTCGCATTCTTTTCTCACTCTCTTTCATAATTCTCTTTGCGTCTCTCCCTCTTCACTCTCGTGCGCGTAAATTTTGTCTCTTCGTTATTGCGATGTTTTTTCTATAGAAATCAACCAGAATCTCAAAATTGATGTTTTCGACCAAAAGATTTTGTTTTTCTTTTTTCGCGTTTTCTGAGACTTTGATCGATCGACAAAGTTACCCCTTTTTATAGAAACTGCCACATATATGAAAATAGATTCAATTCAACTGCAAACAAGGGGTTTTGGATCAACTTGACGGGGGCTCTGGATTTTAGTACCCTCGGGGCAGGGGATACACATTATCTTTTTCACTCTCGTCATTCTTTACACTATGGTTCCTGTAACCATCTATACTATACTATAGAGTCGATCAGTTTACTTTCAAGGTTAAATTAATCCAACTGTGGGACAAATTTTCCCTCCAAAGAAGAAGAACCAGGCCACGCCTCCTTGTATTTTAAATGGACGCGGTCACTGTACTCCCCATTTTTCCTCTACTATTGGAGAATTTGGCATTTGATTCAGAACAGCAAGAGTGGTGGCGAAGAACAAGGCTCCTGAATATTCGAGATAAGCAAAGAAAGATCGACACGTTTCGAGCAGCAGAATAGAAGTTCGATAACGAGAGCGATAAGGAGTTTCGCTGATAACGCCGGGGTATATTAGTCTGGTTTTGTATGCGATAAACTGTGCGTTTTTCAAAGCGATCTAGCTACTGTTTGCACTGCGTTGTGTTTGTGTGAAATAATGTCGTTAGTACATGTTTTCGTGCGTTTTTTGGTGCGAATCTCTTTACAAGTAGTGTATGGTATCAAGAAGAAACTCTTTTCCAAAGGTATCTGTTTTCAAACATCAGTAACGCAAGAATGAATGATTATTTTCAAAAACGATTGCGTAGGCATTCTGCAGAGACTTACACCCCCCCCCCCAGTTCGGTGAGGGTTAGTGTCATTTTCTAATCGAATCGGCATAGACTGACCTAACGATGCTACGTAATGATTACACTACCGGCTGAAATTCACAATTTTTCTGGAATCCGGTACTGGGGCACCACTGTTCATTGTAGCTTTGTCATGAACGGTTCATTCATCTTCCACCCTTTCCACCTTGTCAACGAGGCAGTGCACTTGAAAGCCCAAGTTTGCAACGGTGCGAGCCGCAGAACGACTTCTCATCAGCGGACTTCGGCGGTCTCGGCGAGTAAATTTTTCGCACTTCATGGCGAACAAATAAACAAGAATAACCACAGAGTAACGAATCGATGCAAATAAACGCTTTTCCTCTTCTTTTTTCGACAATCATGTTCAAACAAACCGTGTAAATGTTGGTACCAGCCGAGTCGCCGGTTTTAATTGCATTAACTCGAATTAGCGAACACGTCATGTCTCTGATTTATCCGCGTCTGACGAGAGTGTGTACACACTGTATAATACTCATTTAAATATTACCGTTTGCGTCCTACATTAAAAAAATAAAATAAAAATACTCTTCGAGTAGTCTTACTCGTGTAACATGACAGCCGCGCGTATCTGCATTCAAAATATTCATTAACAATAGACGCTTCGGTCGAGAGAGCGCACCGACGGATGCGCACTCAGCGCCGTTTTTCTTGTAAGCATTTCTCGAATGTCAGAGAAAAATTTCGTAAGACTCCGATAATACGTCGATTGCCGGTGATTCTAGCAATGTGTGGAAGTCGCGGGGTGATCAGGGGTCACAGTTGGGTGCGGTTGGTTCACGAATTCCTATTCAAAATGTATTGCTGGTCATCCAACAACACATTATGCAGCTGAGTATGAGTTGTGCTGCTGTAGTTATCAAGATGATGATTCAGATTAAATAGAGTCAACTCCAGGCATATTAATACAGAGAAACGGAAAGGACAAGATTTAGGTGAAATGTGCTTGAGGGCATCAGTATCATCCGCTCCCTAAATCAGGCAGAACTTTCCCCGGTCACATTACTGAACTTCACAAACAAGTAATCAATCACTCTTGGAAACACAGTTGATATAAAAATCGACCTGTTTGTCGATACTGGAAATCTTTTGCTATTTTGATATGATATTGGGGCCAAATCCGATATAAAAATTGATGTAAAAGTCGAGTTACTACATCGACTTATACTTTTGGATAGAATTCTATATCAAAGTAGATACAAAATTTGATCTAAAAGTCGATGTCAATTCGGTAACTCGACTTTGATATCGAACTTCATATGAACATTGAATACAACCCCGTTCAAAAAATAAATTTTGGGTCAATATTCGTTTTGATGTCACCGCCATCCACTAAATAAGGGCAACACAAAAAGGAGCACGTTTACATGGGCAGAGAGATTGCAAATTCAACTTCAAAGTGACATGTCAATATGAATATACACTTGACTACGTAGTTGACTAGTAAAATTACAACTCGGCAGTCGAGCTCGATATCAACTTCATTATCAAGCCAAGTTGATGTGGATATATTTATTGATATTTTTGTCAACAGTTAAGCTCGATTTAACGTCGACTTACTATGATAAAATTGAGTAAAATGTTCATAGTGATGTCCACCTCGACAATTTTCGCGATTTCGACACGTCGTCAAGTCGAAATGGTCCTGGATCTGCTATTTGACATTTGACTCGAAATTCAGCTCTCTGTGTGGCAAAAGTTAATCCGGGTGGGTTTTCTCAAACTATTTTTGCCTCTTCTTCTCTACACTTTTCATTCCTCTCTATTTATTATTTTTAAAGGTATCTTGGGGCCAAAATCCCGCATTCAGCTCCGCTGACTAAACAGGATCACAAATGACTAAATTCAACCAAACGTGAGAAAAATGAAAAACGGAAATGTCTTGAACGACGAAACAAATCCATCGAAGCAGACCAACAATGACTTTAAGCGGGCACCACTAAATCGATTCAAGTCGATCAAATATAATCATATATGTGAACACAGACGACCAATGGTAATCAAATTGCACTTCGGGTCACAATAATTGTTGATCAGAAATTAATAACGCCAAACATCATCATAAATGAACAAAGTCGACGAAAATAAAAATACAATAATATGGCTAATAAGGTAGCCCTCATTTAATCTACCATCTACAGAGGTAATATCAGATGCTGGTGGTAGTATCGGCCACGCATAACTTGTTTACTGATAATGATACTAGCGCTCCTAGAACAGGTCACGAGTAGCCGATATTACCACCGGTGTATGATATTACCCCAGCTGACTTTACTGATAACGATACTGGCGCCCTTACAAGTCATGAGTGGCCGGTATTACCACCAATGTCTAATATTACCCCAGTTGACGTAGGTTAAAAAATTTATGTTTTTAATCGGGCACTCTTTAGATCAATTACATATATTTGAAAAAATGTTTGCAATGTGATAGACTGGCATTACTTATTGTTAGCCCCTTGTGGTGTCTAAAGAGTTGGAATGAGGAAGTAAGAGGCAGCGATCTATGAAACCTTATTTTCATGTGGCAGTTTCTATAAAAAAGGGGTAACTTTGTCGATCGATCAAAGCCTCAGAAAACGCGAAAAAAGAAAAACAAAATTTTTTGGTCAAAAAAATCAATTTTGAGGTTTTGGTCCGCAATAACAAAGAAACAAAATTTACGCGTGTGAGCGAGAAGAAGGGAAGAGAGTGAGGGGGAGGGAAAGAGAATTATATGAAAGAGAATGAGAAAAGAAAGCGAATGTCTGCGTTTGCTTCTTCGCGGTTTTTCGGAGCTCACGAATAAATCCGATGCTCCGAATTGTTACCACATAGTAGAGCGAAAAATTACCTTTCCAACAACCCCTCGTCGAGGCTGATAACGCGATTCCGCGGCGAGTTATGGCCGGTTGAAAGAGTGGGAGAAAAAGATGTGTCTAACTTTCAACGCGTTTTTCTCGACAACGTGTTTTCGCGCGTTCTTGTTACACTCATCTTTGACCCCTTGTATCTCCGCAAAGAAAAACGCGACAGATCTCGCCGATAGCTCCTTGGAACGGGCATTCATTCCTCTATTACGTACTATCTGTAGCTCAAAATTTGTCGGGTCGACAAAGTTACCCCTTTTTATAGAAACTGCCACATTATGAAGAACTATTAAAGTGAAATAACTGAAAATTACTAGTCACCTGCGGTGCTTGAAGGGTTAAGTAGAGGGGAAACGACTCCAAAAACAGATTCAGCATATCAAAAAAAACTATTATGCAAATAACACCACCTGCCTGCGTCGACACACGGACTAATACGAGGAGGTGAGGGGTGAGTGAAGAGAGGCAGCGCGTCCGGCCATGGGGGACTTGAATTGTAGGCGAGCGCTCAGGGAGTGCGGACCTCAGGTAGGACGCGCACACCGTTCCGGCACGTAGAAATGGGGGCTCGGGCCTGGCCCCAAGGCGTCCCTCCGGTCACTGATGCAATACTCGACAGGGTAGTTTCCGGGGCCGGGGTGCGGTGTCATAGGGGCCACTTTGGCATGCGTGCATCGCCATACGTCCCACCACACCATAGGACGTTTTGAAGCTTCATTTATAGTCTGATTGTTTTCTTTCTGCCTTTCCACTTCCTCCTTTCCGCTTTATCATCCAGGTTTCCTCCTATGTTACCTTATTTCCAAAGCGTTCCTTTCCAATAAAGTGCCTCGAAGCCATGGACTTTTAGGCCTCTATAGTGTTAACTCAGCATTGGCAACGCGAGTTCTGGCACTAAGAGGTAAGTTTACCAGAAGTTTATATAATGTGGTTAGGCCTGTTGCGTCGAATGGGGATAGAAGCATTGCTCCCTCTTAACCGACAGTTAGCTTCCCTTCCTTACAACATGCTATTTCAGAGAGTAAAGCGTAAAAATTGAAAATAAGAACTTCTTTATATTGACGCGTTAACTGAAGTTCAGGTTGATTTGTTTGCCTTGCTCCAAGTTGTCCCTCCCTTTTGGAAAAGTTGTTACACTATGCAGCTGAATTTAGTACAGGGACATATTTACGAAAAGTCTTCAGTTGGAGGCTATAATAGTTTTTTATAATTCGCAGTCATCATCTGCATAACTAGTTCAGACCAGACTATTACGTTCATTCTAAATTCACTTTTGAATTCTGTATCCAGTCTTCTTCTAGCCTTGAAATTTACTGTCAGCTATCAGTTCCCCGATTTATTAATGAAATTCATTTTAAGTGAGAAGAGATCAAGAGAAAGCATACATGAAAGTGTTACTAACGCAATAACACTGATATAAATTTCGAACCACTTTGCTCAGCCATAACAATTAATTCACTCTGTATTGAAACCTCCAGAAAAAGACCTGCTTCTTCACGCCACCACCCCATTGGTTGTGCATGTGTAGTTTTTGGACATCGGACAAGAGCACCACAGCTGCTCCAACAAAAAATTGCTCGTTCAAGAGATGGCCATTAAACGAGAAAGTGAAAAGTGGACGTCCAAATAACAATAAATCAAGACGGCGGTGGCAGATACCGAGAACTGATCGGGCAATAAAACCGATAACAAAATAATGGACGAACTGCGGAACATTAACTAAATAAGAATATTGGTGCGAATACAATGAGAATTGTGCACGTTACAAACGCTCGTAAATGCAAGTCGACTCTCACAATCAGAGGACGTTCCAGAGGAGAGAGACTCAATAAGACTTACTGAATAATGCCTCCAAGAAGTATAATTTGTTCGGAAATTACATGACGTTAAACGAATACTGTTGAGAATGATTGCATCGAAAGACTGAAGAACAAGAGACTATGCTCGTTTTGTTGTTCCAAACGAGGGTTAGGGGCTTGCCCGATACATTATTAGCACTTAAAGCGAGTCTTTTATGATGGGACAAGTACCTAAGTATTAGCAGGGTGTATCGAAACAGATACGCACGGCCAGGAACGTCATGATATAACGAAGCAACTTAAGGGGAGCAATGGTGTGCGGTGATTTTTCCTCGGAGGTAAGCGATGGGAGTAGAGGTGAAGTAAGAATCAGAATAGTATGAAACATGCTCTACAATTCGGCAATGATGAAATTATTCAAATTGTCATATCCCTGTGTAGAGTTATTCCATATGCATTTATTCTTTTCTGTGAGGAATAATAGACATAGGGACGCACCACCGAAGAGTTTTTCCAGGGGGGGGGGGCAAAAATTGTGGAAGTCCCAACTGACTCAAAATGCCAAAAAGCCTTTTGACTTGTCGGATTTTCCCAACTGACTCAATTCGAAATTCCAAAACATCGAAACCAAAAAAAAAAAAAAAAAAATACCTTTGACTTGTAGGATTTTCCCAATTTTGTAACTTAATTCCCAAGTATCAAAGCAAAACAAAAAACACCTTCCGACTTGTTGGAGTTTCCCAACTCCGACTGATTGAAATTGTAAATTTTCCCGATTGCTGAATGAAAAATTCTTAGGAGGGTTGCCCCCCATCTATATGTCCCTGAATAGACATTGCCAACAAAACAAGTTTTCCACCATCTTCACAACTGGTTAACCACAAAATATTTTTATATTGCGATACGTGGAAATGTCTAGTAAAGCTCGAACCACTTCTCTTTTGCTCAGTTTTTAAAAATGGTAATTCTGGTTTAAGCTTCCCTCCATTTGTATTTCTAATTGTTCATTAAGAGTAAGTCGCAAAAACGGTTTTTCAATAAGATCTGAAATACGCATATTGTGGGGGAAAACACGGGGAAAACACGAGCATTCAAACATACCGCGTTGACTAGTAGAACAACATAATAACGCTTCACTGTCAACTTTGACGTTTGTGTGTAGCCAAGCCGAGCCGAACCTGACTCAAAGCGCTTCCAGAACGCAACCAAACGCACAGGCTTCGTCGCGTTGAACATGCTAGTGTGTTTTTGTGTTGCTTGTGCAATGCTACGTGCAGCATAGAAAAGAAGCGTTAGATCCGACGCACATCTCGCTGGCCTATACGAATATGCATGTATGAGAATTGCTGAACGCCAAACAATATGGCGCCACATATTTCCCATGACTTTATTTTTATTATATATTTAGGCGTAAGCGTAAATGCAGTCTCTGTTTTGCCCAATGTTTCATTATCTTTTATTTGTTACAAGTTGAATTGTCTGGAATGCATGCCACTGTAGGGGAGGGTGTAAGCTTTTCCAACGACCAAATGCCAATTTTGCTGACCAAAAAAAAAAAAAAAAGAGGGGGAAAAACTTTGCTTCTTTTGTTTTGTTACAACTGATGACTCAACCTTACACCAGAAAATAATGTTACAACAGATTTTTGTTTGGAAAAGGGTTGGGATGACGGGGAAAGGGTGGCCCTCTGACCACATTCCTAGCAGCAGAAACAATAGTTACGCAAAATAGCTTACGAGATTTCTCTGATTATTACAGTAAATTTTGTACGGGATAGTAGGTTCGATGGTCTAGCATTCAGTAAATCTTCGAGTCCTTGGCTTAGCAATGGTTTACGACATTGAATTCAGCATAAAATATAGTTCAAGAATCGTATGTTTAACATGGGTAGTGCGTTGACGGGCTACCAAAAACGAGTATTCGTGAAATACTTTTAGATAAGGATTTCTGTGCTACAGCAGTTGTTTACATATGAATTTCTTAAATCTTCTGGAAATCATTTGTTCCCTGAACCTATTGGCTAGAAAATTGTTCGTGTAAGTATCAGAGAATACGACAGCATTTAAAAAAAAAAATACTTTGATGAGGTTTTTATAGTTGCTCTTCAGTAGATTACAAAAGTATGCAATTTCGGCCTTTTTTTTCGTGTTTTTCGAAACTTCAACATAAAATTAAGACAAATCCTGATGTGCCAGGAAAAACGGTTTATGGGATTGGATTCAGCGATAAAAATACTTTCAAATTCGTATATTTTCATCTTTGAGCAAAAAAAAAAAAAAAAAAAACACAACAACAACAACAACAACTTTTGCAGAACAGTGTTATTAAAATTTTTGATAAATGGGCTAGGAGTCTTGAGCTTTATTTCTTTTCCGTGAGATGTCTAATAAAAGCGAATTTTGCCAGGAGGGACAAAGAGCGCAGCCAGGGGGCATGGCCCCTGCCCTCCCCTTGGTTACGGGCCTGCCCATGACTCATTTTAGAGCATAACTTCTCTCAAGTATAACGTTCTATCAAAACGCCATCATATATACTCATCGACTTTTATTTGATGCGATTCCAAGTGTGTGCATCCGGCGATTACAAGTGCCACCTGGTCTCCTAAACTTCAACCATTGCAATCGAATTCGAGACCGCTATTCTCAGTGCCGGTTTTACCACACGGGCTGACTGGGCTGCAGCCCAGAGCGGCAAATTTGCAACCCTAAAAAAATATGCGGTAGGGGGGTGTAAAACCCGACAAAAATATGGCAGCCCAGGGCGGCACAGTACTCAAAACCGGCCTTGAATTCCATTCCAATTTTTCTAAGTAAGGGTTCATTTTATTAAACTGAACAACTCTGGAAGACGTTGTAGGAAGCACCCCTTCATCGAGGGGACAGGATTTTAATTTCGCCGAGATGAAAACGATTGAGACCAACAAGCACATAATCGAAATTTCTTTCACTTTTCTAATTTTAACAACTCGACTTCGACCGTCTCAGATAATAAACATTTTCAAACTTGACAAGCAATCAGAAAAAGTTCTGAAAGTTAAATACTACAGGTAGAAACAGCGTATTTCTTCTATTTCTCCACCTGCTGAGTCACTTTCCTAACTTATCGAGGAATTAAAATTTTGAAATCCGAAAAAAAAATTTTTTTCGGGAGATCTTCCTCTGACATTCTTCAGTGCATTTTCTTGCTTATTATTTTTGATACATTATCATATTCGTTAAAACTCGCCAAGATTGATGATTAAGGTTCGTAAAAACTCAATTACAACATTTTAAGACCCATTTTCTGCTGCGAGGGAGGGAAATGCAGAACAGATATTCAATATTTAGTGCGATAGTATACGTATACCTAATAAGGAACACATCAGAAAAAAAAGACAGTCCTAAATTAATGACATGTTACCAGTGGCAGATCTAGAAATTTTCCAAGGAGGGTGTTTTGAAAATAGAACTTTTTTCCACCTCCGCCCCCTAAAATACCGAGATGGATGTCATTTTAAATAGTTTTTGAAAACATAGTTTCATAATGTGATTAAATGTTTCAAAATGAACATTGTAAGCTGTAGTACTGCAGATACTCAAAAACAAAAGAAAAACTCAAAACTCAAGCGGTTTTTCTCTTCTTCGGCCCGAAGGGGTATCCAAACCACCCACCCCTTCCCATAGATCCGGCACTGCATTTTACCATATTTCTCTACAGTAAAATGGGGTGGTAATGGAAGAAATAACAACTCAACGAAGTTATTAACTTTTCAGGGTTGTTTTTGAAACAACAGGTCAGAATGATCCTTTTTTCTTTTTTTTATTATTCTTTTTAAATCAGAAATCAGATTTCCCTTAGGACCCGGGTGTACGTGTAAATATTTTGTGCTCCTTTTATTGACTCTCTCAACTCACTTTTCCCTGTGCATAAATCATCTTTCTTCTTTCTACCTATCGCAAAAGTTGAAAAATTCCTGATTAGGCTCGGACCTACTACTGAAAACTGAAATACTTTTGCCACCTTGTGGTACGCCCCAGGAGAATGTTGAAGCCCTCCCACCATTGACGTATATTTGAATTTGCATATAAAGACTTAATGTGAGAGCAGAAAAAAAAACAAAAACGTAACGTGTTTTTAAAATTTGCCGTCCCTTTGTCGCCCAAGGCTAAAACCTCATCAGCCATGGGAAATCAATGCCTGATTTCAACATTTCTAATAATCGAAAATAATTTACATGGGAAATTTTTTCCCCAAAATTTAAAATGGTGGTTAAAGGTTTTTTTCTTTTTTTGATGTATCTACTAAGGTGTAATTTTTATACAGTCTTAGTGGAAATTAATTTTTTCAATTTTTTCGAGGGATCCTACCACCCTTAATCAGTTCTAATAAAACAAGAGAAAATTCTGTAAAGTTTTGGTTCGAGCGAATGAGGGAGACATGTGCTACACGTCCTTTCTGCTTAGTAAGGAAAAATACACGAAGTATCAATATTGTTAAACAAAAATTAATTTTATTAATGTGTTGAAAATTAGTTCTTATCGATTTCAATTGGCTATAGGACTGTACTCGAAAATAAAATAGTTTGGCTCCGCAATCAAGGGCAATGGCCCCAGGGGATGGCTTCAGAAAGAGAGCAGGAGGGCCGAGCCCTTACAATTGGTTTTTCAAGTAGCTGAATTAAATTTTGAAGTAGTTCTTACATTCAGCTTCTCGGAGTGCCACTAAAGGGAGTTGAGACCAAATAACAATTAGTCGATCGAGAAGGTGTTCTAGTTAGTATTCAATAATTTCAAAAAAAAATTAATTTGAATCCTTTCTGGGGCTACTAGACGAGTCGGATACAAACTGGCTTCAGCGGCCTTGAAAACTTATTCAATTAAGTGGTATCAGGGCTGGTTTGGGCAATTTTGCTGGGAGAGGGAAGGGGTGGATTATAAAAATGCCAAATTGCCGAATAGAAATTCAAAAAGGTGCCGAATTGCCGAATAGAAATTTTAGTCTCATCTTTCCGACTTTATGAACCGTCGAAGCCCAAAGAAAAAAACTGTTGACTTTTTGGATCTTTCCAACTTTTTAACTGAAAATTCCCAACTGAGCTGCCAGGTAAGTCGTTGAGCAAAATTTTGCCAAAATTGCCGAATGAAAAATGACTGGGAGAGTGTGACACCCCCTATTCCCCTCCTACCGGCCCTCGGTGATATCTCCAAAAAATTAACAATATTTGGTGCCAACCTCCTTTCATAGTCCTCGGGGGATCAGTCGTGAAAATTACCCGCAAATCGACTTACGAAACCTCAAAACCTTCAAGTCAATTCGTATCTCGAGTTTCATTTACCACCCCTCTTCTCTTCATTTAAACGTCCCTCGAAGCCATTGACCCACATTTTGCAGTCAATCTACATTTTATGCTTCACCAGCATCGTACGGCTTCTTGAAAATCATAAGAACAAATTTTCAACCCAATTAAATTCCATGGAAAAAAATTTTTCAATTAAAAATTTTTATTCAATGTATTTCTTTATAGAAGGGTAGAAGGTATGTAGCACGGGTTCCTCTTTTCCGATCAAGCTAAAACTTTACCGGATTTTTTTTTGTATTTTGTTGACACTGGAGAGGTGCTGGTCGAAATTCTGGTGTTCAAAAATTACAATCACCTTAATATCTATGGACGTTAACTGGAGATGGAAAGGATTGTTCGAATTTTTTAAATACTTCCAAACAGTGGCGTAGCTAGGGGGAGGGAGGGGCGAGGGGGGAGAATGCCCCCAAGGCACCTGAAACTGAATGTAAAATATGCAAACATGAGCAATTTTTCGCCTTTAAAACACGTTTTTTCGAAAAATTTTTGCTCGAGCAATAATTTGACCTTCATTCTCATAAAATAGTCCTCTATCGGCAATTTTTAAAAAATACCTCAATTTTCGACTCTTTCTCCCTTGAAAATCTTCCCCCCCCCCCCATGAAAATCCTGGCTACGCCACTGCTTTCAAAATTGTATTTTTCGAACAAGAAAAACTCTAGCTAAATCAGTATCATTTTAGGGTACTTTCGCCACAAGATGAGAAGGTTTGGATGCAATAGAGTATATTGAGAAATTTTCATAAGATAAGTAGGGTTTAGACGTGGCCTTGTGGTAAAGACTAAAATTCAAAAATTTTAACTTTTACTGGTTGCTTTTTTATGCTTTTTGGCTTCTCAGTCCCCCTCTCCCACCGGAATCACCCAACAGCATACTTTCTGCCCGGAAGGAGGCACTACTACTGGTTACCTATGCAGCCTGAAATTTCAGAGGTACACGAGAAAATGAAAACAATTACGGGTAAAGAAAAGGATATATAGTCTTTCTAAAAGTGTTTTCACGTTGATTATGATTACAGATCTGACTCCAGAATTTTCTAAAACCATTTTACCACTAACGGGTGATTTTTATATGATATACTAGGACCGATAGGTTTCGATTTAGCGCTCGTTTAACCATACAGGCTGACAGGGCTACAGCCCAGAGCGACAAAATTTTGGAACGTCGAAATTTGAGGCCCAAGAAAAACAATTACAATTTTGCAGAAGGGGCAAAAATACTGCAGCCCAGGGCGGCACAGTACTTAAACCCGGCCCTGGCTATTCTGTACTAATGTCGGTTACCTTACCTTACTGGAAGCCCGGTTCTGAGCCCTCAGCACGGCCGCCTGCGCCATCGCAACAGTATAATTTTCAACACCACACTCGCGAAATCAAAAACGCATATCACTGTCGGCCCGAAGAAAAAACCGATCACTGTCACATCACGTGTAACTGGAGAACGCGCAGAAGGAAGTCACGACCAGAGTAAAGAAAATTTTGCTGGACAAAAATCTCGTCCGTCGACGCGATGTAGGCTAATGAAGACTCGTGCGCTCTCGACGGTGCTCGGCGGTCTCCGCGAGCAACCTGTTCAGTAAAGACAACCTATCTTAACATTACAATAAGTAAACCTATAATGTTTTCATTATGGAAGCTCTAACCCGCCTACAACCGCGTGCACGAACGTAGGAGTTATATAATTACGATGAAGAAAAAAAAAAATCATAATAAAAAAAACATATTTGAAATACGAGTAAAAGACGCCGACTGCTCGACTCGATTTATGACCAGCTGCGATTTTTTTTTTAAAAGTATTAAGCAATTTAAATCGTAGGGACGATTTTTCCCTCCATAGGTATACAACTGATTTACATAAGCTAGACCTGGTATTAACACTTCTGGTGATCGTCCAAATACAATCAGAGGGGGGAAGGGGGCTTCGTTAATTTGTCGGTTTATGGAACCAGTAATGTTACATTAAACTGCCCAGCGTTTAATGGTCTGTTGTCAGGATGGACCGCGAAGATAGATCGGTTTCTGACTCGAATTCGGTACGTGGGTTGGCCGGACCTTTGCGGTTCGCGGTTCGTGGCTCTGGCACGGCCGAATCTTCTTGACATTGAAATGGTTTTAATGTCGGCGAGGCTGCCAAAAAGAGAGGATCGCGTGGTTCGCTGGTCGATGGTACCGTACGAGAGGATCGAGGGAATTATCATTTTTTTTCAAGGTAGATGGAAGAAAGAGGAAGAACGGAAGTGTGCGACAGGAAAATCAATTCTGCTACCGCGTGTAGGTTCGGCGGTTACATAATCATCCAAGTGGAAATCGATTTTTTTCTTTTTGTATTTCGGCGATTATTTTTCATGGGGCAAGGTCGAGAACGCACTTCTGCTGCGGAACACGAATATGCACCGCTTTCATTTTCGGCGTTACCAGAATTGCTCCAACTTCTTCGACGGATACTGTGTAAGGAGGGATGCGAGGCGATTTTGATATTGACGTTGAGAGTGAAAATGATGAAAACACGATCAGATTACGAAAATTGGGGTCGAAAATCACAGTCTTTAGTTGTTCTCCGTAAATTGATGAGAACTTCTGGGAGCTTTTATAAAAGTTGTAAAATCACTTTATGTACCATTTAAAGCAGTGTATTTATTTTAGAAATTTTCTTGGAAGATCGCTTCAACCCCCGGGAGCTCTTCTAGGAGGCTATTCCAAGTAGGTGAGGTTGTCTTAAACCCTCCGGACATATTACAAACAATATTTGATAAAATTGCTGAGACTAAAATATTTTCCAGAGATATGGAAATAGGAAAAATAAAATTACTAAATAAACCAAATAAAGATCCATCTGAGATAAATTTCTATAGACCTATAACTCTATTGTCTATATTAAGTAAGGTGTATGAAAAAGGAAATTAAAGATTTTCATAAACATCAGTTTACAGACGTGTCTGTAACCACGGGAGAGCATTTTCATGTCTTTCCGCTCCTTGGATACCAGTCGCTTCGCTTTTTGATTTTTCGGTGGTTACAAATTTCCAAGGAAAAAATAATTCCTTTTTGTTACTCCTTTTTGTTCCTCCTCAAATGTAACGTTTTTCCCGTTTGTGTTATACCCACGGCTGGGATAAAAATTAATTTCCATGGAAATGATAAGTCCTCTTCAATTCCTTTTTGTTACTCCTCTCCGTTCCTCCTCAAATGTAACGTTTTTCTCGTTAATGTTATATATACCCACAGATGGGATAAAAATTAATTTCCATGAAAATGGTAGTTCCTTTTCAATTTCTTTTCGTTACTCATTTTTGTTTCACTTTCACATGTAACATTTTTTAGATTCCTGTTTGTTAGTCCTTTTCCTTCCTCCTCACATGTAACGTTTTTCCCGTTTGTGTTATACTCACGGCTGGAATAAAAATTAATCTCCATGGAAATGATAATCCCTTTTCAATTCCTTTTTGTTACTCCTTTTTGTTCCTCCTCAAATGTAACGTTTTCCTCATTCCTTTTCATTAGTCCTTTTCATTCCTCCTCAAATGTAACTTTTTCCCCGTTTGTATTGTAACCACTGCAGGGATAAAAATTAATTTCCATGAAAATAATTCCTTTTCAATTCCTTTTTGTTTCTCCTCAAATGTAACGTTTCTCTTGTTTGTCTTATGCCCACGGCTGGAATAAAAATTAATCAGTATGGAAATGATAATTATCTTTCAATTCTTTTTTGTTACTCCTTGTTGTTACACCTCTTCGTTCTTCCTCAAACATAACGTTTTTCTCATTCCTTTTCATTAGTCCTTTTCATTCCTCCTCAAATGTAACGTTTTCCCCGTTTGTGTTATAACCACTGCAGGGATAAAAATTAATTTCCATGGAAATGATAATTCCTTTGCAATTCCTTTTCACTACTCGCTTTTTGTCCCTCCTAAAATGTAACGTTTTTCACGTTTGTCGTGTACCCACGGCTGGGATAAAAACTAATCTCCATTGGAAATGATAATTCCTTTTCAATTTCTTTTCGTTACTGCTTTTCATTCCTCCTCAAACGTTACGGTTTTTACATTTCTTTTTGTTAGTCCTTTTCCTTCTCCTCAAATGTAACGTTTTTTTCGTTTCTGTTATACCCATGGCTGGGATAAAAATTAATCTCCATGGAAATGATAATCCCTTTTCAATTCTTTTTCATTACTCCTTTTCGTTCCTCATCAAATGTAGCGTTTTTTCCGTTTATCTTACACTCACGGCTGGGATAAAAATATTCTCCAAGGAAATGATAATTCCTTTTCAATTCTTCTCAAATGTAACGTTTTTTACATTCCTTTTCATTAGTCCTTTTCCTTCCTCCTCAAATGTAACGTTTTTCCCGCTTGTGTTATACTCACAACTGAAATAATGAAAATGATAATTCCTTTTAAATTCCTTTTTGTTATGGTGCCGTGTCTCAGGGGCCACTTTGGCACGCGTGCATCGCCATACGTCCCACCACACCATTCCTTTTCCTTACTCCTCTTCCTTCCTCCTCAAATGTAACGTTTTCCCCATTCCTTTTCATTAGTCCTTTTCATTCCTCCTCAAATGTAACGTTTTTCCTCTCTGTGTTAAGCCCACGGCTGGGATAAAAATTAATTTCCCTGGAAATGATAATTCCTTCACAATTCCTTTTCGCTACACCTTATCGTTCCTCCTCAAATGTCACGTTTTTCTCGTTTGTCTTACACCCACGGCTGGGATAAAAATTAATCTCCATGGAAATTGTAATTGAGTCATTCTCTCAATAACTCAATATTTAAGTAACCGTTTGGTATCTCAAAAACTAAAAATGTTGGAGCAATATTTTTTTTTGTTTTGTTAGATAAGTGTAAATCTCTTCTATCAAATCAATCTGCCAAACAGTTCAAAATACATACCCTAACATACCTAACATCCCCAAACTGTCAAATTATAGTCAAAATTCCATCGTTGTCTATGTAACCACTCACGGATATTTCTTAAAAACGCGTCACACAGACAGATATATTTCTAATAAAAAATGTATGTGGAATGTTTTTCTCGAAGAGATATGTTGTGCAAGTCCCCGTCTGAAAAGTATTGCCTCTCAGGCAATTTAAAAATTTCCTGAACAGGTAATTGTTTGGTAACTTATAGTGCTGTGTTCTGATTGGTCGAAGCGGTCGAAGAATTGCCAGCTTAAATACTTTTTAATACCAGAATTAGCAACTTTTGTCAATGCCATTTTTTTGCCGCATTTTTGCAGACGGGTCATTTGAGGGCGCTACCCAAAATTTTGACCCCTTAAAAGGGTTCACAGACCCCGGTGAAGTTGTGTAACCACTTTTATTCCTTTGTAGTCTACAAATTTCTCGAGTGCTTATTGTGGGTGACATTGCTTGCCGAAAAAAGTAGAAACCCTGAATCCTTATAGTAAGAAGGATGTTATGTATTGTCTACAAGATAATTTCCAAAATTCTGAAATTAATATGGTTATGCATAATGTTTTTTCGCTGAAAATCAACTTTCCGTACTCTAAATCTTCCTTTGTAGACTACACTAATAAACTGTGAAGCAATTATTTCAAAGTATTGAATAACCGCATATTTGTAGCAAGCCAACACTGTAGAATATACCAACGTGCTCGGTATTAAAGTTTTTCGAACTGCTGGTTGCCTACAATCAGTTTATACACAAAACTTTCCTTCGTCATCTACAAGATTTTTTCTCTTCGTCATCTCCGAGTTAGGGCTGTCCAAAAATCCATCCAAAATCGATTTAAATCGATAAGTTTGCCTCTAATCGATTACCTATCGGTAAGGATCGACGAGTTATCAATTTAATCGATTTTCCTTCATGCATAACACTGAAAATTAAAATATAAAGGATCCGGAAAAATTGTCTTACGCTTCCCGTATTAAAAAGCATATTCCACTGATTGTGTCAAGTGTCCAACATTGCCGTGTTAAACAAGAACAATCTACGTGCAAATTTTGGGAATTTGAGTTCTCAATGAATTATGATAGAGCACACGATTCTATAAAAATTCCTTCGTCGTCTACAAAAAACCCTTCGTCGTTTACAAATCGTATCCCCCTGCCCCAACTAGGGGGGTGGTAGATTATTGAACCTCATACATGTCTTAAGGTACATATACATTACACATTCCATGAAAAAAAATCCATCAAAAAATTAATTCAAAAATGTTTTTTTAAAACAAAAAAACAACTAAAATTCCGAGTTATTGGGAGAATTACCCGATTCATTTTCAATTTCTTTTCATTACTCCTTTTCATTCCTCCTCAACCGTAACGTTTTTTACATTTCTTTCGGTAGTCCTTTTCCTCCTCCTCAAATTTAATGTGTTCTTCGCTTGTGTTATAACGATAATTCCTTTTCAATTCCTTTTTGTTACTCCTCGTTGTTCCTCCTCAAACGTAACGTTTTTCCCATTCCTTTTCTTTCCTCCTCAAATGTAACGTTTTTCTCGTTTGTGTTGTACTCACGCCTGGGATAAAAATTAATCTCCATGAAAATGATAATTCCTTTTCTTTTTGTTACTCCTTTTGATTCCTCCTGAAACGTAACGTTTCTTACATTCCTTTTCGTTAGTGCTTTTCCCTCCTCCTTAAAAACGTTTTTCCCGCTTCATAAACTGTGACCTGGAATCATAAAGCAAGCCTTCATGAGTTTTAAATAGGGGCGTAGCGATGAGAGGAGGAGAGAGAATTTTCCCACTGACGGGGATGAAAAAATGTTTGAGGTTTCTTTTGATGATTTGAGTTTTAAAAACAGGCAAACATGGATTGTTTTCATGCCTTTAGGGTCGAATTTTTCCCACTCAAACATCATTTCTAAGCTTTCCCCAATTGGTCTACTTGAGAGGGGATCTCCACTAGTCGCTACGTCTCTGGCTTGAACAGTCGTTACAAAGGCTATTAATGGGTCGTAACGAATTTTAAGGAATTTTAAAGAATCTTAACGCATCTTCACGAATCGTATTGTTATCTCAACGAATAGAGCTTCTTAATGACTCTTGTAGCAGAATCTGTATGTGTTTTTGAAAGTTTTTAAGCTATCGTTGCAAAGGCTTAACAAGGACTAGTGAATCTTAATCATAACACGAACAAGTCGCAACAGATTCTTAATGCGTTTTCATAATGTAGCATGTAAAGAACCTTAACTGATATATTTTTATAGTCAGCTTCAAGTTTCATCAATTACATCTAGAATTCGTTGAATTTTTAAATGAATTCGAGATTCAGTTACAAAACTGAAACTACCAATCGGGATTACGATCTAATATTTTAAAATACAGAACGGTTTATTGATGTCCTCATCAGCCCAATGTAGTTCACGGTTTATTTTATGTCATCATTAAATTTCTATAACTGCATGAATCCTCGATCTAAAAAGAAAAGCTTGTTTTATAACCTTCATATCATCGTATCCGATTAAGTACCCGAGATGATTGTGTACAATAATTCCGAAACTTGTTTCCATAAATTTTATGTCTGAGAGAGGGTGTGCAGGTAACCAGTCAAACACACTGATAAAAATCAGTCACTCGGGACCATTGAGAGTTTCGTATCAATTTTCTAGATAGCGAATTATAAGAGCATCGAATGTTCGTTAGTGAATTTCTGTATAATGGTATTTTCGGTTTGGTTTTGCTTTCGATAAAATGCCAAAGGCGCTGCCCAGCCTTCAGAGAAGAAGACTGTGCGTAAACGAGTTCCTTCAGTGAGTATTAGACAAGCTCGTGTGTGACCATTCCTCCAGGGGGAATTACTTTCGCAGGTAGGCAACTTGGGGGTAAAATTGTGAATTTAATTTTCAAAAAGCAAAACAATGAGAACTTACCCGTCTTGCTCGTGAGTTCAAGAAGCAAATTAAATTGGATAAAATGAGTGTTCAAGTGGCATACAAATTGAATGAAAGGCTGTTGAAGAACTAAAAGGGTATTCTTTAGCATACTTTGCCGTGGGATTTTTACAATGCACGGGAATTTCTCTCGTAACAACGTTCGGTTATGTGTTGCATTAAGAGAAACTTGAGAGAACCAAAATCAAGACGCCACCAACAGGTGGTATGGACTTCAGAAAATCTTTCAAGAGACTAAAGATAAGATTATTAGGAAAAGAACAAGAAAACCATTGACCTTATAGGAAACCGCGGAGCTATAAAGCAGAGAGACTTCCAGTATATCCCTGAACACAATCCAGTTTCAGTCCAGATAAGAAAAGAAATCCGAAAGGATAAGAATCAGATTATCCAAGAAACATGAGACCGAATAAAAAAGTATGCCGACGTGACCCAATTACGAGAACTGTTCCAGGAAATTAAGAAATTAACAGGAAAATATGAAAATGTCTGCTATTGAGGATGGAAGTAGAATAGTGCAGGCAAATTTAACTGATATTTTAGAATGCTGGACAAATTATTGTCCAAAACTCTACACGGACCCCGATGAAATTCCTGTAACACATCAAAACCAGCGGAGCAAGAACCAGACACCCTAATAGAAGAAACAGAACAACCCATTCAGAAGCTGAGAACCGCATCAAGAGTTCTGGTCCTGATCGTATCACAGCAGACATGTTGAAGATGGCTGGAGCGAAATATGTGAAAGTTCTATGGGAAGTATGAAATAAGATTTGATCCACTGGAGAATGGCCAGAAGACTTGGACTGAGTCCATTTCTATACCACTCCACAAGAAAGGACGAACAGAGACCTGCAGTAATTATCGTACAATACCTCATATCACATGCGTCAAAAATCCTACTAAAAGTCGTCTGTGGAAGGCTAAGACACTACCTTGATAGTCAGGTACTACCAGAAACAAACTAGTTTTGTTGAGTCAGAGGAACAAGAGAACAATTTAGATTTGACAATGTCTTGCAGTTTGATATTTTTGTATTAACATCTCTGGTGATTGGAGGCCAGCTGATTTCTTTCAATTGCTACTGCACAGTTAAATGTTGTGGCCTTGTTATTTTGGCTGTCAGGTTTTCATAAGATGTCCGACTTGCAGAGACGTATCGAAGAGGTTTTCCTGGGGAAGGGGGGGGGGCGCCCAAACTGATTCAACTCAAAGTTCCCCAGTATCAAAGCAAAAAAAAAAAACTTTTGACTGGTTGAATTATTCCAACTTAACTCAGATATCAAATAGAAAAATAAAAATCAAAAATACAACTTCTTGACTTGCTGGATTTTTTCAACTCTACCGAAATTTCCCAACTCCACTTGGCTGAAACGGTAAATGTTCTCAACTGCTGAGTAAAAAATTCCCTGCAGGGGGAGGGGGAGCTCCCACCTATTGGTACGTCCCTGCCGGCTTATTGCTTGTCGCAATTCAGATCTGCCCACGCCCTGTCGCTTGATGACTTAGTAATGACATCTCTGGTTGGAAAATAGCAATTTTTTTCCTTTTGTTTTCCTGATGTCATCGAAAAAAACTACGTTGTGGTAGGATAGCACTAGCTGATGTCAGAAAATTACACTACGTGGGAAAAACTCGAACTCCGGTAAGAATGAAACTGACGTTTATGTGAAAAAGAACACATACGGTGGAAGAAGAAATAAAAGAATCACAGAAAAAACCAAGTTGTGGGAAACTTAAGGTATACGTATAGGAGAAGACCCAAGATAAGGTCATCAGAAAACACGGACATTACCGGAAAACCCATGTTGAGATCATAAAAATTCAAGCTAAGGCATGAAACATCCAAGTTGAGGCGGGGAATGCAAGGTAGAAGAAGGGAAAATTCAAGGGTAAGGGCGTAATTTGAGGTCGAAAATACCAAGTTCAGACGTTCGTTCAGATGCAAAAATTCACATCGAAGTAGGAAGAACCCAAGCTGAAGTCAGATAAGTTGCAGTTGGAGACCCCCGAAGTTGTGAAGTGAACTTTCAAAATCCCAAGTTGAAGAAATCCAAGATAAGCCCTCGAAAATTTTGGTTGCGTTATTTTGACTAACTGGCTTTAAGACAGCGCTTTTCTGATTTTTAGCCTGTTCACACTTGGCTATCTCTAATGGTTGAAGGATACAGTTGTTGGATGATTTCCTTCACTTATTTCATCAAATTCCGACAATTTTAGGATGTTGGCCTTTTGGTTCTCAGAAGAGGTTTTTCTGTCTGTTAGGGCAATTCCGATGTGGCCTTGATTTGTCAGGTTTACGGCAAAATACTCAACACGGGTGCAGGAATATCTCTTGCTGCGCCTGTGAATGTGCGGTATGTATTACATACTCCACGTTCACAGGCGCAACACGAGATATTTTTGCACTCGTGTACAGTATTTTGCCTATTGGCGCCCTTGGAATAAAATGGCAAGTGTCCGTTTTGATTCTAACCCCATCTTCAATTACCTAAGTTCAGTTTTTAATTTATCGAATTTTGAGATTCTCCCAAAAATGTTGTGCTAATTCTTCGATTATTTTCTCAAGGTGATCACTATTTTCTTTAAATCTGGCTGAATTTCGTATTCGAGCTGATTACTCCTGATTTTAAATGAAGTTTGATCTTCAATTTTGTTGAATTTTCGAATTTTGAGATGTTTTTTAATTTTTATCATATTTTTGATCATTTTTTCAGGTTCCTGTAGTGAATTTTCATGTACACGCTTTTCGAAAACGCCTGATATAACAAATTAAATTCAAAGTTGCCAAATCTTCTGAATTTTGAGTTTTTTCCTCTAAAATCTTTCTCATAATTTCTGTTTAGAATATTCCTGATTTTTTATTCGATTTGGTCGAAGATTCCTGTATTCCTGAACAAATGCAAAAAATACGATAGACCTGTTTGGAATGGAGCTTTTCAATTATCAATTTTGCTTTCACTCAAGTATAAAATTTGCGTTTTGGGGTCAGGTCAGGGACCTCAAAAAATTTCCCATTTTCGTAGCTGATTTTTTACTCTTTGCATTAGAGTTGAAAAGTTTCGGGCGTATTCTTCTGGCTGTCTGATGGTTCTCAACAAGAGTTTCTTAGTTGTTAGCGCAGCATCAGTTCTGACCTGACTACTGCAAGGTTATCTCATAGTGGCATCCCTGGTGGTCAAAGAACATAAGTTTATACTGAATGTGTTAGAGTTGAAAAGTTTTTGCGTTAGTCGGTCATCAGTTCTAGATAGGCTATTGGGAAAGGGGGGGGGGGAGTTTCAAATAGAGAAAAAAGTTTAGAAAATGTGTTTGCGAGAAAAAATGTTTTGAATTTTCGGAAAATTCAAGCGATAAAGTGCATATTTTCCATCTAAGAAAGGGGCTTGAACCCTTGACACTCTTCCCATAGCTACGGTTGGTGCGGTTCATGTTGACTTGGTTTTAAATTGTTTTTGTTTTCATCAAGCTACTCAGATTTGGCCACAGCTCATCTGTCGATTATCTTGTTATGGCATCTCTGGTCCCTGGTGGGGTTGAGGAAGGAGGTGATTTTTCAATCTTTACGTCAGAATTGAAAAGTGAAGGTCATATTATTTCGATTTTCTAGTTCTCAGTACAGTGCTTCTTAGTTTCTTGCAAAGAGGTTTATATCTGGGTACTCCATGGAGGTTCATTATCTGGTAGTGGCATCCCTGGTGTTTAAAGAACATGAGTTTTCGCTTTCTGCATAAAAGTTGAAACATCGTAGTCGTGTTACATGTGATTCATGATCAGACAAACTTTCTGTTGAATCTCTTGAGCATTTCTGCTTGGAGCTGTGTAACCGTACCGAGACCTTTTGACATTTTTATCCCAGCAGCCTAGGTACATAGGTGCGCCGATTTGCACCGGCCAGGAAACTTCCCAGCCCATAGCCGATGGTCATGTCCAAAAAGCTACTTTAACCTGCGACTCCTTTTCGTCAGTTCGCTTCGATCGTCCAGTTGTTCTCTCCTTTTAGCTCGCGTTCAATGGCCGAAGTGCTGGCATTAAGTAACCTACCAAGCCGTTCCAGTTGCACACGATGTTACGGTCCTCCCAGCGGGTCCGCGCTCTGCGGTACGCCGGCCAAAACGCGCACACCGTTCTCGTGGGTATTTCGTTCCACAACAGTGTCACTGATTTACGAACGTCGTGTCACCGCTAAACCTGCATACTTCGGTTTCCGGTTTCGCTGCTCGAATCTGCGTTCTGCATCCAGCGTGGAAATTCGAATATGTCATTTCGAACGCGTCATCGTTACTGCCGCCGGCCGGTCGTAAAATGTTTTTATCGGGCTGCGCTCCTCGATCGGCTGTAGCATAGCCGCTACTCGAACATTCCAGACTTGGAAGTCCACTAACCACATAACCCATATCAATAGGTATAGTTGCCCATCGAGTGCCGCCGCATTGGTATTGGTCGACTCCGAACACCTAGTTACCGGTGTGGATGCTACTACGTCTTCTTCGAACGTGAAATCATCTTACGACCATGTTTAGATTAATTAAAATGCTATTAAAGGTGAAAACTCGTCGCCGTACCTGTGGCTGTTACTCGAAACGTGTACGCGAAAAGTTCGTCGACGGTTTAACGTTCTAATTAAGCGCGCGGGTTGATGACGGGCATCTCGCAATTATAACTGTGCGAAGTTGGGCTGCATTGTGAAGTAAGTGCTCGACGCTGTTTCGAGTGAAAGGAGACTGATTTAGAAGTTAGAACCAGAGATGGACGTTCGGAGTTGCGAAAAACAGGCGCAATTCGGGCAGCGCCAGAACATGGCTAACGACTTCGATGATGGAAACAGGGAAGCACTGATGCAATAGAATGCGCCGAAGCGCCGTTGGAAGACTTCTTCTACTTCAAGCTAGTTGAATCAGTAAATTGAAGACTTTACGGTAGTCAGAAAACATCTTTTGACAACCAGATATCAAAAAGTTAAAATAAAAAGAGCAACATTTTTCAACTCGATCAAATGAATAACCATGCATTTTATCAGCCACTACGGATGCCATTACGAAAAGTAATGAACCGACATGGCGTGACCAGATCCGAACCATCCGATACTGAAGAGCACCTATCGAGTATACCAAACCATTCAACACATGAAGAGACACTAATCAGCAGGTCTTCAGCCACCAAGGATGCCGTTCGAAACAAACTTGTCATTTCGAACATGCGATCGTAAAACTGTACTTGTACCTCTAGCTTCGAGCTCCTGAACAACCATTAAGTGCGCTCTTAAGTAGCGTTCGCCTTGAAGACGTTGATCTGTTTGAACCAACGACCTGAAAACAACAGTTGATTGTTATGTTCGCCGCAAAGCGCAACCTCAGCCCCGGCTACGATAAACGAATGCACATTAAGGTGTTTAAAGGTCGGAAAGTGCTACCCGCTCACTCAGCCAGTCAGTCGGTCGAGCCTCGAACGGATACAAACAATTCGAAAGAAACTCGGTTAATGACGATGATGATGATGAGATATTAGTAGTTCGAGACACCAAACATCGCGGTAATGCAGACAGCTGGCATGAATGGAGCGGCTCCATTTTGTATATATGGTCGGGTTACAAGGTATACGAGCCAAATTACCCAGTATTTGACGTTAAAAAATCGTCGTGGAATGATGGAGGGGCAGCGTCGGTTTTTCTCGTTAGTACTGAATCGTTGATTGTCTAAAATGGAGATCATACATGATAGCTACACCAGTGTTTATAGAAAGTGTAGCCTTATCTTTCATTGATGGAGGCAGAAATAGAACGAACATTCGGACGATTTCACTCATGAAGGAATTCAAGCAGAGGTTCCAACTTATCAATTTAGATTTTGAGTTATCAAACGATGAGAATCGCATGTCCGTGCCGCTGTACATCGCTTGCTGTTTGACTTCGAAAGGTAGGTAGTAACAAGCGATTCGGATACGAGGAAGGAAATAACGGCATAAATTTACATAATTGATTAACAAAATAGCGAATTTTTACATTATTATCTATACAAGTTGTGAACTTTATTATACAATGCATCTGATGTGAGAATTTCTTCCCATTTCCCTCTAAATTTCCACTACCAGGAAGACTTTTATTTTAAAAACGAGTTGATATCGACTCGTTTCTCGAGATATGTTTGACGATTACGGAGGAGAAAAATTAAAAGACATCGGAGGATGAAGAAGCCCGTTACGTGAAGTCGTCTGAATGTGAATTCAGCGAGATGCAGATCATGTAATTTCCAAATTATGTTGATCAGCTATTGTCGATTACGTATTCGACACTTCCGGCGAGCTCGAGTTAGTGATTCAAAAACAGGCTCAAGACATAACAAGACTGCCAGCCAGGATGAAATTCTTGCCTATGTGGATTCTGAGAGGCGCGGGAACGCGGGAATCGATTCTAGCATCTGAGTTATAGCCGAGGAGAAGTGGATCGAGAAAATAGGAGTCGGACGAAATTTCTAGCGTAGTGACTTTTTAATCAGGCCACTAAAAGTCTTCAGTCAACTTCTTCCCCAGGGGAACAGTACATATCTTGGAATTCTGTAATCCCCAAATTTGGGAATTGTCGACTTTGTCCTTCATGGAAAATCCATGGTGGAGCGTATAGTGATGCATATATACCAGATTGACTCCTCAAACACTGTATCCCTGGCCCCGGGAACTACCCTTTCGAGTATCGCATCAGTGACTAGAGGGATACCTTCATGGAAAATGCGATCGACTCAAATTATTCTTCGCTGGATTCTACTTCGTATTAACTCCAGATAATGCGCTGCATTCGATAGGTAGTATTTGATAGACATTTTATGAGCATTATTGATCTCCCTTCCCCTTCTCTTATCCGTCCTACCTGGGTTCTTAATTTTATAAGTTAGATATAAATGATATCGAAAATAAGTTCAGTGGCTTTCACAACGCAACAGAAGACAGCCATACTACATTTTTCAAATTTTTGAAATTACAACACTCTCCTCTCCATGACTTTTGTAGGTGCCACGTAAGAAAGTACATAGGCTGTCGCTATGTAACTGAGACTAAAATTCGTACGGCCCACCAACACAAGCAGTAAGGGAATAATTTGGTTCATTAGCTATCAATTGCGACCACGTCGAGCTCATTTGATTGAAAACTCGCTGTTCTTGCTATTTATCAAAAGTTTTCGCGTATTCCATCGCCGGTAACGAGGAGAAAAGTCATCTGCGCCGCGGTGATGACTTTTTGATTCTTGTTGAATTGACGACCGCGTAAAGCTGTCTTCAGTTGAGGAAATAACCAAAAGTCGCAGGGGGCGAGGTCAGGACTATACGGGGGGTGGGGGTGAATTTTGATTTTTTCCCCCTGTGTACTTCTGGAATGTTTGAGCCGTATGCATGCGGGCGCGCATTATTGTCACCGCGGCGCAGATGTTTTTCTCCTCGTTACCGGCAACGAAATACTCGAAAACTTTTGATAAATCGCAAGAACGAATGAACGCCTCTGTATAGCCATGAATGGCGCTTATTTTGAAAAAGATATTCGTGTACTGAATGAAGATGATGATTATTAAAAAACCTGGAGGGGTCAACGCATATGGATTCTTTCAAATTGGTCTAGAACAGCGAGTTTTCAATCAACTGAGCTCGGCGTGGTCTCAATTGATAGCTAATGAACCAAATCATTCCCCTACTACGTTGAAACGCCAATAGGTAGCGTTGGTGGGCCGTACGAATTTTAGTCTCAGTTACTTAGCGACAGCCTTTGTACATAAAAGAATCGGAAATAAGTATTCAACGATCTGAACAGTCTGAATTCGACATCTATATGGTATTAAACCAAAAATAATTTGGTGTCCCCTTTCTTCCTTTTATCTTTAGGATCTAAATTCCCCAATTTTCACCAAAAGAAAATTGTATCGAAAATGAGTATTGCAGCCTAAAAAGCGCAACAAGAAATAACCATAATGCATTTTTCAACATTTCAAAATTCACCCTCTCCCTCTTAGTTAAGAAAACACGCCCAAAAGGATACCAAAACCAAACCCAGCGAACTTTATAACCTGTTATTCGATACCCATATCGTATTTTACGAAGTTCCTACAGCTTTCTCCTCATAGGTGTTTCAGTTTTCAACTCAGGGGAAAACTAATATAGAAATAAAAATTTCTGGGCCTGAGAAATATCAAAATGATACATAGATTTCATGTCAGATTGACTTAAAGTTTGTTAAGTGTCAGTATCCCAATCAAATGTAAAGAGAATACAGGAAGAGAACAGTCTGGCTTCCGGAGTAGCCTGGGAACCCGAGTGAAATAGTTTAGCGTCCCATATATCTCTGTTTTCTGGACTTCGAAAAGGCCTTTGGCCGAGTAATGCATAACAAACTATTCCAGGTACTCGACACAAATTGGCTGGTTAGAACATGTCCAGTTATCCACTACCATTGGGGCGCGCGGGTTCCAAAATTTATAAAAGCCTCTGCCCTGCATCAAATCTGTTTGGGGAACGTATTTTACCACTATCCAGACGTCGAACTGGAAACGCTCAATAAATAACCCTGAAGTACCTATAGTCAACTCCATTTATTCAGAAATTTTTCTGGATGCAGCAGATAAATGTATCATCACTACTTATAACAAAACGCTATGATCTCACTGGAGAATGGCGAAACTTCTGAGCTAATTAGCATCGAGCAGGGAGTAAGGCAGGGCTGTATATTGTCCCCTGATATTTAACATATACACAGAACAAGCCCAATCCCCCAATGACAGCGATGAAGGCATGAAAATTGGCGATGAGAATATCGACAATATCAGGCATGCAGATGATACAGCACTGATATCTGAGTGTACTGAAGATCTGACCGGACTAACAAAAGTAGTGGAGAATGTCTGCCCTCCTCCTCCTCTCTCTCTCCTCCCTCTTTCCTCCTCACCTCTCTCTCCTCTCCTCCCTCTCTCCTTTCCTATCTCCTCTCCTCGCTCCTCCCCTCCCCATCCCCCTCTCCTCTCCTCTCCTCATCCCCTCCCTCTCTCCTGTCTGCCAAACATACGGAATATCGAATAATGCGAAGAAAGCGAAGTTAATGGGTCTCAAAAGATCCACATTCCATTGTTACAGTGGTAAACAATGGCGGACTAGAACAAGTCGACAAAATCAGATACCTCAGTGTATGACACTGCAATTGCAGGGCGTGTTACCACCAGATCCAAAAGATTGGTACTGTGCGTGTGCACGGCGTGGACAGCTTATTCAGGCATCGTGAAATACGTGGCTAGTAAGCGAACTGCGGCTGCACACTCTTCGGCACAGAGAAGGAAAATTCTAACGCAACAAAACCTCGGGGGAAGCAACGACAAACTACCACGATTAACCTGCCCAGGAGAGTTGCATGTCAGAAACCGCGACCGCCAACCTCCCGCATCGGGCGCAGCGCCTGAAGAAGAAGAGAGTGAAGTCAAAATAACACGAAAACACCAGGGAGGAGTTAAACTGCCTCGCAGCAATTTATGAATCGACCATGAAGAACCAGACAGTCGAGATAATACGACCAAAACTTTTCAAATCCGATAACTGAAATGTCGGTCCGAAAAACGTGACATCGATTTTAGGATGCGTGCCAGCCAACAGACATATCCATGTCCAAAAAAACCTACCTCTTCAACACCAGAAATGTTACAATAAAAATAATTGGTAGATAAGTCATGGTCAAATCTAAGCAGCCTGATGAAACAGAAACATTTCCTGGGAAACAAGTCAAGATAACGCGACTGACACAAAAACTTTTCAACTCTGACACAGCCAGTGAAAACTCATACATTCCTTAACCACCAGGGATGCCACTAGCAGATAACACTATGCAACAATTTCTCTCTCTCGGTTTGTCCATTACAAAAAAACTGCAATACACCACTTAGAATTTTGTTTTTGTCCTAGCTGTCTCGAGCGTCTCGGCGCTCTCTTGGAATTTGGCATCGTTCGCAGAGTACATGGCAAGCTGAACAGCTACATCTCTCCCTCGAGTAGCGTTCAATTAGGGGTGTAAGTTAGGGGTCTGCTTAGCCGAGTGGTAGCGCGCTGGTCTCAAAATCCGGAGGTATCGGATTCAAGCCCACGTAGCAACACACTACACTTCGACCGAGGCCGGTTTTTCGATGAGAAGAGAAAGGGCTAAGACAGCCCTAACAGCCTCCCCGGCGTCTCCGAGGCGGATTCCAGGGCTTGGGGAGAGAATAAAATTAGAAAAGAGCTGTCTGCCTGACAAAATACATATTATACTACCATTGTGTGACCAAATTCAAATTTAAGCATACAACATTTTTTTATGCACAATATTGCGGCGAACGCTCCCAAACATTCGAGATAAGTGAAGAACGCATCCATGCACACGTTTCGAGCAACAGAATAGAAGATCGATAACGAGAGCGATAAGGAGTTTCCTCGATAACGCCAGGATATATAAAGGCTGCTAACCGTCGCCGTTCAGCCTAGTTTGTAAATGCGATAAATCGTGCATTTTCAAAGCGATTTAGCTACTGTGCTTAGTGTTGTGGTGTTTTCGTGCGGAATAAACGTAGTTATTCCATATCGCGTGCATTTTTCAGTGCTAATATCGTTACAATGTGATGAAAACTAGTTACAAAATGAGAGGAAAATACTACGGAAATTCTAGACCTCTTTGAAGCCCCAAAAGGGCCTAATGTTTGTCGGCCCGACAACGGGTGCTTTTGTTAACAGTAACTCACTGCGTGACGTCATAGGAAATCTGTCAATTATCTTGCTTAAAAACAGAGTCTTAGTCGATAGATGGTCTATTTGTCATTAACTAAAGAATAGACCATAATTAGTCTCGTCTAAATATTTTGTTGCATAGTGCAATCAACCATGGAGTAGCCAAATTTAAACTACTTCGCAGCAAACCGCAAAACACCTATTGAAAACCAGAAGGTCGGAATAATACGACCAAAACTTTTCAATTCTGATGTAACACTGCAAAATCATCTGCTTCCTAGACCACCAGAGATTGCAGAACAAAGTACTGGACAAGTCGTGGCCAGATCTGAGCAGCCTGACAAAGAGAAAAACACTTTTTAAGAACTCAGTTAAAATAACACGTCTAAAATTTTTCAACTTTGATGCAGCAAGTAAAAACTCATCAATTCTTTAAACGCCAGGAATACCTCCGATTCAGAGTCCTTCATAATAGCCTTTGTTACCTTACTTTTTGAACTCCAGTCGCAGAGACGTAGCAAAGAGTTTTTTCTGGGGAGAGGGGCAAAAATTGTGAACGTCCCAACTGACTGAACTCCAAATTCCGAAATATCAATTTTCTTTTGTATTGACTAAACAAAAAAACAAAACAAATAAAATAAAAAAAAACTAAAATTTCCCAACTTTGGTGGAGGCTTCCGTACCTCTCTTATTTTCTTCCTTTACTGACAAGATAAATTATCTCAACTGAGTGAAATCATTCCTACAGGGGCTCTGGCCCGTCGTAATATGACTCACCCAATCGATTTATTGCATTCGCCTGAACGATGTACTTCGATCGCCCAAATGATTTTTTTCTACTATTCCATGCAACATCATCTCGCTGCGTATAGCCACGTGGTAACGTGCCCGCTTCGCAATCCTTGCGTCTCGGGTTCGAATCCCACTACAGATGGAAAGCTAGTGATATCCGAATACCCCTACTAACATCCTAGCGAAGACACAGCGACTACAGTGTAAAACAGGATGGAAAGATAACGCGTCCTCTAACTCCCGCCAGTTCACACAAACAAGGCACTACAATCGCGGGGTGTGTTACCACCGGATCAGAAAGATTGGTACTGTGCGTGCGCGCGTCATGGACAGCTCACTCAACGTTGTGAAACACGTCACTAATAAGCGAACTGTGGCTGCACCTTTTCGGCACAGAAAAGGAAAACTCTAATGCAACAAAACCGTGGGGAAAGCAACGGCAAACTACCCCGATTAACTGCGCAGGAGAGTCGCGTGTCAGAAACCGCGGCTGTCAACATTCGGCATCGGATGCGGCGACTGATGAAAGATTCCATGCAGCAGCAGACAGAGAATTGACAGTGGCGTCGCGTGGTGCTCTTTCCCAGGTGTTCAACTGGCGGGGTCTGCCCCCTCCTCCTCCCCTCCACAAATAAATCAGTAGTATCAAAAACTTATGATCAGTATCAGTATGTATAAATAATGAATGTCAATGAAGAATGAAGTTACATCCACCCACTCACCACATAGCGTGCGCATGCGCTTCTGGAACTTTCATTTTTGCGGGTGAACACCCTGCCATTTAAACTATAACGAAGTTTCCTCTTCACTCTTTGTGGTATTCGGCAAACGCCACTGCGACAAGGCCGACAAGAGTGTGCAATGTTGCTAGTGAACATCCTATGCAATTCTCATAGTAAGTGTGACAAAGATAACGCCACTGCATTAAAACCGACGGGAGTGTGCAATGTTGCTAGTGAACATCCTACGCGATTCCCATAGTATGTGACAAAGATAACGCCACTGCATTAAGACCATCGAGAGAGTGCAATGTTGCTAGTGAACATCCTACGTGATTTCCATTGACAAAGATAAGAACCGCGCAAAGCGCAAGGAGAAATATTTCGGATATTTTTCAATTTTCCGGGGCTATATTTTGTATTTTAATCAAAATCTTTCCTTGTTTCTGGGATTTTTGTTGTAAGATAAAAATTAAGTGGGTGTGCAGTGAACACCTTGAACACCTAGATACGACGCCAATGAGAATTGATGAAGCTCATCAATGGATAGGGTTCAGAACGATCACGGCACTGGGAGAAGAAGACTCTGTTCTTAACTCTCGTCCTCCACCGCAACTAGGACTGGATTTCCAACAGAACAGAAACAGAAAAGTCATTAGATTTTGGAACTGATGTGGCCCAGTGCTCATGATTCCCGTCCGACGTCTCTGCCAGATCGGTGTATTTCCGAAGTAAGAGTGCAAGACTTCGATGCCACGAAATTAGGAACGCCGGGTAATCTTTATTTATCGGGCCACCATCTACCACGTGTTAGTTTGATCAACAGAAGTCGACTTACGATCAGAAATCATGCGGCCTCTAAGATTAGAGAATGACATCGCTTACTGCTGCGGCAGCTCATTACATAATCTACGCGCACGTTTCCAACATAATGCAGTCGAGACCAGCAACGCATCTAATTTGATGGACGACCTGTAAATTACGTATTCCGGTTGACAAACGCAAGAACGTAACCCTGCCGGTGTAATTTAAACATCCCCGCACACGAAAACGAATACGAAAGTGCTATAAATTTCTCTCCGGTGTATTCAAGGGCAGCTCGTACCGTGAACGTGTAACCCTGACACGAGATTATTCGTGTTGGACGAGTCTTTAATCCTTCAGAGCCGACACCATAATCCTTACAGTCGCATTCTTCTCTCCCACGACAGTACATTGACCAGCATACGACCACCTCGTAAGCCGGTGCACCTCGACTTCCAGAGTCACTTTCTCATAATCACCACTATTGTGCAGCCGTCCAGGGTTACAGCCGAGAGTATCTCCGCAATCAGCGGCTGAAGGGATCCGCCGTGACTTTTCACGTTCATTAGTCCGCTGATGACTTTAGTGCTTCTGGGAGGGCTGCCAACACCAGTATATATAGTTTTCATTTTCAAACAGACCACTAATGGAAGATTCAACCTTTTTTTAGGTCAGCGTTGATTTACAGCCTCGGCTGTCCGTCTGCTCTGCACCTTGTAACCCGAATATTTCGAACCTATTACAAAAATGATATAAATTCGTGTTATGTTTTTTAATACCTTCTGCGTAATATGAAAGACGCTTCCGTAAACTGGTTCTATCGATACGAGCTCGCCGGTAACCGAGTATAACGGTCAGCGGTACAATACTCACGAAACTCAGTCGTGAGTTCGTAATCTGGATCTGTATTATGTACCATTTAACCGTACAATTTCATTAGTACGCTTTTAATGAAAACTTTTTCTCAAATCATCGGAACCGGTTCCGTCAGTGGCTGTGGCTGCACTTTCCAGAAGAAAAAAAAAAGTGCATATTACACCAACCACCATGAGTGATGACTCTGTCCGTGGATACATTTGTATTGCCGAAACAGAATTGCTATTCGTCGGTTTAAAGGTCGAAGACGATTCGTGATGCTGCTGGGCATGTAAACAAAAACGACGGTCGGGAAATTTATCAAGTACGTGAAGAGAATAATTTTTTAAGCTTTTACGAGTTTTCAGTCCCGTGGCGCAGCTTGCTCGAGCATCGACAGTGGACGAAGGGGAAGCCCGGCTCGGTTAACTGCAGACGTCGAGAGCAGAAATGCTGCATGAGAACCGACCACACGAACACACTTTGGGTCGTGACCTTTGAGCCGCAGCTGGTAAGCGGTTGAAAAGTTTGCGAATCGAACTTGGCGAATAGTTTTTCGTTTGATGGAGGATCCGGGACGGGATCTGGGTGACGAGCAGTTGAGCTCTCAGAAAGCCGGTCTTCGTTTTTGGCATTGCGACCATAGATCGGTCAGACGAGTTGGAATTTTCTCGGCTGTCGGAGGAACGCGGATTATTCGAAATCGCGAAATCAGCCGGCCGGAAGACAGAGAGGCGATAAACTGACATCTTCGCAATTGGTGTAGTGCGGGTCGTGACTCGAACAGTACAGAATTCACGAAGTGCCAGTAAACTGGCATTCGAAAGTAGCTGTCAGACGTGTTTTGAGTTCTTCTTCCCCGCAAGGGTAAATAGTTCCGCGGTCACTTCTTTATTCTATTTCCTCTCCCAGCTGCAGTTGTCACCTCCCTCAGATCGCCTCAGAGCCAGGGAAAATCAGAGCCCGGGAGGAAACATTGAGCAAAAAGCTGCGCCCATTTTCTCAGCCCTTCTTGTGAATCACAATTTTGCGCTCGAAGATCTAAAAAAGATCACACGATGAAAAATCCGGGCCTCTAAAAAAGTTCGGATGCGAAAGTCCCCTCTTCTTCCTCGCAACTATATTTCACTAATTTTCTTTATATTTCAGTTGTGCAGGCAATCGCCCTAATTGACTCAAGGCTTCCGATAGAATGGCAGAAATAAGAAAAAGTACAATTGGCGAAACTAAAGGCGAACATTAATTTATTTGCTTTAATGCAGTTTATCTTGTTTCATTTATAAAATTTGTTTAATCAGCTTCATTCTTTCAATCTACTTCATTTATAAAATTTATAAAATTCATGGAATTTATTAATTCATTTGAAATAATTATTCATTCAATTAATTTTATTCAATAAATTTACCTAATTCGTGCAATTGATTCAATTTGTTTAGTTCGTTTGATTCATTCAATAATGTTGTCCGATATTCAATTCAGTTAAATCATTCAATTCAAGAAATTCATTCAATAGATTTATTAAATTCAACAAATTCGTTCAATGAATTCATTCCATTCAATGAATTTGTTCAATAAATTCATTCGGCTCAATAAATTTATTCAGAAAATTCATTCAATTCAATTATTTCATTCAATTTAATAAATGCATTCAATTTGATAAACTCATTTATTTCAACAACAAAAAATTATTCCACTAATTCGTTTCATTTAATTGATTTATTCAATTCAACAAATGCATGCAATTTGACATTCAACAAATTCATTCAATTCCATAAATTTATTCAACAAATTCATTTGAGTCAATAACTCCATTTAGTGAATTCATTCCACTTAATTAATTAATTAATTAATTCAATTTTAATAAAATCATTCAATTCAATGAATTCAGTTCATTCAATAAAAATATTTCACAAATTCGTTCAATTCAATCAATTTATTCAATTCAACAAATTCATACAGTTCAATGGATTCATTTGATTCAACAAATTTATTCAGTTCAATAAATTCATTCAACGATCCAAATTCATTCAATTCTATACATTTATACAGCAAATTAATTCAATTCAATAAACTCATTTAATTCAATAAAATTATTCCACAAATTGGTTTCATTTAATAAATTTATTTAACTCCACAAATGTACGTATAATTCAACGGATTCATTTAATTCAAAGAATTTATCCAATTCAATAAATTTGTTGAACAAATTTATCCAGTTTGATGGATTTGTTCAACAAATTCATTCAATTCAATAATTCAGTAAGGGTTTTTAACAAATTCGTGTCATTCATTAAATTTGTTCAACAAATTCACCCAACTCAGTGGATTTATTCAATTCAATAAATTTATTCAACGAATTCATTCATTTCAATAACTTCATTTAGAAAGTTCATTCAATTAAAACATTTACTCCATTCAATTCAATAAAATTATTCCTCGAATTTGTTCAATTCAATAAATTTATTCAGTTCAACAAATTCATGCAGTTCAACAAATTCATTTAATTCAATAAATTCGTTTGATTCATACAATTTAACAACTTTATTCAATTCAATGAAATAATTTAATGAATTCATTCTGTAGCGGTTGTGCCGGCAACGTGGCATAGCTCGGCTGTCACAACGCCGTGAATCTGTATCAACTTTGCGAGAATAATTTTTTGGGTTAAAAAATTTCATTTATAAAATCTCCGAGCGATCCTGAAAACTGGTCCACGCATTCCTTTCGCTACTCTCTCTTGGCTTTTATTATAACCACTCTCGCGAATGCACCAGCTACAAGCTTTTCCCCCTCAAGCGACCATTTTTTAGTTGTTGTGTAATACTGAAAGAGAATATACATACACTCTGAAGATGCGTGACTCGAGTTTTAGTGCGAAGACAATATCTAAACATTCAATTCAATAAATTTATTCCCTTTATTCAGTAAATTTATTCAATCTCTTCAAAAATTTTATTCAATTTATTCAATAAATTAATTCAATCTATTCAAAAACTTTATTCGATTTATTCAAGAAATTAATCCAATGAATTTAATTAATTAAATAAATTTGATAACTGCATTCTATTCATTCAATCCATTCAGTTCGTTAAATTTATTCAATTCATTTAATTCTTCATTTAATTAATTCAGTTATTCATTCAATATCAATTCATCTAATTTTTTTCCATCTTTCTGCAAACTTGGTTTTAGTTTCCACCAGCCCCTTTCAAAGAGACTGCGGCTTGAAATGGTTGAACAAAGAATGACAAATTTGGAATGACTAAATTAGGGAGAATGAGCAACTTAAAAGAAATAATTATTTAAACTTATGTTCATGATAATGGAAGGAACGAGCAAAACGGAGATGAACAAAAATTATTGATGAACTTGACACGACACAAAAAATAAGGAAATAATAATTTAAAAAGAAAACAAAGGGGAGAGGGGCGGAAGTAAAGTGGCAGATAGAAAAGAAAACCAAATAACTTTAAAACGTACCAAATGAGGAGGAAGGACTCAAATAGGATGAAGAATTACCCAAAATCGCCCCCACTCCAGAAAAGAACACGAGATTAGAACCGAAATCAACTATGATCAGAGTAAAAAGAAGCTCTGGCGTACTAAAAACCCATTTGATTTCAAGGGAAAAAAGAAGATCCAAGCGTTCTTTCCTCTTTTCGTCCACTAATGTTATCATTAACTATTCAAGAAAGCCGAACATTTCAAAGGGGTTGCGCCTGAAACTCCTATAGCAATAAGCAGGGCCATAGGTAGCACGTTTTATCTCTTTTTATTTTAGCTGAGGAGAGGAAGAGCGAGTATAGTCAGTATAGACAGAAAATATGTCGACCAATTTATAAAAACCTTTGCTGAAACTCGAAATAAATAGTCCTCCCTTTCTCAGTTTTGCCGACTGGCTACCAGAATTTATCAGTGGAATACTTGAATTTCCAAACTAGCTACTAGAATATACCAATTGGCTACTCGTCGTGGTCGCGTCTTTCGTTACAAAAGATTGCGTGTATCTTCTTTCTCCGACTTGCTTCTTAGATTCTGCGGGTCCTGGCGCACAGGAAGGTTTCCCTTAGGTTCTTACAGGGGGAATTAGCCGGCGAGTTGGTCGTTATCAGTGTTCTGATTGTCTTCTTCCTCTCATTAGCTTCCCCTTTACCTTTCCTTATACTATCAGCATGAATATCCCGTTTTCTCGTATTTTGTGAGGAATGTATTTCATTTTGCAGGGTTTGATGTCTTCTACGAGTACTTTTCCTTTTTCTCATATTTTTGCCAGTACTGTTGCATTCGTAATGTGTTCGGTCCATGATATCTTTAATAACCTACGGTTGCACCTCATTTCAAATGCGACAATTTACTAATTGGCTACAAGAATTTTCCGACTGTCGATTTTTCAAACAATGTGGGGATGAGGTAACTCCCGTTTCAACGCTTTGCTAATAGAGAGATGAAAGAACTCATAACCAGATCGCAACGGACGAGTGACATAAATCCGCGTTCTTTGCTCGGATTTTCTACACCGGCGTTGTTAACGGTTACGGCCAATTATCATTAGGCATTAGAAATCCTCCGCAATTTGTCAACAATCACGCTGAAATCGAACGCATCGAAAATTCCGCTCCCGTGGTCATATCAAATGCCGCGTACCCCGCGAGCGTTCCACGCCCTCCGCAGTCGTTCGGATACGTTCTTCCAGCATCCATCCTCGGTGTCGGAAACCACTTCGCGCACAAACGTGTAATTTTCCTCACCCAAGAAGCCATTATCGTCCGTATCATTGGAAAGCCGGCGACAAAGCCAAACCGAACTGGGTGACCGTTTCATTCGAGCCTCCTCCGGCGCCTGGCACTCGAAAGCTGCCACTTTTCCTTTTACCAGACCCGGCGAGGTGGCCCGGAAGCGTTTCCGAAACAATAGCTCGTCGTACTCGATAGAAATATTTATACACATATTTTTTCACCTAGCATACGACACCGACTCCGGTAATTTACCGAATTCCGATGCCGCGCCGAGAAGCGCGTCCAATTGGTAAATACAAGAGTGGCCGATAAACTGGGACACATTCATTGGGCTTTTGTATATACGAATCGCCATCAACCGTGTATAATGTTGCAGAAATTTACAGTATGGATTTCGATAGGTCAGTGCGTATACGCAAAATTCTCCGATACACAGATATTAGAAAAAAAAAAAAGTATACTGACCTATAAAGAGGAATCGACGTGCTCGGAATGCGGTGGCGCACGGCGGCGCAACCGTTTTGAATAAGTGAACTTTAATGTTATGTGGCCGGTTCGGTAATCCGATCAAATGGAGTTCAAGGGGCGGGACACCACATGAGCATGTCGGTAACACAGACGACGCAATAATAAATGTTATAATATTAAACAGAGCCTTAACGTTGTAGCCGATGCTACAAATGATAAATAATCTGTGAAGAAACGGGTCTACAATGTCCGGTTCGGTCTCCGCCGTGCACGATTATTGTGAAAAATTATTCAGAAACCTCGTATATAACAGTCGACAACCAGTTCGTTTTGGTGCCGCGATGTGAGAATGCAGAACTGCCGGATGATTGACGCGAACCAACTTAACGCTCGCGCTTTCAAACACTGATCAAAATGCGAGCTATGGTGGTTAGCAGATGATCCGGATGCCAGTAACTCAAAGCTAGAGACATTCTACGTTTCTGAATGAAAATTTAGCACATTTACATTTCGAAAACTGATACGTATTGAAGAGGTGATGCCTGGACTGAAGACCACATTCACCCGTCGGCAAGGTGTTTCAGAGCATGGAACCTCTCTTCAACTGAAAAGTAGGCAACTCATCTTGACGACTTGTAAATTTGCTTGCCTGATTTTACTTTTAAAGGGGCGAAGATATAAGCTTTTGATGAAATTATGTTCAACATTTGTTTCTGAATGAAAATATGCCACTTGGCACACTTGCATATGAGAAATTGAGGAAAAATGTTGTCGGGGCTGAAGACCACATTCAATCCTCCATCTATAGTGTGTTACAAGGTTTGTAAACAACGTGGTAATTATAGGGAATACACAGGAAGAAGTAGAACAAACTTGGCACAGAACTTTCCCATAAGAGAAAAGCAGCGGGATTAGAGATCAACTGGGAAAAAACAAGAATTTCATCTAACCATGCCCAGGAAAGGGTCAAAATAGACGGAACAGAAGTAGAATTGGAAGAAGAATTCACTTATCTCGGCAAATCTGTATAGCATTCCCAAACGAAAAAACGAGAGAGCTAAGAACACGAATTTTGAAGGGATGGGGGAAAATATTGGGAATTGAAAGAAATATTTAAAGGGAAATCACCGTAAAAAACAAAATCTCTAATCTGGGAAAGCTGCGTCCACTCAGTACTCACATATGATGCCCAGACATAGTTTCTAACCAAAAAATATGTACAACAACTACAGAACACACAAAGTACAATGGAAAGGAGCATGCTACAAATTAAGAAACAAGAAAAAGTAACAAACAAAACAACTACATACTAGATTGAAGGACATAGGATATTCGATAAAAAGACTAAAATGGAAATTGGAGGACATGTGGCTAGATACAAAACAACGAGATGGGAGAGGAAAGTCGGAGAATAGGTACCATATGGGGCATAAAGATCACAAGGGAGACCACTCTGGGGAAGAAGGACTGCGGATCGACAGACCTGGCCAATTAAAGAAGAGGCATGCCCAGTCCTGGGCTTAGCCAGTACGGGAAAGGGAGTCCCCCCTATTCTTTTACCATACAATTATAGCATTAAGGAAATTATGTACTGGCCCGCTAATAATAAATAAAAAACCTCCCTTCAACTAGGAAAGTAGACAACTATCTTGACAATGTGCGGCAGATTCGTTTGTTTATTCGTTCTTTTAAAGGGACAACGATGTGGACTTTTGAAGAAACTGTGTTCAGCATTTGTTTCTGAATGAAAATATGATGCCACTTAGCACACTTAAATGTGAGAATTTGAGGAGTATTTGAAGAGATGAGACCAAAACTGGGAGCACATTCAGCCCTCTGTCTACGGGATATGTTAGAGTATGTAACCTCGCTTCAATGAGGAAAGTAGGTAACTCATCTTGACCTGTAGATTTGTTTTCTTGCTTTTGCTTTTCAGGGGGGGGGGGAGAGATGGGCCTTTGAAGAAAACATGTACAACATTTCTGGAATATGTTTCCTTCCGAACGCTAATTTACGCAGATACATAGACTAACAAAATTTATGATAATAAAAAGGACGGTTATGACAACTATTCATAGAAAAATCAGGATCGGATCAACAACGAGTTCAGAAAATTAACTTGGATACTTGGTAGAAAGAATTAGTACGCTCGATGAAATTTCTTTTTAAAATTTTGGAATTTTGGAAAACATTTTGAGGGTTTTCAAATTTTAAAATTAAATTTTAGTCTTCACAAGTCCTTCATATTCTGTTTAAGATGGTAAACAGTACTTTGAAAATGCAATAATATTATAATTGTAATTTGTTGCATAACTTAAATATTGAACAGGTTGCCAAAGTTCTCAAAGTTCAAAATATTACTCTGAATTCATGGTCCAAGTCTCAAACTCATATCGTCCCTTCAATAATAAAGACAGATAATATGCCATTACAAGTTTTCATTACATTCCAGATTCTTTGTTTTCCTTCTGAAGAATTTCTAAATTGAAATGGAGTATCAAAGTTGCTATGGAAATTCCGTTTTCAGAATTTCGTAGACTTTGTAGTCCCTTCAATTTTGATCGCAGATTATATATACTATACATATTACGTCGAATTCATTAAATTGACGATTTCCTGAAACCGGCATAGATTTTGCTGATTTTATAAAATCAGTAGCGCAAGAGCAGTTAATGTCGATTTTACAGAATCAGCAAAATTTTTTGCTGAATTTATAAAATAGGCGAGTGGTTGCAAATTTTACAAAATCAGTAATAAATGATTGTTACTGATGAGTGTATCTGACGGATGAGGTCCGAATTTTCACGTGCTTACTAGAAAACAAAATCTACGATAAGATAAAATGAAGATGAGTACTACTCATAATTTGAATAATGTCACTGACTTGTTAAATCATGACTTCCTCACTGATAAAGTGAGATGTAAACTCCATCTGTACCTTCGAAAATGCTCTTCAGTATTTGTTTGCAAGCAGAACCAATGAAGTTATTTCTTATGACTCTGATTTTGAGTTTGACCTAATGGATCAAAATGAATGGGCTTGTGAAAAAGAGGCGGAAGCTGTGTGAATTTTGAAAGATGTTGAAGGCGTAGAGTGCAGGCGGTTCCAGAGCAGAATTACCAACTATACAATCACGTGCAAAATATTTTTTTTAATAAATTAGAATGATACGTCCACTTTTTGCCCCAACAACAGTCCCTTTTTTGCCCCTGGGTGGTTCATTTTCAGACCCATAAATTTAACCTTCTTCAGGTATTGACTGGTTAAGACTTATCAGTTTTTGAGAACACTCAAAGGAAGCTCATTTTTTGTCACTCAAAAATGTAAAAACAATCGAGAAATAATGATTACGTCGTAAACAATCTATTTTTTCCCCCCAAATTGTAAGACCACAGTTCTCATAGAAAAAGGAAAGTTTGAGCTTTTTTTTAAATTCCCCCCCCCCCTTAATTCTAAATGAGAATAGGTTAGATTACCTATTTCTCACGATCATAGAAGAAGGATTTCCCTACACATTGTCGTTCAAAATTCCTTTTGAAACTCTTTCCAAAGAAAGCTGAACTATGTTCACTTATTACCTCGAGAATTGGGTGTTCAAATTTTGCCCCAAGGGACCCTTATACCTGCCGATTTTATAAATTTGGTAAAAACGTATTGCTTGTTACATAAAATTAGCAGAACCTGCTGATTTTATGAAATCGTCAATTTGATGAATTCGGCGTAACATATATATACCTTACATCTTTATTTGTTATTTTTGACGAGAAATATAGTCAGTTACCTTTTATCCATTCCACATCAAGACACCTCGTATAGAACATTAATTCTTAAGCTTCTGTTTTGCCCCCCTCCCTCCCATGAGTATTTAAGTCTTTATCAATTGTATCAAAAATGATGCTCAAATATTAACGGAAAAGTCAAGGTACGCATTGCACTTTCATTACCCTTGAGGGCAGGGACGGTACGACAGGGGGTAAGGAGCACACCCCCCCCCTTCTGAAGGAATTTTTCACTTGGAAGGTGGGAAAATCCAACAATTAAAAAGGTGTTTTTTTTTGTTGCTCTGATATAATGGGAATTGAGTTGAGAAGTTGAAAAAACCCTATAGTCAAAAGTTTTTTTTTTTTTGCTTTAATACTTGGGAATTTCGAGTTCAGTCAGTTGGAAGACTTTCAAACTTTTACCCCCCCCCCCTCCCCCGAAAAACTATTCGGTACGTCCCTGCTTGAGGACAACTATTTATGCAGTTTCACAAATAGGTATGTGCGCTATCCCATTTTTCCAGTTTAATTATAATTTCCCCAAGTTACCTAACCACCCGATTTATTTATTTTGTATTCATTCAAGCAGTGGAAAAGATTCTGAATTGCCCCCTTTACAAGATTTGCCTTCGCATAATGCAATAATATTATAATGGTATTCCATGTCAGAATTAATAGAACTAACATAGGAGGTAAAATTTCAGGATACATAGCACTCATTCAGAATTCATCAACTTGAAAACACTGAAGTAAAATAAAATAATTGAATAAATAAGAATAAATTTTAAAAATAGAATATAAGTAATTAAATAAATAATATATGAGGTATGAAACATGAAATGTAAATGCATGAACTAAACTCTAACATCTGAACTCCAAACTCTGAGCATCTAAATACTAAACTCTAAAAATCTAACCCATAGTCGAATTTTGGCCCTTTCCAACTCCCACAAGCACATAGACAACACCTTTACCTACCCTTCCACTATTGCATACCTCTGCGACTTATAGACAACAACCCTTACCGAGCCCACAGCCCTAGAGGGTAGCTCCGTGGCTAGATAATAATAAAAAAAATAAATTAAATTTTAATTTAAAATTAAAAAATCTAAAATTTTTAATTTTAAATCTTAAAATTCAAAATCGAAAATTAAAATTTTTAAGTCTAAAATCTTCAATTTTTAACTTTTGTTTTTAAAATCTAAAATCTAAAATCCAAAATTCAAAATATAAATTCTAAAACATAAAATGAAAAATTTAAAATGTGAATTTTTAGAACTTATGAAACCTATAATATTGTTATTGATCAAATTTCCCGTTTTTCCTTCTCTTCCTAGAGCCACAATTTTGAGCTTAGCATCAAAGTACAGAGTTGATTGCAGTGACCACAAAAACTTTATAGTTGATACACCACTTTCTCTAATTGATCTTTTGAAACTCAAAAATTTCACTATTTCAATTGTCCCTGAAAAGTAGTAAAAATATATATTCTTTTTAAATTTATTATTTATTTTTACAAGAACTGCCTTAGGGCATCGAGAGGAGGGAGCGTCTAGTTGGCCGAGTAGATAGAGCGCTGGTCTCGGAATCCAGAGGTCCCGGGTTCGAGCCCACGTAGCAACTCGCTAAATTTCGACCTTACAGGGACGTACCGATAGGGGGAGCGGGGGGAACTCAGCCCCCCCCGGTAGGAATTTTGACATTTTTATGTCTTTACTTTTGCACACAAACCGAAAAAACGTTATTTTCACGCGTGAAAATGTCATGCGCCGTGTTGTTGATAATATATTATAATAACTTTGTGTCTTATCAGCGATATATATCAAAGTTTTATGTTTGTCTTTATGTCTTATCAGTAGGAAATGAGACTGCTGTAATATCCGTGCGGAAGGAGAAGGTGATTTTATATCGGGTAGAACAAAAATATATAGACCTGACTGACTGACTGGACTTTTCCCTTTGTGTCTTATCAGCAATATATAGGCAAGTTTTGGGAAAGAGAAGGTGGTTGTCAGATTTATATCGGGTAGATCAAAAATATTTAGACCTGACTTACTGACTGACTGGACTGTTTCCTTTGTGTCTTATCAGCGATATTTAGAAAAATATAGACCTGACTGACTGGATTGTTTCCTTTGTGTCTTATCAGCGATATATATCAAAGTTTTATGTTTGTCTTTATGTCTTATCAGTAGGAATTGAAACTGCTGTAATATCAGTGGGGAAGGAAAAGGTGGTTGTAAGATTTATATCGGGTAGACTTTTCATGCCTATTGTACATCCTTCTCTGGCATTATGCCTTTTATCAGTCATAGACTGACAGTCTCATGTCTGTCTTCAGGTCTTATCTCAATAATGAAGTAGAATGTGACTAATATCTGTCCCTGCAATTCTTTGGATTTTTATGTCTTTATTTTGACATGTTTTTTTTAAATGTCTTATCGACGAGTCTCGTATTTGTCATCATGTCTTATCAGTAATGAAGGAGACGGTAGCTTGTCAATTTTTTGAATTTCCCCTTTGTTTTATCCAAAAAAAAAAAAAAAAAAAATAGACAAGTCTCGGCCTAGGTTGGCTGGCTGGATAGTCTGGCAGGCAACGGAAGCTGGCTGACTCAGGCTAACTTTGGCTGACTCTGATTGACTCCGACTGACTCTGGCTTCCGACTCGCAACGCTCCTTGTATCAGCCTTAGAGCGTTACGTTCCTTATATTAGCCTTCGAGTACTACGCTCCGCTAGTGCATCAGTTTGCAGACGCGTCTACAACCACGGGAGAGCATTTTCATGTCTTTCCGCTCCTCGGATTCTGCCGACATGAGAATGTCGACGAGCAACACCGAAAAAATAAAAAGTGAAGCGACTGTCAACATTCTCATGTCGGAGGAATCCGAGGAGCGGAAAGAAATTAAAATGCTCTCCCGTGGTTGCAGACGCGTCTGCATTCACTCAGAAGTTGGGGAAGTTTACCATTTCAGTCAGGCGAGTTGGGAAAATCCAACAAGTTAAAAAGTTAAAAAAGTTTTTTGTTTTTTTTTGCTTCGATGCTCGGGAATTGAGTTGAGAAGTTGGGAGAACTCAACAAAGTCACAAGGCTTTTTCTTCTTTCGCTTTGATACTTGAGAATTCTGAGTTGACTCAGTTAGAACTATCACAATTTTTACCTCCCCCCTCCCCCCTCCCCTCCCTCATCCTTAGAAAAACTCTTCGGTACGTCCCTGTCGACCTAGGTCGATTTTTCGACAAGATGAGAAGAGTGCTAAGACAGACAGCCCTAACAGTCTTTCCGACGTCTCTGAGATAATGCTCGAAAGCGCGAATTCTAAGGCTCGGGTTAAGAGTAAAATTGGAAAAGAGGGCATCCTCTTGAATGCGCTGACTACATAATAATTAATTACTACGGAGTAAGTTCACATTTGTGCTTAAACTAGTTTTGACATGGTAATTAATATTCAGTATACGACAATTGGTTATGAATCGATAATTACATCAGCAGGCATTAGCCTCTTAAGTGGTAAAATATAGAAAGAAATTTATGTAATATCCAAGGATTGGGGGAGAAGAGAGAGAAAAATTCCTGGGATCAGTAGATGTGGATGTTGAGAAATGGGTTTCAGGGTAATTAGCGAATGTGTTACTCACAAAACTCGGTGTCAGTGTAAAAATATCGAAGAAACGACGTTTCCTCGAATAAGGCCTATAATAATGCACGATGGTACGAAGGGTAATTCTGACCCTCCTCTCTAGGATATTTGTGATCAAGTTGGGGGAAAATTGGTAAGAACTCTTCTTGAAAAAATTTCATCAGGAACAGATTTTATTCTGAAGTTTTTCTTCGTAACGTCGATAGTGTCCGATATTTTATAAGAAAGAATGTGTAGCACCACCTGTGAGCAAGGGAATCTTCAGTATGTTAAATCGAGGGTTCATGCTTCACAATTTTCCTCAACAAGACCTTTACTTGCGAAAATAATTCTTCTTTCTTCCAGATGGGTCTAATTTGCCAAGACTATAGTGACATCCAATCTTGGGTAACTAGCACGGGGTCAGAGACGCCATCTGTGGTGCTTTCAAGACGCGGGTCGGCTTCGAGAAGCCGCTCACGTGGAATTGGAAACCGTGTGTACTTGGAACAGAGGTGTCTGCACGGATAGGCGAAGGTGTATTAACGAAAAAAGAATACAAGAAAATGAAAGATATATCGAACAATGCATTGTTCGTTTTAAGTAATTACTACACCCGAGTATAGGATAATTTTTAAAACGTCGGCCGGAGAGCCCGCGCCGTCTGTACGCCTCTGCCTCCGAGCGATACGTGTGGCTGAGTATTACCAGGATAGGTGTGACCGACGCTATTGTTCCCGCGTGCTGAGGTTATTTTCGAGTTCGATGAAATTTTTTTCTTTTTCAGAATCATATATACGAGTTGACTGTGCAGCGTTTTGTACATTCGTCGCCCTGTACGCAACTTCGTGCACTGGTTTTGTGTAGGAGAAGCCGTGCAGTGAGAAGGTTTCATAGAATATGGTTTTGCTAAATACTCTCCATAAAGATAACGAGTAAACTATCTCACATCGTGTCGTTAACGACTCGTAAAAATGATGCATGTATACGTGTTCCGAATTATGGCGCAGTCGGGAGGGATAAGTGGCAGGTGCCGCTTAAGTGGAATTTAATGATTTCACGAAGAATGTTCTCGATATCCTACACCGCTGTTAACAGAGTGGCTCGCGAGGAAATTTAGAACCCAGCTTCTACATTTTGGAAAAAATTTTCGGAGGACATCAGCACAGGGGTGGTATAAGGGCTCGGTGAGATAAACCGGCATCCATGAGCAAGTGGGCAAATTCTGTATACAGGGTGTCTATTTTGCACTGCCCCCTTCCACGTGTTAAGTAGGCAACATACCCCAACAATATGTAGATATGTTTGCATACTCTTACTTTTGAAGACGCTGGGTTTGGTCAAATTTTGAAAGGTTTTGTATCTTTGAAATTTTTGCACCACAGTTTGGGGAATCTGGCCAAAATGTTACCAAACCCGAATTTAGCGACCTTTGGAATCAATGATTGGATACCCATATTAAATTTTACAAAATAATTTAGACCCCCTCCCCTCACTGGATGGGCCTCAATTTCAAACATGGGGTAAATAGAAGAAATGAGGGAGGTAAATAAGCCCCATACACGATATATAACTCTGTGATGAGGTGATAAAGTAGCTGAAGAAGATGATTATTATTTTCATAAGGTCCTGTGCATCTGTGTTAAAAAGTAATAACGGGGATATCTTGAACTCCATTTTGAGCAGTTCTAATCCAGATACAAGAAAATTGCTACTTACTTTTTGTACGGGAACTTTAACTTACAATCTATTGCACATATAAAAACAGCAGCTTAAGAGGGCAAGTTTCACGGGAAATTGGAAAAATTTGAAAATTCTCTGATATGATCTCTCTATCTCTCTATATATTAAAAACCAAAACTCCTCCTCCTCCCCCCCTCCTGAAAAAAACTCCAAGGAGCCTTATATCTAAATCCCGGCCTTTATCTAAGACATACCAGACATAATAAGACATCTCTCTATCTCTCTATATATTAAAAACCAAAACTCCTCCCCCCTCCTGAAAAAAAAAACTCCAAGGAGCCTGATATCTAAATCCCGGCCTTTGTCTAAGACGTAACAGACATAATAAGACATAAAAAGACATATAATTACCCGTAGTGCTGGTTGCCTACCTAAAAATCAGAAAAATTGCAGGGGCAGATCTGCTACTTCCAAGGACATAATCTGTTTTAACATAAAAGATCTCCAAGTTTTAAAACATAACCGTCTCTTTTCTCTCTTTACATTAAAAACCAAAACTACGCCTCCCCCTCTCCTGGAAAAAACTCCAAGGAGCCTGATGCCAACCTAAAAATCAGAAAAATTGCAAGGGCAGGTTGGCTACTTTCAAGGACATAAATTTTAAGACATAACAGACATAATAAGAATGACATAATTACCCGTAGTGCGGGTTGCCTACCTAAAAATCAGAAAAATTGCAGGGACAGATCAGCTACTTGTTTTATCATAAAAGATCTCAAAGTTTTGAGACATAACCGACATAATAAGACATAAAAAAGACGAAATAATTATCCATAATCTCCGAGATCTCAAATCACTGCGGGTTGCCTACCCTGCCCCTTAATTGCTCAATTTTCCAGGGTTAGCCTACCCTCAGGAGGGGGTTCATGGTTGTAGAGGGAGCTTCTGAAGGGGGAGGAGGGCCCCTGTGGGGGCGTGGGCTGTGGATGGAGATGGAGGCCCTGGGTGGGGCAGGGGGTTAAGATGAGTAAGAGGACCTGATGGAGGAGAAAGTCCTTGGTGAGAGAAGGGACCAGGGAGAGAAATGGCCGTGGTGCGGGAGGGGCTGGTGGCGGGGTGAAGTCTTCAGAGGAACGGCTCTCGGGGGGAGGGGTGGTCACGGTTGTGAGAGCTCCTGGGTGGATGGCCAGGGATCTTCAAGGGGATTGGAGGACCATAGTGAGGACAGGGCTGTGAAGGGAGATAAACCCAGGGAGTAGTCGTGGTTCGGGAGTCCTCGTGGTGGAGGAAATGGTTGGTAGGAGAGGTGGCGGCGGAAGTCCTGGGTGAAAGAGGGACTGTGGAGGGAAATGGAAGCCATGGTGCGAGACGGGCTGGTGGTGGGGGTCTGAAGGGGAAGGGTGGTCATGGTGATGGAAGCTCCTGAGTGGAGGACCAGGGGATCTTTGTGGGAGTTGGGATGAGGAGGCCACCAAGAAGGAGCAGTGGAAGAGGAAGGCTATAGCGAAGGATTATGGCCGCAATTGGGAAGGGCGTAGTGATGGGTGAAGAGGTCTTGGTAGGGGTGTGGTACGTGAACAGAAATGAAGGCCATTGTGGTGTGGTGGTGGTCGGATGACGTAGTCCTAATGGAGGACACTCGGGGTGGAAGAGGGTGATCGGGGGGAGACTAGGTGGAGCACTAGGTGATGATCGGAGGGATGAACGGAGGGTGCCATGTGGGGGAGAAGCTGTGGACGGAGAAAGTCATGGAGCGATGGAGAGGGTAATGTAAAGAGAATAAGGCCCAGTTGGTGGAGGTCGGTTGTGGAGGTCGACGGTTGTAGAGGTGAGGAGGAAGTCCAAGATGAGAAAATCATTACAGTACGTTCTTCACGCGCTCACATACATCATCAGGACACGCTCACTTCACGCGCCCAGGAGGGAAGGAGCTAAGATCATCAGTAAACTGATGACGAGTATCTACACTGCATGCAGATACATTGGTACATAGCTATGTCTTATAGCAATGAATCGGCTGCTGAATGCAGCCACGCAGCAAAGATGAAGATCAATGAGCACATGGTTAGAACGAAACATCAGGGATGGTAAGCCATTCCGAACAGCTAAGGCTAACGGCTAAAGCTAACAAATTTTTCTGAATGGCTTCAGTTAATAGCCTTCCAACGGCTATTTAATAGCTACCTCTAACGGCTAATGAAATTTTCTCCTTCAGATATAATAAATCATAATAAAATTTTGCGCTGAAAACCATTTTTGAAAAAAACCTAATTTTGGTATCTATTTTCAAGCTTTTTCTTTCGTCACATATTTTGTCAAGTTCTTTTTCTCCTAAATTAGAAATTTAGCGCAAAATTTCTTTTTAACTTTTCCCGTTTCCAACTTTTTTGATTTGTAACTGAGTGTTTGGCTGGGATTTGGAGAATTTCTAATGTGTCAATTAGCCGAAAGAAATTCAGTTTTTATAGGCTAACGGCTGTTTTTTCGTTTACATTTCGCTGACTGGCTAGCTAACAGCTAGCTAAAAATAGTCCAAAATCGCTCAGCTAATGGCTAACAGCTAAAAGATAACGGCTAGCTAACCATCCCAGGGAAAGAAAAATATCATATCCTAATAGAAATTCCTATTAACAACATGGCTGCAGACTGCAGTCGCGCAGCTAAGATCATGATCAATGAGCACATGGTTGGAAGTATGTCGGATAGTGCGTCGAGCGTGTCAGAGGGGAGCGTTACGGTTTTCGCTCAAGTATACCCATGGCTGTAAGATGTCAAACTTTTAAGCATTACAAATTATTCGGCTGCAGCCTGCAGCCGTGCAGCAAAGATCAAGATCAGTGAGCACAATGGCTAGAAGTAAAAATAATTTCCATGGAAATGCAGACTACTGAACTGAATTGCGACCACGAAGCGCTAAATCGTCCTCCTTTGCTTCACACAATACGCACAACTGAACTGGAGTCAAGTTCCGTATGGGTCGGAATTGATGTCGATCGGAAATGGGAGGGCCAGCCCATAGACATAGCTATCCAAGTAAAAAAAAAATGTAACCCAATAAGGTTGCTGTTGACCTACGGCCGAAAATACCCCGATCATCTGCCCCGTTAGGACAGCTGATAGGGTCAAGGATCGGGATGGTCAGTCACAAACAGATGCACGGACGGCGACAGTGATGGATGGGATCCTCCGATACTACGAGGCCTGACAACAACAACAAGCCAAACTAGACGGTTACATTCGAATATTCCATTTCACTAGCAAAACATATAAAATTCCAAGTGGGTAGTGCTCCTCTGGATCTCGGCTGGGAGCAACAACCCCATCTGCTCTCGGTTCCGCCGCCAACAGAAGAGAGCATTACGCCGCCTCCACGTGGAGACCGAATGAGTCACTTTTCTAAAGTGCTTCTCGACTCAAGCACTCACCAAGCTCGCCTTGGTTGCGGTTTACACCCACAGAACACAAAAGAAAGCTTCGAAAGCGCGTGTTATTAGCTTACACTTACCCTAACGAAGGAGAAACTCTGGCTCTGCTTCTTTTCCAGTTCTGGAACCTCGTCGGCGCTGTCTTCGCAGGAGTCGTCGTCATCGGTCAGCTCAGGCTCGTCCGCCAATTCCGGCGATTCCGAGCGCCTGGTGCAGTTCTGATTCTCGTCGAACCCTCGATCGGCCATCTCGTCTTGATCGAAGTCGGTGTCATAATAATTGTAATGCTTTACGTATTCGATATCGTACTGATAGCGCACGCTTTTCGTCACCACCGATTTCCTCGTCTCGGTCATATTTCCAAAAACCTACGTACGTAATAAACACTTAAAAACAATTCACATTTCGCACTGGCGGTTCCATCATTTCGATATTGCGTTCGATGTACACAGAACACACCTTACGTTATCGTTATCAGTAAAACCACTGTAAACTAATTAAAATAATCCGGCGGCATCGGCGATGTCGACAAAATCGAAATGAATAAACAGAAGGCAACAGGGAAAAAAAATACAAAAAAAAAAGCACAAAAAACAAATCGTTTCGGGTGTAAAACGTGATGGTGAATCTATTGTCCTGCTCGAAACATTTTATTCGTAATTATCTATTGTCATTGTTGATCATCAGACGGATGAGTACTGCCCATTCGTCTCTATGGTAAATATTTGAATGCCGATGTAAATTTCTTTCTGTGTGGTATGTGGGGGTTCGGTCTGCAGAAGCTGCGACTGCACAGGTGGCACCAAGCGGCCCAGACGTACTGACGTGGCCAAGCTTGCGGCAATTATTGACAAAAAAATTGTAACGATATTCGAAAACACATTTAGGAAGAATTTAGAAGCCAGATTAATTGCTCGTGGCGCATCGGATGTGCTTAGTAATAGATTAGAGCGTTCTTGGAATGTGAATAATGTCAAGTAGCTCATAGCCCAGTAAATCAAGCGCCGAAATTGGGTTAAAATGACGCAGAGATGAAATGTAGTGGATTGTTCATCCTTATTACACCCTGAGGATCACCCGAAAATTCCTTAAAAATCCGAGGTGAACAAACGGTGCCACTGATGGAGAGGGAGGAGCAGGGGCGGATTTATAAGTTTAGCTGCTGTAGGCAGTTTGAACATGTCACTCCATTTCGCATCCTGTCAAATTTCTCCGCTCCCTAAAAATCCATCTATTTAGCTTTTGTAGCAATTTCAAGAAAAGTTACGTTTAAACTTTCAGTGCAGTAAGTAGATACAAAACATTGAGTAGTACTTAGAAACATGAACATTTAGTAGCATTACATACAGGGTGTCCCAGTCCGAACAGACTTCCCTACATCTAAGCGTTAGGCAACTTATTACAGTGCTTACTGTACAATTGTTTGCTTAACTTGAAAATTGAAACGACTTTTACAGGGTGTCTCAAGTTGAATGGCCGGCCCTGCAACTGAACATAGGTCAACTTATCACAAGTGCGAGTGTAATGGTTTGCCTACTCTACAAACAAAGACGGCGGAGATATTTGATAAAATGTATTTTAAAACTTCGATTACGAAAATTTTCCTTCAGCATTTGAAATTGACCATTCAACATTATCAAAAGCTTTTTCCAAATCTACGAATGCTACTGTAAGAAAAGGTTGATCCGTTCGAATTTAATTTGGTGTTTTATGAGTGCAGCGATGCGCTCGTCGGTAGAATCCATTTGCCTGGAATAGTTTACAAAATAAAAGAATAGTCGAAGGTCAGTTACAGAACTGCATTATATCACCCCTGTACTGTGTATGGGAAATGTAACTGGAAACGTGACTTGAACAACGGTCTTAGAATTAGGCAGAATGTGATCGTTTTACAAAAAAAACACGGCATTGACTTTTAAAAAAAGGAGAAGGGAATGAATGATCCTTGGTGAAAGCGATCGAGACTGCTCTAGGTCTCACAAGGGCTGTCATTATGTTATTCGTCGGCATTTAGCGACAGTTTGTAGTTTTGGTGCGGTTCGGTTCGTTTTCGGAAAGTCAGTTGCGTTTTCGTGTCTTGTCATAATTTGAGCCAATTTGAGAATCTGGTGAGTTTCACTGAGCATTTCTTGTCCTCAGAATACCTTAGGTTACGTACTTATATAGCTATGTGCGTGTACTTAGAGGTGTGAAGTAGCCTGACGCGGGAGAGAGAAACGAATGAAGCAGAGTGAGCGAATTGGGTGTGATGTTCGCTAGATAGGGTTTCTCTTCAGAGAGGCTTTGGTTGTCTGCATTGTCAGATAGTGAGTACTACAGGGGGTGTCTCGGAGTTCAGCTCGAGCACCCGCGGCAGTCCTGTAGCCAATGGAAGTTGGGGGCGAACGGTTGTCTTGTGTGGTCAAAGGTGGACACTGGTGGGGGGACGTGATGTCCATTGCACTCCTGCAGTTGGCTTCGTGTGCGGATCAGTGGATCTCGATCGGAGTCAGGGTGAGTCAGACGGACTTGATTCACTTGTCCAGGGACCCCACGGGGGAGGGTTGCGCCTTCCAGAACCTGTGGCCAGTGTAGTAGCACTGGGGGCTGCGGCCTGGTCAGGGAGCACTGTGTCACGGAGGTGGGGAGCATCCGGTCGACGGCTGAGTCAGATGCTAGCCTCCATTGCACGTCACAGCCAGCGTTGATGCGTCAATGCTGGGGGTGGTCTACTGTCATGCATTGATGGCACTAAGGCCGGGTGGTCAGTAGGACCACCCGGGCATGCTCTTGGGCGGCACTGGAGGGGGCTACCCTCAGTGCTGGGATGGAACTTGTAGGGCTCCGTCTCGCCAAGTCAACCTGAAGAGGTGAGTGACACCTCGCACTACCAGCGGGTGGGCTGGAGTGCGGAGCTGGGTAAACTTTAACAGGAGTTCAGGGGCATCGCACTCGCAGCTGGGAAAACACCCATTGCACGTGGTAGTTGGCGCTGGGCTGATCACTCAGCGCTGGGGGCAGTGAGATCGTCTTGCTCAACGGTGTGCACACTGTGGATAGGATGCTTCTGCGGGGCATACCCTGCGGGGATCCACAGCTGAAAGGGGGAGCAGAGGTACTTCTGCCACTGTCAGGGACATCGCGTTGCGCCTTGAGTTAGCTTTGCCAGAGGGGCAGAGCAGGGTTGACCAGACGGGCCAAATTTGTACCTGGTGTGATTTTCCAGGAACTGGAAGCCTGTGTTTTGAGATGCGTCATGGCTGGTTGTGCGAAAATGTGAGATCAGGGGTATGATCTTAGATACGATATCTTAGTGGTTAAGATAGGTGGACAAGAGTGCTCACCTTTTGGTTTTTACAGTGTACCTGGTTGAATGAACTATTCTGGATCCTGCCAGCTGAACCAGTACCTTGGCCTACTCATCCTGACATGAGTTAGTATTCATTAGTGTCATTATTTAGGTTAAAATAAAAAAAAAGAGCATATTGAGAATTTTAAATTTTCTTAATCCTTATACTACATATTGTGTCAAATGTTCCCGAATATTTGAGATGAGTGAAGAACGATTGGTATGTTTCGAGCAATAGAAAGGAAGATCGATAATGAGAGCGATAAGGAGTTTCGCCGATAACTCCAGGGTGTATAAAGGCCACTGGCCGTCGCCATTCAGTCTAATTTCCAGAGATGTACCGACAGGGGGTAGGAGGCAATTTATCCCCCTCCACCGGTAGGAATTTTTCATTTAGCAGTTGGGAAAATTTACCATTTCAGTTGAGCGGAGTTGGAAAAATCCAATAAGTCAGAAGCTCATTTTCTTTTTTTCTTTCTTTCTGTCTTTTTGGAATTGAGTTGTGAAGTTGGGAAAATCCAAGAAATCAACAAAAGGTTTTTCTTCTTCTGCTTTATACTTGGAAATTTTGAGTTGAATCAGTTGGAAAAATCGAACAAGTCAAAACGTTTTTTTTTTTGCTGTTATATGTACTTGAGAATTGTTTGTTGAATCAGTTAACGTTCACAATCCCCCCCCCCATCCCTCCCCAGAAAAACTCTTTGGTACGTCCCTGCTAGTTTCGTTGGTATGCGATAACTTGTGCGTTTTTAAAGCGATTTTGCTACTGTGCTCAGTGTTGGTCTTCGTGTGGAATAAACGTCGTTATTCCGTATCTCGCGTGTCTTTTAGTGCGAATTCCGTTACACTGGAGTCAGAAGTGGGATAATTCGGCTGCAAGTTTAGCTGATAGGTGTCTTCCTCGAGCAAGAGTTTCTGGTGGCTAATATTCAGAATGTTGCTTTCGTTGGCTGGGACATGATGGTGCAGCATGGAGGCTGATCATCGACCCTGAACGACAAATAATGAAGTATCAAAATCTGGTTGCAAAGTTCGAGAAGGCTGCCCACCTTAGGCCCACACAGCTACATAAGACAGACGCTAGGAAACTGCCGAAGGGACGGGCCGTTTCAACGCCAAGAAATGAGGCAGCATTATTGGAATTCGACCAGTGGGCCAAAGATGTAATCCTGGAAGGCGATGGAGGCTCTTTTGAAGGACTTCAGGAAGATATTTGCCGAGAACAGCGACAATTATGGCTGGACATAATTTATACAACGTCGAATTGATACTGAAGACAGTCCGCTCATCAAGCAGCGCCCTCGGAGAGTCCCGTTGGCAAGACAAGAAGAAGTCAATTGGATGATCAACGAACTGCACGCACAGGGTGTTATCGAGCCATCTTCAAGTCCATGGACATCAACCATCGTGCTGGTACCAAAGAAGGATGGCACAACGCGGTTGTGTGTGGATTATCGTCGGCTGAACAATGTGATTCGAAAAGACAGTTACCCATGCTGTGAATCGACAATACGCTGGATCTATTGGGCGAAAGAGAATGTTATACCACAGTGGACTTGAAGAGTGGTTACCCCGTCAACTTGCGAGGAGCTGCAGTGAACGTGCCGAAGATTGTTCCGACTAAGGACCAGAAGAAGTTCAAGAAGCTGGTGGAAGCTTTAGAACGCCCTGTTTCACGGGGAACTAAAGAAGCGGTCATCAAGGCGGGGAGAATCGCTTCGAGCATTTCATGCGCGAATTTTCCACCCTGTTGCCCTTGCGATTTACGAGCCGGCGGAGTAGCTAGCTAAGGCCCTGCAGAGTGTTGATTATACTGCTACGAATGCGCAGCAGTCAGCAAACATATTATGGGATGTGTACAATTCAGTGGGTGAGTCTGATTTTGATCGCATATGGTCAGATACAGAAAAAGCCAGTATTGATCAAAATATGGGACTAACTATGCCTGTAACGCCCCGAGCCCGAGCTCCCCCAAAACGCGGATTGGTGGCAAAGCTGCAGCTGTGCCACTATCTCCTAGGGATAGTCTCTGTCAGAAATTCATTTCAGTGTTGGATTGGTCCAAAAACGAGTTGGAAAGGAGGTTAATGCAGCCTGGAATTAATCGCCTCGCTCAGCTAGAATCTCTTCTTCCCCATGAGGAAGATTTATCGGCAAGTGACATCCAAACCAAATTAGGCATGCATGCAACCGATTTTGACATTGACTCACTAGCATTGCAAATAAAGGTATCTAAGAAAGCTATACCTCAAGTGAAGACTATTCGGGAGTATGCAAAAGAACTAGCCAATCTACTCAAAATATCAAGGGTAATGATTGATCAGGTGGAAAGGTTAGTGATTTTGCTCCTTAGCGTACCAGCTACATCTACATCATGTGAACGATCTCTGAGTGCCCTCCGTCGCATCGGAACGTACCTCCGACTGCCAATGAATCAAAGAAGGCTAACCCATCTGGCAATACTGGACGTGCACAGGGAAGAGACTTTTGCATTAGATTTAAATGAAATCCTAGAAGAATTCGTTTCAAAAGTCATTGGAATCAAGTAAACTTATAGTCTAGTAGACAGAGCAAAAAAAAGTAGGGTCTGCTGAAAAAAATTCCGAAGTTCCTGGAACTTTTACAGGTTGTTTGGAGGTATTGTGGGATGACTCTGTCAAGTTTTCCACTTCGAGCGGACCTTGTGCTAACTTGAGGAGGGCCGAAAAACCTCAAAATGTTCGGACTTTCTTCGGTTTTTCACTCTTAACTTCTAAACTAAGCTGTTTTCGACCAAAATGTTCATTTTCAAAATTGTAGAGCATTAAATTTGCTACAATTTTGTATGCGTACATTTTTTCCTGAACCTAATATTAATCGAGATATAGCCGATCAAAGTTAGAGGAATTTTCTCAAAATGGCAAAAATTGGCCAAGAACAAAGGTTATAACCTTCTAACTATCAATTAGGATCAGTTCTATGGTAATGGTTATCCTAGTAGGATAAGCTACCAAAGCACCAAGGCAGTAGAATGTTATCGGCGTTCCTTGCTGAACTCCTCTACTAAGTTTGTGTTCTCTAAGAGTCTAAGACAATCTCAGTCAGCACAATCACGCAGGCAAAATTTCTCTCCAACGAGAAAAACAAGATGAAGTTCATAACGATGCTGAAAGGTGGACTGGAAGCCAAGGGATCCAAGTCAAGCAGGCAGTAGAAGACGCTGATGTGCTGATCGTACAGACTGCTGTCTCAGTTGCCGAGGAGTACGACAGTGTCTTCATTACAGGACAGGAGATTGATCTTCTGGTGCTGCTGAATGCTTCGGGATTTTCAAATTAATACATCTACATTCAGGAGAGTGGGAAGGGTAACACCCCAACCGTCCTTTATTCTTCCCTCTCTTTCAAACACGGGCCACAGGACATACTCTTCCTGCATGCGATAAGTGGGTGCGACATCACCTCAGCACCCTTTGGAATTGGGAAGAAGAAGGTGATACAGGCGTATCAGAAGAACTCCGGGCCTCTCTGAGATGTTGGAGATTTTCGAGGCCCCCAAGGCAGCTGCAGCTCAAATCGCTGACGTTGGAGAGAAGTTCTTGGTGAAACTGTATGGAGGGAACATTGAACGTGACAACCTCGATGACCTGAGATACCGCATTTTCACCATTGTCGTGGCAAAGCCGAAATTCCAACTTGCCAGACTGTCACCAATCAGAGATGCCGCTAAGTACCATTCATTCAGGACTTACCGACAAGTCTAGACGTGGATAAGAGGAAGCCAAGGGGTCTACAAGAAGTTGCCATCTGCTTAGGGATGGAAGATTACCAAACGAGGTGGGTATTATTATGCGCATCATCCTGAAGTAGTACATTTTTCATTCTTAAAACCCCCCTCATTATTATTCACTTTTGTAACAAAGTCACCAGTGTTAATTGAGTGATTCATACGTTCACAGGTGTGGTTCCCATCACCACAACAAAGGATGCTGCCCGAGAACAGCTGCTCCGCATCGTCAGCTGCAAGTGCACAACTGGTTGCGCCGCCGCTGGCTGCAGCTGTGAAAAGGTTGGTCTGTTGTGTTCCGCAGTATGCAAGCACTGCGTAGGCACAGCATGCGAAAACAGCCCTCAGCCTGACACCAACGAAGTTGATACTGACAATAAGGGTGAGGAAAATCTCCCCCTTATGCCTGCACCACCAGACATGTCAATGGACCCCGACAACATTGACAACGACGACGACGAGGATGGTGCAGCAGCCCCCAAGCGCTCCAAATTGTTGGTGGCCTCATGAAGTTTTTGTACATAAATTGTATATACTTGTATTATTGTACATACTACCATTATTCTTATATCAATTATAGTCTTCAATTAATTCATAGTTATTATTCATTGATTTCAACTACCTGATCTATGTTTATTGAGGTTCACGATTATGGGTTGACAGGAATTTACAGAAGGGTGATGACCTCCCATTTGAACATTGAAATAACTACACTTCCCAAAAATAGTCACTTGGTCAGCTGCCCCTCTAGTGTTCTAGCATGTCGAAATTGATGAGTGAATACCATAATTTTTTCATTTCATTTCATTTATTTATTTATTTTATTTATTTTAAAGTGGTGCGGGCAACAGTCTTATGACCAATTATAGCCCGCACCACTCTGCAATAATATAAGTTTACAAAAAATAAACAAGAACAAAACTAAACAAAAACTGAAGGAAAAAAAACAAAAACAAACTGTTACATGATTGAAAATTATAACTAAAATTAAAAATAATAAAAAAAAAAACTTTTACACTGACACCCACACGCCCACACACACACACACCGACCCTCATATATGCTCAACCCTCCCCTCATGTACTCAAACCGGTCGCCCCCAAGACGTCATGCCAAACGAGGTCGTACCCACGCCAGTACAACTCCAGCAACAGAACCATGACACATACCAGAACGTTACAATCGTGCTGTCAGTATACCCCTACATGCCAACCGAAAGTCACGCCCGGACTGTGAAAGAATGTCCAACGCACTTCCCTGACCTCTCTTCTCCAGTTTATTATAAAGTATACAAGCCCTGGTTAAGAAGGAGTGTTTCAGTGGGCCCCTCTGGCGATCATGTACATAGAAGGTTTCTATTAGCCTTGTATTTGATCGAGGTACCCTCAAGCTGATCTCATGAAGCAAGGTGGAATCTCCGTGCCCCTGCAGTACGTTATGCAAGTATTGGAGCATTGCAAGCTCACGTCGACTTTCCAAAGAATCAATTTCAAACCCCGCCAATAGTTCTTCATAATTGAGGTATATGGGATAGTATTGAAAGATTTTGAAGTATATGTATTTTAGGTAACGACGCTGTATGCTTTCTAACTTATCTGAGTATTTTTTATAGACAGGATTCCATACCAACATCCCGAACTCCATATTCGACCGTATGAACGCGTAGTACAATATCAAGAAGGTGCGGATTTCTCTGAATCCACTAGTATTTCTCATCACAAAACCCATCATTTTTTTGCTCTTACATATTAGTTGATTGAGGTGTAAATCGAAACATAAACGCTTATCCAGTATAACTCCAAGGTCACGTACATGGTCCGTGGTTTGAAGACTTATTTGGTTCATTTTGTAATCATACTCTATAACATTCTTCGTTTTACGCGTAAAAGTTATCTTTTCACATTTTTTTATATTGAAAGGAAGGCAATTCCCCCTGCTCCATGAGACCATCGCATTCAAGTCGTCCTGCAAGGCTGAAGCATCCGAGCTCGTAGTTATTGATTTATAAAGTTTTATGTCGTCGGCATACAGGAGAATCATTGAGGAGGATATTACCTCGGTAATATCATTTATAAAGATGAGAAATAATAAAGGTCCCAAAATTGACCCCTGGGGGACACCTGATGGACAGTTGAACAATCTTGATTCACACCCTCTATATGCTACGTATTGGGATCTATTCTGTAGGTAGGAAGTGAAGAAAGATACAAGGCTATCGGAAAAATTTAGTTTTTTCATTTTAAGAAGCAGTAGTCGGTGATTAACTTTATCAAATGCCTTCTGGAAGTCCGATTAATATTAGGTTCAGGAAAAAATGTACGCATACAAAATTGTAGCAAATTTAATGCTCTACAATTTTGAAAATGAACATTTTGGTCGAAAACAGCTTAGTTTAGAAGTTAAGAGTGAAAAACCGAAGAAAGTCCGAACATTTTGAGGTTTTTCGGCCCTTCCCAAGTTAGCACAGGGTCCTCGAGGTGGAAAACTTGACGGAGTCATCCGAAAGCACCCTCAAACAACCTGTAAAAGTTCCATTAACTTCGGGATTTTTTCCAGGTACAATATACATATCTACTGGACTAAATTTATTGTGGTTACATTTTGGCATTTTTTCATTGTTCTTGATTGGATTTGGGACATTTTCTGGTATATTTTTTCATTTTTTGGTTCATTTTAGTACATCTTAATCATGTTTAAAAGCTCCTCAATCACTCTATTGGTCTCGCGCTTTCTATTATTTTTCTGGAGCCGATAAATGGATCTCTTTTAATATAATCAGCATTTTCGAATATTTTAAAGATTTTGACCAATTTTTTGTCCATCCCTATTTGTTATAGAATTCTTAAAGAGCATCACGTTCCTTGTACCAGCTTACGAGCACTAGGCTGGTACAAGGAACGTGATGCTCGATAGGGAATACAGGCTGATACAAGGAGTGTGGTACTCGCAGGCGAATGAAGTGTTGAGTCAGTCAGTCCAGTCAGTCCCGTTTGTGTTATACCCATGGCTGGAATGTGCCAAAGTAAAGATAAGAAAATGTCAAAATAAATTTTAATGGAAATGATTATTTCATACGTTTTTCCGGTTTGTGTGCCAAAATAAAGACATGAAAATGTCAAAACGATAGTGCTGGGAAAAACACCCGGAGCCAGAGAAAGAGGCCGATCACCCACACGCCGGACAGACGGACTTCGAGCTATTTTTGGGCCCACCGTGAGGACAGTCGCCCGGGCACAGAACCGGGAACGGTGGAGAGCACTCGCTGATCATAACGGTCAGAATTGATTGATAACCGACGACGAAAGACACCATGTACCATTTAGAAGTTTAAGTCGCCGACAGTACATATTATGAACCTTTTTATGTGGAAAATTTAGTTTCCTTTAATTTTGTTCAGAATATTTCTTTTGTGCGGCCCACAGTAAAATACTGTCCAAAACACAAATCCGCACACCCCTCGTCCTTTTTCACACAGTTACCACACCTTAGATTGATCATCAGGGGGTGGTAAGAAGTAATTCGGCCAAGCTTTATCTCTGCGTCATTTTCTTTCTTGTTAGAACCCTCTCATTACAGGACTTTCGGTCAGTTTTCGCTGAAAGTGCCCCCAAAAGATGTCTTAAGTATCTGGGAGTCTGGTAGGCAGCAATCGAAAATTATCTCATTCAGCGAAGTTCAAAAATCTATCTGAGTATCACCCTATCGAGCCAAAATGTATTATCGCAACAATGTCCAACACATCTTCCAACCCATGTTGCCAATATTTCTACTTCAGACGAATCGTGACTTTTCTTTCGATCACTTTTTCCCACAAACAGCCCATGGGGTCCCCAATAGGCACCGAATTAAAACGTAATTTTCCATTATTTATTGGTTAGGAAGGAATTCCGCACCCGCCACACCTCGAGAATGTCAAGTACACGGAACATTACGAAATTTACACAACTTCGGGCGTCGGTATCTACATGTACACCGTCTTAAACGTATTTTGCTCGATTCATTTGTCAAAAGAACGCACATCAACACATATACAAACGATGAGTATGACAAAGTGCATTGTTTTGGTTAGAAAATAACTCTTCGCGAACTGACAGAAGGAGGGCGACCTAATGTTGGGCCTACAGCGAACACACGTTGCTTGGATACGATACTTGTGCGTATGTCAAACTTGACGTTTGGTACTCCGATTTTAGACAGTTTCAATTGGAAACGCAGGTTCCATCAAGGGGGCAGTGGAGACGATTGTTTCTCCCTGGATGATCAAAAGATCATTTTACTGAAAATCTTATATTCTTCCTCGAGGAACAGGTCTCGCGCTTCTTTGGAATTATCTGCTCATCCCTCTTCTCAAGAAAAAACCTCTCCATAAACAGGAACTAGACTGGCGGGTACAACGACGGTAACTTAGCAAACTTTTTAGCATGAGTAGTGACCCCCTCTCCCCAAAAAAAGTTACATCTCAACTTTTACTACAGTAAGTAGATGAGTGTTGTAACATAACTACATCGAGTAGTACTTGAGTAATACATAGAAACATGAATACTTAACAGCATTACATACAGCGTGTCACAATGTGAACAGACTTCTCTACACCTTGTAGGGCAACTCATTACAAGTACTTATATGATCGTTTGTACAACTTGAAACTTGAAACGGCATTACATAGGGCACTATATTGTGACACATGGTGTAAAATGACATGACGTACCGATCTCCCGTTCTCTTAGCGCTATCTACCAGAAATGCATACTAGTTATGCACAAATATCAACATGTGCAATAATGATTCGAATATTCTAGACTCGGAGAAATCGATTTCATTTTCGTCATCAGGAAAAAATTTGTTTTCAAAAAGCAAAAATTTGTATTAAAAATTGTGTTCTTTTTCGAGTTTGAGCCTGTTATTTTTGGGATAATTAAATAACATCATATATCAATGTGTAGCTCTACTGAAGCCAGACTGAATGTTACTATAGATTTTGGAAAATAATCAAGTTTTAAATGAAATATATGAACTCCAGTGAGCGGTAATGCATGTTGTAAAGTGACACATACCCTTACTGGAGTTGATCATATAAAATTTATGCGAAAATCAGTCGGTTGTAATAAATTTGTATAGCCTGTCAAAGATGACATCACATGGATAAAACTGAAACTGGTCATACCAAAACCACTTAGATTAAGCACCACCTCACGTCATAATCGCGTTTTATCATTTCACGTAAATATAGCTGAAATATTTGATAACGTTTTATATATAAAGCTTAAAGATTTTCGAATTGTTTCCGTGGTACATCTTTATCTTATGTTACATTACAACAAGGCTGCGTCATTTAACAACATGAATATCTTAAACTAAAAAACATGTTGTAATGTGACACACTTGCAATTCTGAGCTCCATAGTTATGCTTTTCTGGTTTCAATGTGGTCATTTTGAAGAGAACGTTATGCTCTATCTTATGATTTTTTTGTTTCGAAGTAAACGGATCACAATTGAACGAGCTACAGCAAAATGAAAATTTTTGTGTCATTTTACACCAAGTGGCTACAGGGTGTTTCAGAATTAATGACCTTCCCTGGGATTGGGAGTAGGACAACTTATTACACGTGCGTGTATGATGGTTTGCCTACCCCAACAAAGATGACGGCGGAGATATTTGATAGAATGTATTTCCCAACTTTGATAGCGAACATTTCTCCTCCCGCTTCCCGATTCACAATCAGTTACCCATTTGCAACCCTCCAGTTACCCTCAGATTACCCAGAAACCCTTCAGTTACTATTGGTTCCCCTTTAGTTACCTGGGTAAGTTACCCATTTGCAACCCTAATTTACCCTCAGATTACCCAGAAACGCGGCAGTCATCCTTGGTTCCCCTTCAGTTATTTGGGTAACTGGCGGGATTTAGTTACCCTCTAGTTACCCGCGGAAAAGTCACCCATTTGCCACCCTCAGTTACCCTCAGATTACCCAGAAACCCATCAGTTACCCTAGGTTTCCCTTTAGTTACCTGGGTAACTGGCGAGATTTTGCGTATCGGGTTGAACATAGATAAGTAAGTGTGACATGTCAGGAGGAAAGGGACATGTGCGCAAAAAAAAAAAACGACATTTTTGTGATAACAACTATCTTTGGCCATTCCTTCGCGTGGTGTTATCGAAAAAATTCTAAAAAATTTTCTCAACCTGTTGTAAGTCTTCAAAGTTGAATGTCTCGGAACGTGAAAACGTTATCAGTTTTGTTTGTCCGCTCTCCTGTAAAATGTACATTTCGGTCCCTTTCTTCCAAGCATGTTACAAGTACGGTTTTCAAGACAATGATAGAGGATAGTTATGCCAATTTCTGGAAAAAATTATCAAGATTGGGTGAATAGTGTATTACTTATTACATTTTTCAAAATACAAGGATGTGTCCGTTAATACGGTGGCGTTTTGTTAGTAAACCGTTCCCCTCTTTTGTCACCTCTCTAAATATCTAATAATTTCCTCCTCTACCTCAGTTAATTTTGTATGTAGTAAAGAATTATTTGATTTTTAATCCATTTTTGTTCAGTGACAAGTAAGAGTATTTTTCTCTTGATCAGGAACCAAAAATGAATTAAAAATGAATTTAACAAGGCTGAGACTTGAAACATGCATGATTCCATGGCCACAAAGTAAAGTGTTCTACATTTTAATCTGTATGTGATTCGAAGGACTGTGTATTCTTGACTCATTTTTTCGCTCTAAAAATAACAATTTCATAGTACTTTTTTTTTTTTGATTTTGTATCGATCAAATTCTTAAAATCCGTCAAGTCACAAAAAGACATTCTACATTTGGAACATAACATGCAGGCAATACAAGCCGCACGGGTTAATGTCAGCGTAATCAGATGTACTTTTAGAGTTAATTTTATACAAATTTTCCCCCTCATCACAATTCTATTTTCACGTACCTGTAGAGATGTCATTGGAGTAATGGTTTTATAAAATCCATGCCCAATCCGACCCCGTTATAAATTGGTATACAAAATATGGTAATGCAAGGAATAAGATCCCACGTTTTCGATCCTGGTTTTTGAGACCCGGCGATTCTTGTGAATCAAGATCAAAACTATCGACAGGGACGTACCGAAGAGTTTTTCCTGAGGGAGGGGGGGGGGGTGAATGTCCCAACCGATTCAACTAAAAATTCCCACGTATCAAAGTAGGCAAAACAAAAAACCTTTTGACTTGTTGGATTTTCCCAACTCTACCGAATTTTTGCAACTCCGCCTGACTGAAATGGTAAATTTTCTCAACTGCTGAGTAAAAAATTTCCTCTAGGGGAGAAGCTCCCCCTCCCCCTATCGGTATGTCCTTGATTGTCGAAATTGGAATTCGTGATGATTTCGGCTGAATAAAACTCCCTCTTTCGAATGGCGTTATTCGTTTCTCTCTATCTACCTTCGTTCATCCATTACAGATTAAAACGTGAACCTAATTTCTCTCTGTTTTCCCCCACCCAACTCAGTTTTGTTATCAGAGGAGATTAAACTCTTTCGTTTCGTATTAGTTTTCTGAAAAGGTCCCACTTTATCGATGAAAAAATTCTAATAAAATTTTTGACAGAACGAGATTTTGCGGAGTTCTCTAATTTTATTTGTCGCAGAGATATGTATATCACTTTGAATTTGTAATTTATTGTTTTTTTTAACCTTTTTCTAAATTGAATTTTTCTCAAAATCAGTTTTTTGAAATTTCAACATATATAGACAGCCATATCTCGATGATTTTTTGAGCTAGAAAGCAAGGTCTTATTTTGTTGGGACTTTTGTTTAGTATAATATGCTCGTGCTCATAACTCTACAGGGTGTCTTTTTTGCAATGACTCCCCTTCCACCTGGTAAGTAGGCAACATATCCAGACAACATGTACCTATGTAGATATGTTTGCATACTTTTACTTTTGAAGGGACTAAGTTATAGTCAAACTTTAGAAAGTTTTCTATCTTTGATCTTTTTTTCTTCTTCTCACGACTGAAGATAGACAGAAAAGTGGTTACAATAGTAGTAGAGGGCAACTGTGGTAACTACAGAAAAACAAAATGGTCGGAAATGGTTCAACAGGGTTGTCGCGAAATACGATTGATACTCGCTCATAAACTCACGAGCTATGTGGATATAATGTAAATCAAAGCCAATACAAATCAGAGCGAACCGAACAACGTATTTTTGATCTTATCATTGTAGTTGTCGTGTCACTCTCTGTCTTTCTCTTTCTCTCTCTTCCCTCTTGTCTCTCCACGAGTCGCTGAAATCGCACTCGTAAGCTGTGTTTGAGGCGATTGATCGCACAGCTAGGGAACTAATAACCCGACAGGTTGAAAATCGAGATTCAGCGGAACTGCTATCCGAAAGTGAATACAGTGTCCGCCACAAGGGTGTTCATAAAATCAATTTTAATACAAATTATATCAGAAAATTTTCACATCTTTTCAATTTCCCCTGAAATGAGCCCTCTTAAGCTACTGTTTTTTGGTTTGCAATAGATTGTATATTGAATTTACCGTAAAAAAGGTCATTAGCAATTTTCTCGTATCTAGATTACCACTGCTCAAAATAGAGTTCAAGGTATCCCTGTTAAGAATTATTACTTTTTATCACGAATGCACAGATTATTACATTTTAACACAGATGCACAGACCTTATGAAGATAATAATTATCTTCTGCGGCTACTTGACCACTTCTTAGCGTTATATCAGTTTATGGAGCTTATTCACTTCCTTCCGTTCATCTGTATGTCCCATATTTTGAATGAAGACCCATGCAATCGGAGGGAGGTGTTTAGTATTTTTTAAAGTTTAATATGGGTATCCGAAAATAGGTTCCAAAGGTCGCTAAATTTGGGTTTGGTAACATTTGGCCATATTCCCCGAACTATATGGCGTATACCGATTGGAAGGAGGTGCTAGATGACAGTTGTGGTAACCACACAGAAAAAATTAACTCTGTGAAGTGGTAAAGTAGCTGAAGAAGATAATTATTATCTTCATAAGGTCTGTGCATCTGTGTTAAAATGTAATAATTCTTAACGGGGATAACTTGAACTCCATTTTGAGCAGTTCTAATCAGATACAAGAAAATGGCTACTTACCTTTTTTATGAGAAATTTAATGTACAATCTATTGCAAATAAAAACCCAGTAGCTTAAGAAGACAAGTTTCACGGGAAATTGAAAAAATGTGAAAATTTTATAATTTGTACTAAAATTGATTTTATGAACACCCTGTGGAACCGATTTCGACCTTTTTCCATTCTTTTTTTTCTTTCTGTGGTTACCACAGTTGCCCTGTACATTTACCTACTGGTACCATTTTTTTCTGTCTATCTTCAGCCGCGAGGGGAAAAAATTCAAAGATAGAGAGAGAATTCTAAATTATTAACGGCACAAAATGTCCATTTCTGGACCCAGAGAACTTTGTATGTACGTAATGTTTAATGTAGTAATTAATGAACTATCTTCTCATCTTCTAATTATTTATTTTATTGAGGATGATTTCAATCCTTTCGACAGAGAAAGACGTTCCTCGTGCGCTGCTCCCATTCAAGAATGGATCGGTTAATCTGTCTGTCTATCTGTCTGCCTGCCTGATTGCTTGTCCATATATTTGCCCTGCTGTATGTCCCTCTAGTGGACTGTCTTTTTGTTTTATTACAAGTCCTACAATTTTTTACTGTTAACTTCTCGATCCTTGATCTGTTTCTGATTCCATTTTCTTTTAGAAAGGTGGAGGTGCGAGACTTCTTGTTGGCCTGATAAATTTTCCGTGAAACTGTTAGTGACTAAATCGATTATTTTAAATTAGTTGATAATCGTTTTAGATTTACATTCTGTTATAACGAATCGGTTGTAAAGTATTTGAGGATCCCAAATTCAATTTCGATATTCGATTTGTCTTAATATTGTATTTTATGGCATTTTAAAAACTAATACCAAATTGAATTCTGGGTCTTCGAATACGCCACACGACCGATATTGCGTTTGGAATTTTTGAACACTTTATCAATTTGAAAATTTTTTCCAAAATACTGTCTGTCTAAAGCACTGAAACACAAAAGCATCCGATTTACATTCGGTGTATCCGAAGCCGACTTTAGGTTGGCTGTCGCTGAGTGCAAGATTTTTCTTCCTGCCCTTGGCCTAAACTGTAGAAGCGAGCTTTTAACGCTCTGTGGTAAATTATAGAACCGCTCTTTGTACTCAAATCTGAGAATCTATTATTCCCAGTCGCATCGCAGGCGCTATTCTGCTGTGTCTCGATTATATTAGGTCGAATTTTGTTTTCTTTTTTCTCAAATTTGCTGTCCTTAAATATTTGCAGCCCTGTGCGAGTGCACAGTTTGCACACACGGTAAATCCCCCGCTGGGTGAATCCCAGGGGTAGAGGTGAAGGGGAAAAAATCTCAAAGATGATAAGCTACGGGATATAGAATCGAGCGCATATAAAAATGGAACTCCAATACCCAAAATCCCATAAAATGAGAAAAATCTCAAACAACTGCTTTTCTCTTTCTAAGGCATGTGTGGGTCTATGCTGTTTGAAAGGGTTATTCCGAACCCCAATTTGCGACGTTTCTGGGGTCGATATGAAAAATGTACTGTATATCGTTTTTATAGAGGATCTGATGTAGAACAATAAACTTCGGTTGAAACTTTCTTCAATGTCCCACAGTACTTGAGATTTTTGAGGAAAAAAATAGGCTGTTTTGTATTTTGTATGAGTTCAAATGCTCCGAAAAAATATCAAAGAGGAAGGGGCGGGGACTTTTAGTATGTAAGCTAGGGTACCACCCTCAACCATTTTCAGCAAATTTGTGCGTGTTACCCCTTTTCTTCTGAAAATCCCTTTTTAGATGCAATTTGTCGGGACTTATTGGGTAACGTGTCTTCAAAACTTATGCTTTTCTATTTTTTTTTAAATATACTTTTTTTTTATACAAAAGTTAGTATCCTTATTTTTAAGGGTAATGCCACAATATCTTCCGAGTGCTTTCCTCAAATTTAAATCTTCAAAAATAAATAGAATCCTATTGTCCATCCTTTAAATCAGTCTCTAAAATTTGACAACCAACCCCCTATTGGTAGGATATTTTCAATTATTTAAATCTTTGGTTAGAATGTTGGCGTTGAGAACGGAAAGATAAGTTGAAAACTTGATCGGAGGTCAAACACTCATTTTTGTGAATGTATGTGTGAGTGTGGGGGGATAAAAATGTCGACTATAATATCAGATATTTCAGTATAAGCCCTCAAGATCCTAAACTTGATGAATGGCAGCTGGAATTTGGCGGGGGTCGAGTTTTTGAGGGGAAGAGCATCCTCTTCTCTCCCAACTTCTGCGTCACTACGGCCCTGATCATAGTAGGTCAACAAAGGTAAATTTCAACTCAGAAAATGTGACGGTATGCAACGAATCTTAAGAGATAAGGCACACGAACATAGATGGACGGCTAAAGACAAGGTTCGCGAAGGAATGCAGTGTAGAGCTAAGGGTGCGGATTTGTCGTCAGTTTGATACAAATTTCACTATCCAAAGTACGAATTCCAACAAGCCCCATAAAAAACGAATTCCCGTTTTATCGATTTAACTCTCTCTGTAGGCGCCAGTATATATATCTGTGAACCTCGTGACTCGAGTCCATTTCACGATATTAAAATTTGTTTTTCCATTTCGTGTCAGCTGGAATGATGGCCAGTGAAATCCGAAGGACACCGCACCGACTCAAAACGCAACCTTCAACACTCGATGAGTAACCGAATCGATGGAAACCTGTACTCGATATTTATATGTTATCATAAAAATCCACTTACTTCATTTCAAACATCGAGTTGCCGATAGCGTGTAAAATTATCGAACACGAGGTACACGCCGGTGGGCACTTTCATATTAATCAATTATTAATACAGAGGATAGAGGAAATTTCACGCGTGAATTGATAATAGACACTTTTACATAAATCACGACCGATTGTGCGACCAAATTATCTACTAATAAAGTAATAACTGATAATGCAACTCTAATCCAAATCGAATGCACAGTTTCAGAATATCAGTAATATGTAACTAAGTATTGCGAACAGTGCATTTGCCGGGTCGTTCATATAGGGGTTGAAGAATGTAACCTATCGACTCGACGTCCATTCACACCGAAAGCGGAAGGCGAGCGAAATCGCTAAACAATCGAACCTGTTGTCAGTAGAATCACGAGGGAAAAAATCTCGTAAACCTCGCCTCCAAAACTTTCAATTCGCCTCGTTATCAACTTAACGAATAATTTTTGATTTTTCTTTCCCTTTTCTGGGCCCACTAAGATTTATTTTTTGATTGGGGGAGGGGGTACAATCCATCTGTCTCCCCTCGTTCCGACACCACGTGTTTTTTCGTTACGGTGCTTGGTCCTCGAAGAAGGTGGAAACTACTGATCTTATTACACCATGTTGCGCAGTCGGGGGCTCGAGAACGCATTAATTTCCGGGAGTTGGCATCATCTTGATTAGTACACAGTAGCCCAACTCCTTATGCCAAAATTTAGCGTCCATAGAGGTTATAGATGATTTCCAAAGTCGTGCGGATTAGCTCTGTAAACAACATACTACATGTTCCTCAGAATTTAGATGAATCTTCACCGCCCCCCCCTTCCAGAAACAATATCGCAAAATTGAATTTTCAACGATAAATTGACGGACATTGATTTTATTGAAATCTGTAGAACAAAAACTGTTCCCGACTCGGTTTCCCACTGAGTGTTCTTTACTTTTTATTTATTTATTTATTTATTTTTTATTTATTTCGTAACTGCCTTCAAAATTCTCTAAATAGGGGGCTGAAAATAAATCTTTATTTTGACACGCCTGAATATCCCGCGTAAAACCTTTCCCTCTAATCCGGGCACGTTTTCTATCACGATAGCAAATGAGCACCCTTTGTTAGGTTTTCCCAAATAACTCGAAAAGTATGAAAGCTATTGGAATAGTTCAAAGAATCGAAAATACGTTCTTTAAGATTTTCTACAAAATGATACCAAACATGAGGCCTCGGATTCAAAGGAGAGTGCCACAAGAGGCCACACAAACCGTTGGTATTTTTCATTCTCGTTTTTTTCTTACCAAATGGATAGAAAATCATGTCTGATGAGAGAAACATTCATCCTACTAAAGTGATTTTGCTTATAATTTCTCCGAAAATGATACCAAATATATTACTCCTAATACAGTCGGTTCCGCTTAATTGGGACACATTGGGCGGAACCATTTTGTCCCAATTAAACGGCTGTCCCAATAAACCGAAATTATCAATTTTTTTTGTACAAACAGGATATTTTATGTGTATAATATACATTAATACAGATCGTGTAATAGATATAATGACATCACTGCAAAAAACGATCTAATTTGCTTTGGTGCAAATTTTTGAAGGTCCGACGCCGGATAAAATCAGCACAAACATCAAGTTCTGCTGCTGGACTTTCTTCATTGCCCTCCTGCATAAAATAAAGTCTTAACTGTTCCACACATTTCTTGACACATTAAGAAACTTTTCTAATTCGCGCACTGGAGTGTCAGGTGGTCTCTCTTTGATTTTATTCAAAATTTCAATTTTCTGTTGAAGAGTTAAATCGTTACGTTTTCGCGACATTTTGCTATGAAATCACTTGATATTACTGGTAAATAGAACATATGCACACATACCATTTGATAAAATCAAAATAACCTGACAAGTCTATGCATGCATGTGCATTAAAATAGTCTTATCGCTTCAGATTTTTGTTTCCTTTTTGTATTTTCAGGCAATAATATGTCCCTAATAAGCGGAACCATATCCCTATTAAGAGAATGAAAAATACATTAGATGGGTACATTTGATTTTGTTCTTTGGCTTTTGTCCCTAATAAATGGCTGTCCCAATTAAACGGCGTCCCAATTAAGCGGAATCGACTGTATAATGGAAACCATCACAAGGGGGAGGGGGTCAAGGAAGTTCGATTTGCCGAAATATTTCACAATTTGTGAGATATTTACCTGAATGTGGAGAAAACAGGAACTCTATTGGGACTCGAAATCAAAGTGGCTGCCATCTGGCGGATGTTTTGTGAATCCTTATGGAGTGATCAATGGAGAAAAAATAAATAGGTCGCGCGGGTTATGCGCGGGTCAGGCCGGCAACTGATAACGTACCTCTCATGTTTTACTTCAACGCACTTCTATTAATTTTGCTACCTGACATATTAAATTTTTAGTCGCAAGTTCAAATATGTAGCTCCCCACAGTTCAAATTTGAAACATGTCCGTCATTTCTTAATTTTATAACGATTTATTGAAAAATCCGTATTTCCCATTTACGGCAATGTTATTTCCATCTGTGATTACTCAACCTTTCATTAGGAAGTGCACATTAGCGCTCCTGTATTCCGTTCCACATCTCAATTCTTGTAGTCATTCTCTATGATGGTTTCCGTTATGTTAGGGGCATCATATTTTATATCATTTTGTGGGAAATTGTACACAGAATCTTTCTAATCCAATAAAAATGTTCGTCGTATCTCGTATAACTTCTCACTTATTTGAGAGAGGGGGGTTAGAAAAACGAAAAAATACTTACTTTTTGAATAACCCATGAGGCGCTCTTCTTCAAGGGAAAGGGGTGATGTTTGGTATAAATTTGCAGGGAATTTTAGATAACGTATTTTTGATCCAGTAAACTATTTCAATATCCCTCATACATTTGAGTGCAGTAAAATGGAGTCGCTTAGAAAGATTTTAGGTATATTGTAAAGAAATGTGGAGTTGGTGATATAGTTACGACAAAACTGACCGCAGCATCAGATTAGGCTCGAAAAATAGAATATGAGTGAAAAAAGTTTTGCCTACCTTTATTTGGTAAGGCGCTATAGCTATGTAAGGTTTTCAAAGTTAAACAGTGTTTTTGGGGTAACTTTGAACCTCCAATTTTTTTTACTTCTTGAAGTACAGTCCGAAGATAGACTAAATAACAAATTTTAGACATTTTCATCCAGAAACACCAGGGACATACCTCAAAAAGGTCATAAATACGCTCAAAAAGCAAAAAATGGAACACTCTTAGTAAAAATATCAAAATTTATTCCAAAATATTTCTTTCTTCGAATTCTATTTTGTTTCCAATTTATCTGGTGAAAAATTATTTCTAAATCACATTGGAGATCTGAGAAAAAATCGTAAAAACAAAAATTGAAATATTCTGATGAGAAAAATTGATAAGTTAAAAATAATAAATAAATAAAAAATAAATTTGAACACTTAATCGGCACAGGTTTTCATCGATTCCATTAATACCTATTTTCTCCTCATCCGCCCTTGATACTGGTTTTACAACGAAGGTGGAGGGAGGGGTTCCCCATAATCTTATTGTGCAAAATACTTGAGAGGAGATTTGTATTGTTTTGGCGCTTCCAACGGACTCATACGTCCTTCGACAATCCCGAGTAATGCTTCTTCGAACAAATCATCGGAATAATTCTTACAATAAATTTCTCTTCCCAACCTTCTTTTTTGTACGTTCAAGTCATCCGGTGACGGGGAAAAAAACATAAAAATTTCAAATAATGAAGAAACAGATAACCGGTTTTAAAGTTACCCCAAGCAACAAAATGAATTTTACAACCGAAACGGTGCACTTTGGTATATAACTGTAACTTCATCTTGAGGCGCCCTGGTTGGCCGAGTGGATGACGCGTTGGTCCCAGAATCCGGAGGTCCCGAGTTCCAGCCCACGTAGCAACTCGCCAGATTTCGACCTAGGCCGATTTTTAGGCCAGAAAGGAAGAGAGCTAAAACAGCCCTAACAGCCTCCCCGACGTCTCGGAGGTAATGCTCAAAAGGGTGGATTCCAGGGCTCAGGTTGAGAGCAAATCAGAAAAGAAGGAAGGCGCTGTATCCAATGCCGGACGTTGGCGATCATGGTTTCTGACACGCGACTCTCCTGGGCAGGTTTGCCGTTACTTTCCCCACATTCTTGTTGTGTTAGTTTTCCTTCTCTATTCCGTAGAGTGTGCAGCCGCAGTCCGCTTACTAACCACGCCTTCCGCAATGTTGAGTAGCTGTCCACGACATGCACACGCGCAGTGCCAATCATTCTGATCTGGTAGTAACACTGCCTGCGATTGTAATGCCTTGTACGTGTAAACTGAAGGGGATACGGGAAGTGCAGAGTTTCCACCTCGATTGATACTGTAGTTGTTGTGTTCGCTAGGTTAGTGGGAGTATTTGAATATCACTAGCTTTCCACCGTTGGTGGGACTCGAACCCGAGACGCAAGGATTGCGAAGCGGACACGTTACCACTTGGCCACACAGCGATTTGGCACATAACTATATATCATCCCAAAGGATGTCAAAATTGATCTATTGTAGTATTTACCTCGTGTAAAGTACGCTTTGGAACTGTTAAATATAATTTGGATATGTTTTTTGAGAAAACTTGAACAAAAAATTCATCACATCAGAAAAACAAATTGCACTCAAAGTTGGCTTCTAACCTTCTTCTACCAATACCCGGTGTTATTTTAATAGCTGTCAATGTGCGCTATGTAATGAAGAATCAAGGTTTCAAAGTTAGCACACAATTACAAAGTTACTCCACGATTACAAAGTTACCCCATTTTACAACAAAACAGGCATGTTTACGACCATGGTGGAAAATACCCGCACGGGTTGGAGAGGAAGGGCTTTACCCGATGAGCAAAATCCTACTATTTATCCGGGTAACTAAAGGGGAACAAGGGTATATCTACAGGGGAACAAGGGTAATCTGAGGGTAACTGAGGGTAACACATGGGTAACTTTTCCTCCGCGAGTAACTAGAGGGTAACTAATTGCGTAGTATCCTGCCAGTTACCCGTGTAACTAAAGGGGAACAAAAGGGAATCTGAGGGTAATTCGAGGGTAACAAATGGGTAACTTTTCCGCGGGTAACAGGGTAACTAGAGAGTAATTGATTGCGCATCGGGCATGAGGGTAATTTAGGGAGCCAGTCCGCACAATAATCCGTAGAGAAGCCTATGATCGCAATTCTTTTCCTGTTTAGGCTCAATGTGATGTTCATTTGATTGAACTGTTGTGTTAATGAGTGGCATAGTAAAGTTTATTTTTAGCCTCCTATTTAGAGCATTTTGTGGTCAGTTGCGAGAAAAAAAGTAACGAACCTTGTCAGTGGGGAAACGCATATTTTTGTTCCAAATCAGTGGCGTAAATACGGCGCGGGGGTTGGGGACAACCTCCCCTTTCCCGAACCCTATGTAAAATTTTTTATAAGTTTGTTTCTTTTTTTGTTCATTTAATGAAAACTGAATATGGTGAAAATATACCTACTTTTTATTCTATGATTTCAATACTCCCCCCCCCCCCCGAAGGAATGAGTAGTTACGCCACTGTTCCAAATAGTTTTTGTGCTTTATTGTCGAGAATTCATTCCGAAGTGCTGTTTCTATGGAAAGAAGTTTCACCGGAAATCGGGGGACATTCAGTACGTTATTCAGGGAGCTGATCCCAATAACTTTGTGAATATTTTACCATAAATTTGTCTATTTCTTGTTCTAATTTTACTGTACCAGCAGGTTCGATTGTTCGCCTATTTCGCCCACCTAGTGTGCTAATCTCACCAGCTTTGTGGATGAGAATCCCTTTAACAAATTTATCTATCCACGCCTTTTTAAGCGTTGAATTTGACTATCCTGTGTAATTGATCTCGTTAGATAATCCAATTAATTATTGTAATTGTGGAATACTAGGTTTCGCAACCGAGCAACATTCGAGTTAGCCGCGAAGAAACTAATCTCGACCACCGGAAGCCTGTATTTCATGCTAGAGCTGAACTTTAGTTCGCGTTTGGAATACTGGAATCGTGAATCGAGACGTTCAGACAGACGGCGACCCATGCCAGTTGCGGCGAAAATGATGCGCTTTCTCCGGTTCGCTGAAACGCAGCTTCTCTCGGCGGGTCACCGAGAGAGCTTTTCACATCGCGCGCTCGATCACGTCGGGTCGGGTCACATCGTTCTGTAACGCCTTCAAGATCTGTTCGAGGATCTCCCGGCGAGTTTCCCACGCACGGAAAATGAGAAGCCGATTTCAGAGCTCGGCCAATGATTCGGACACAAGCGACGTGAAGCGGCGGTCGCAACTGCCAAGTTCGAACAAATCAAACTTCTCGAAGCTCCTGGTCGGAAATGCGCCGGAAGCCCACGCGAGGAAGTCGCTCGCTCGTGCGGTGTGTGGTCGCTCTTAACCTACGGATATGTCCAACTGCGAGGGTGTTTTATCAGGTGTAGCTGCATTCATTGTTACAGTCAGTACTCTCGCTTTGGCCCGGCTTGTGTGCTGTGTGCAGTATGATAGTGTCCTGTTGTGCCATGTGCTTTGTGTTCGTGCGACAATAACACGCTGCGCATTTTAGAAGGCGCCGTGTGAGCTCGACGCCGGTGCTCGAAACACGCACCTCGTTAAACGAACGAGATACCGAAACACGTGGTAATATCATTGACTATTTTCAAGTGTACGGGTTTGAACAGAGTTGTGATGGCAGGTTCAACCCCTCACTGCAGTATTTAACAGATTAGTGCTACACAGCATAGGCGCAAAAGGGTGCTACCCCATTTGCTAGAAGCCCATTCCGCTGAAAACAAACTGAAAAGTACATAAATGGAAGAACTTTCTGGATTATATTGATACTTCTCCTTCACCCCTCAAGGTCAGCTATTTGCGTTTACGAGTCCAGGAATTGGATCAAATAGTCTATAGTATTAGACTTGAAATAGGTATATTGAGAACAAACTGAGTAACAAGCGGGAGTTTGTTGAAAATTGTCGAGGATGCTGTCCAACATACTACAAGTTCTCACGCTTACCCTCACCCCTTCTGATAATCCTAGAGGGGTTCACACCCTTCTAGAACCATTTCCCCCTAGAAATTTCAAGTTTTTTTTTAGTACTTTATTAAGGGCTGCCCGAGGGCATTTACTTAATACTATGACCAGGGACGCACCGAAGAGTTTTTCCAGGGGAGGGGGTAAAATTGTGAAAGTCTCAACTGACAGAACTCAGAATTCCTCCAAAAGCAAAAAAAAATTTTTTTGACTTGTTGGATTTTTCCAACTGACTCAACTCAAAATTCCCAACTATCAATGCAAAAGAAGAAAAACCTTTTGACCTTTTTCGGTTTCCCCAATTTCTCATCACTTCTCAACTCAATTCCCAAAATTCCAAAGTATCAAAGCAAAAAAGAAAAAATAAAAAAAAAACGGTTAACTTGTCGGATTTCTCCAACTCGCCTGATTGTAGTGGTAAATTTTCCCAACTGCTGAGTGAAAAATCCCTACAGGGGAGGGGGTAAGTCCCCCCCCCCCATCGGTACGTCCCTGACTATGACAATGAATTTGACTAAAACGATTAATCTGGGCTTTAATCTCTCTGGGTGAGACGAGCTTTAGTGGGAGTCCTTCCAGGCGAGTGAATGCTGGAAGAAAATCAGTAGGAATGTTGTTGGGCTTGAAGATGTTGATGAGATGCTCCGCGAACAGCTCAGCTTTATCAGGATACCTGTAGACCCACACATGTGTTTGTTCGAGATTTGCGGGTGAACCGTAAGAGCTGGGGGAGTTCACACTTTCTGGATGTATTCGTACGAATTCTGAATAGGTTTTAGGCTATAAAAAGTGTCGGTACACTCATTCAGGCCCGGCGAAACATTTTTGAGAGGCGGGAAAATTTTCGGGTATAATATACAAAAAATTCATTCCCAACTTACAACTCCCAAGTTCAAAACCAATACAAGCGAAACTTAAAATAAAAAATCCAAATGGAAGTGTTTACAACTTGAAATTTACTGAATAAGAGGATGGAGGGGGGGTGCTGCTAAGCGAGTGTCCAAAGGCAGTAAGTAGATGAGTGTTGTAACATAACTACATCGAGTAGTACTTGAGTAATACATAGAAACATGAATACTTAACAGCATTACATACAGCGTGTCACAATGTGAACAGACTTCTCTACACCTTGTAGGGCAACTCATTACAAGTACTTATATGATCGTTTGTACAACTTGAAACTTGAAACGGCATTACATAGGGCACTATATTGTGACACATGGTGTAAAATGACATGACGTACCGATCTCCCGTTCTCTTAGCGCTATCTACCAGAAATGCATACTAGTTATGCAAAAATATCAACATGTGCAATAATGATTCGAATATTCTAGACTCGGAGAAATCGATTTCATTTTCGTCATCAGGAAAAAATTTGTTTTCAAAAAGCAAAAATTTGTATTAAAAATTGTGTTCTTTTTCGAGTTTGAGTCTGTTATTTTTGGGATAATTAAATAACATCATATATCAATGTGTCGCTCTACTGAAGCCAGACTGAATGATAGTATAGATTTTGGAAAATAATCAAGTTTTAAATGAAATATATGAACTCCAGTGAGCGGTAATGCATGTTGTAAAGTGACACATACCCTTACTGGAGTTGATCATATAAAATTTATGCGAAAATCAGTCGGTTGTAATAAATTTGTATAGCCTGTCAAAGATGACATCACATGGATAAAACTGAAACTGGTCATACCAAAACCACTTAGATTAAGCACCACCTCACGTCATAATCGCGTTTTATCATTTCACGTAAATATAGCTGAAATATTTGATAACGTTTTATATATAAAGCTTAAAGATTTTCGAATTGTTTCCGTGGTACATCTATATCTTGTGTTACATTACAACAAGGCTGCGTCATTTAACAACATGAATATCTTTAACTAAAAAACATGTTGTAATGTGACACAGTTGTAATTCTGAGCTCCATAGTTATGCTTTTCTGGTTTCAATGTGGTCATTTTGAAGAGAACGTTATGCTCTATCTTATGATTTTTTTGTTTCAAAGTAAACGGATCACAATTGAACGAGCTACAGCAAAATGAAAATTTTTGTGTCATTTTACACCAAGTGGCTACAGGGTGTTTCAGGTTTAATGACCTTCCCTGCGATTGGGGGTAGGACAACTTATTACACGTGCGTGTATGATGGTTCGCCTACCCCAACAAAGATGACGGCGGAGATATTTGATAGAATGTATTTCCCAACTTTGATAGCGAACATTTTTCCTCCCGTTTCCCGATTCACAATCAGTTACCCATTTGCAACCCTCCAGTTACCCTCAGATTACCCAGAAACCCTTCAGTTACCATTGGTTCCCCTTTAGTTACCTGGGTAAGTTACCCATTTGCAACCCTAATTTACCCTCAGATTACCCAGAAACCCGTCAGTCATCCTTGGTTCCCCTTTAGTTATTTGGGTAACTGGTGGGATTTTGTTCCCCTCTAGTTACCCGCGGAAAAGTCACCCGTTTGCCACTCTCAGTTACCCTCAGATTACCCAGAAACCCGTCAGTTACCCTAGGTTTCCCTTTAGTTACCTGGGTAACTGGCGAGATTTTGCGCATCGGGTTGAACATAGATAAGTAAGTGTGACATGTCAGGAGGAAAGGGACATGTGCGCAAAAAAAAACACGACATTTTTGTGATAATAACTATCTTTGGCCATTCCTTCGCGTGGTGTTATCGAAAAAATTCTAAAAAATTTTCTGAACCTGTTGTAAGTCTTCAAAGTTGAGTGTCTCGGAACGTGAAAACGTTATCAATTTTGTTTGTCCGCTCTCCTGTAAAATGTACATTTCGGTCCCTTTCTTCCTCAAGACAATGATAGAGGATAGTTATGCCAATTCCTGGAAAAAATTATCAAGATTGGGTGAATAGTGTATTACATTTTTCAAAATACAAGAATGTGTCCGTTAATACGGTGGCGTTTTGTTAGTAAACCGTTCCCCTCTTTTGTCACCTCTCTAAATATCTAATAATTTCCTCCTCTACCTCAGTTAATTTTGTATGTAGTAAAGAATTATTTGATTTTTAATCCATTTTTGTTCAGTGACAAGTAAGAGTATTTTTCTCTTGATCAGGAACCAAAAATGAATTTAACAAGGCTGAGACTTGAAACATGCATGATTCCATGGCCACAAAGTAAAGTGTTCTACATTTTAATCTGTATGTGATTCGAAGGACTGTGTATTCTTGACTCATTTTTTCGCTCTAAAAATAACAATTTCATAGTACTTTTTTTTTTTGATTTTGTATCGATCAAATTCTTAAAATCCGTCAAGTCACAAAAAGACATTCTACATTTGGAACATAACATGCAGGCAATACAAGCCGCACGGGTTAATGTCAGCGTAATCAGATGTACTTTTAGAGTTAATTTTATACAAATTTTCCCCCTCATCACAATTCTATTTTCACGTACCTGTAGAGATGTCATTGGAGTAATGGTTTTATAAAATCCATGCCCAATCCGACCCCGTTATAAATTGGTATACAAAATATGGTAATGCAAGGAATAAGATCCCACGTTTTCGATCCTGGTTTTTGAGACCCGGCGATTCTTGTGAATCAAGATCAAAACTATCGACAGGGACGTACCGAAGAGTTTTTCCTGGGGGAGGGGGGTGGGGTGAATGTCCCAACCGATTCAACTAAAAATTCCCACGTATCAAAGTAGGCAAAACAAAAAACCTTTTGACTTGTTGGATTTTCCCAACTCTACCGAATTTTTGCAACTCCGCCTGACTGAAATGGTAAATTTTCTCAACTGCTGAGTAAAAAATTTCCTCTAGGGGAGAAGCTCCCCCTCCCCCTATCGGTATGTCCTTGATTGTCGAAATTGGAATTCGTGATGATTTCGGCTGAATAAAACTCCCTCTTTCGAATGGCGTTATTCGTTTCTCTCTATCTACCTTCGTTCATCCATTACAGATTAAAACGTGAACCTAATTTCTCTCTGTTTTCCCCCACCCAACTCAGTTTTGTTATCAGAGGAGATTAAACTCTTTCGTTTCGTATTAGTTTTCTGAAAAGGTCCCACTTTATCGATGAAAAAATTCTAATAAAATTTTTGACAGAACGAGATTTTGCGGAGTTCTCTAATTTTATTTGTCGCAGAGATATGTATATCACTTTGAATTTGTAATTTATTGTTTTTTTTAACCTTTTTCTAAATTGAATTTTTCTCAAAATCAGTTTTTTGAAATTTCAACATATATAGACAGCCATATCTCGATGATTTTTTGAGCTAGAAAGCAAGGTCTTATTTTGTTGGGACTTTTGTTTAGTATAATATGCTCGTGCTCATAACTCTACAGGGTGTCTTTTTTGCAATGACTCCCCTTCCACCTGGTAAGTAGGCAACATATCCAGACAACATGTACCTATGTAGATATGTTTGCATACTTTTACTTTTGAAGGGACTAAGTTATAGTCAAACTTTAGAAAGTTTTCTATCTTTGATCTTTTTTTCTTCTTCTCACGACTGAAGATAGACAGAAAAGTGGTTACAATAGTAGTAGAGGGCAACTGTGGTAACTACAGAAAAACAAAATGGTCGGAAATGGTTCAACAGGGTTGTCGCGAAATACGATTGATACTCGCTCATAAACTCACGAGCTATGTGGATATAATGTAAATCAAAGCCAATACAAATCAGAGCGAACCGAACAACGTATTTTTGATCTTATCATTGTAGTTGTCGTGTCACTCTCTGTCTTTCTCTTTCTCTCTCTTCCCTCTTGTCTCTCCACGAGTCGCTGAAATCGCACTCGTAAGCTGTGTTTGAGGCGATTGATCGCACAGCTAGGGAACTAATAACCCGACAGGTTGAAAATCGAGATTCAGCGGAACTGCTATCCGAAAGTGAATACAGTGTCCGCCACAAGGGTGTTCATAAAATCAATTTTAATACAAATTATATCAGAAAATTTTCACATCTTTTCAATTTCCCCTGAAATGAGCCCTCTTAAGCTACTGTTTTTTGGTTTGCAATAGATTGTATATTGAATTTACCGTAAAAAAGGTCATTAGCAATTTTCTCGTATCTAGATTACCACTGCTCAAAATAGAGTTCAAGGTATCCCTGTTAAGAATTATTACTTTTTATCACGAATGCACAGATTATTACATTTTAACACAGATGCACAGACCTTATGAAGATAATAATTATCTTCTGCGGCTACTTGACCACTTCTTAGCGTTATATCAGTTTATGGAGCTTATTCACTTCCTTCCGTTCATCTGTATGTCCCATATTTTGAATGAAGACCCATGCAATCGGAGGGAGGTGTTTAGTATTTTTTAAAGTTTAATATGGGTATCCGAAAATAGGTTCCAAAGGTCGCTAAATTTGGGTTTGGTAACATTTGGCCATATTCCCCGAACTATATGGCGTATACCGATTGGAAGGAGGTGCTAGATGACAGTTGTGGTAACCACACAGAAAAAATTAACTCTGTGAAGTGGTAAAGTAGCTGAAGAAGATAATTATTATCTTCATAAGGTCTGTGCATCTGTGTTAAAATGTAATAATTCTTAACGGGGATAACTTGAACTCCATTTTGAGCAGTTCTAATCAGATACAAGAAAATGGCTACTTACCTTTTTTATGAGAAATTTAATGTACAATCTATTGCAAATAAAAACCCAGTAGCTTAAGAAGACAAGTTTCACGGGAAATTGAAAAAATGTGAAAATTTTATAATTTGTACTAAAATTGATTTTATGAACACCCTGTGGAACCGATTTCGACCTTTTTCCATTCTTTTTTTTCTTTCTGTGGTTACCACAGTTGCCCTGTACATTTACCTACTGGTACCATTTTTTTCTGTCTATCTTCAGCCGCGAGGGGAAAAAATTCAAAGATAGAGAGAGAATTCTAAATTATTAACGGCACAAAATGTCCATTTCTGGACCCAGAGAACTTTGTATGTACGTAATGTTTAATGTAGTAATTAATGAACTATCTTCTCATCTTCTAATTATTTATTTTATTGAGGATGATTTCAATCCTTTCGACAGAGAAAGACGTTCCTCGTGCGCTGCTCCCATTCAAGAATGGATCGGTTAATCTGTCTGTCTATCTGTCTGCCTGCCTGATTGCTTGTCCATATATTTGCCCTGCTGTATGTCCCTCTAGTGGACTGTCTTTTTGTTTTATTACAAGTCCTACAATTTTTTACTGTTAACTTCTCGATCCTTGATCTGTTTCTGATTCCATTTTCTTTTAGAAAGGTGGAGGTGCGAGACTTCTTGTTGGCCTGATAAATTTTCCGTGAAACTGTTAGTGACTAAATCGATTATTTTAAATTAGTTGATAATCGTTTTAGATTTACATTCTGTTATAACGAATCGGTTGTAAAGTATTTGAGGATCCCAAATTCAATTTCGATATTCGATTTGTCTTAATATTGTATTTTATGGCATTTTAAAAACTAATACCAAATTGAATTCTGGGTCTTCGAATACGCCACACGACCGATATTGCGTTTGGAATTTTTGAACACTTTATCAATTTGAAAATTTTTTCCAAAATACTGTCTGTCTAAAGCACTGAAACACAAAAGCATCCGATTTACATTCGGTGTATCCGAAGCCGACTTTAGGTTGGCTGTCGCTGAGTGCAAGATTTTTCTTCCTGCCCTTGGCCTAAACTGTAGAAGCGAGCTTTTAACGCTCTGTGGTAAATTATAGAACCGCTCTTTGTACTCAAATCTGAGAATCTATTATTCCCAGTCGCATCGCAGGCGCTATTCTGCTGTGTCTCGATTATATTAGGTCGAATTTTGTTTTCTTTTTTCTCAAATTTGCTGTCCTTAAATATTTGCAGCCCTGTGCGAGTGCACAGTTTGCACACACGGTAAATCCCCCGCTGGGTGAATCCCAGGGGTAGAGGTGAAGGGGAAAAAATCTCAAAGATGATAAGCTACGGGATATAGAATCGAGCGCATATAAAAATGGAACTCCAATACCCAAAATCCCATAAAATGAGAAAAATCTCAAACAACTGCTTTTCTCTTTCTAAGGCATGTGTGGGTCTATGCTGTTTGAAAGGGTTATTCCGAACCCCAATTTGCGACGTTTCTGGGGTCGATATGAAAAATGTACTGTATATCGTTTTTATAGAGGATCTGATGTAGAACAATAAACTTCGGTTGAAACTTTCTTCAATGTCCCACAGTACTTGAGATTTTTGAGGAAAAAAATAGGCTGTTTTGTATTTTGTATGAGTTCAAATGCTCCGAAAAAATATCAAAGAGGAAGGGGCGGGGACTTTTAGTATGTAAGCTAGGGTACCACCCTCAACCATTTTCAGCAAATTTGTGCGTGTTACCCCTTTTCTTCTGAAAATCCCTTTTTAGATGCAATTTGTCGGGACTTATTGGGTAACGTGTCTTCAAAACTTATGCTTTTCTATTTTTTTTTAAATATACTTTTTTTTTATACAAAAGTTAGTATCCTTATTTTTAAGGGTAATGCCACAATATCTTCCGAGTGCTTTCCTCAAATTTAAATCTTCAAAAATAAATAGAATCCTATTGTCCATCCTTTAAATCAGTCTCTAAAATTTGACAACCAACCCCCTATTGGTAGGATATTTTCAATTATTTAAATCTTTGGTTAGAATGTTGGCGTTGAGAACGGAAAGATAAGTTGAAAACTTGATCGGAGGTCAAACACTCATTTTTGTGAATGTATGTGTGAGTGTGGGGGGATAAAAATGTCGACTATAATATCAGATATTTCAGTATAAGCCCTCAAGATCCTAAACTTGATGAATGGCAGCTGGAATTTGGCGGGGGTCGAGTTTTTGAGGGGAAGAGCATCCTCTTCTCTCCCAACTTCTGCGTCACTACGGCCCTGATCATAGTAGGTCAACAAAGGTAAATTTCAACTCAGAAAATGTGACGGTATGCAACGAATCTTAAGAGATAAGGCACACGAACATAGATGGACGGCTAAAGACAAGGTTCGCGAAGGAATGCAGTGTAGAGCTAAGGGTGCGGATTTGTCGTCAGTTTGATACAAATTTCACTATCCAAAGTACGAATTCCAACAAGCCCCATAAAAAACGAATTCCCGTTTTATCGATTTAACTCTCTCTGTAGGCGCCAGTATATATATCTGTGAACCTCGTGACTCGAGTCCATTTCACGATATTAAAATTTGTTTTTCCATTTCGTGTCAGCTGGAATGATGGCCAGTGAAATCCGAAGGACACCGCACCGACTCAAAACGCAACCTTCAACACTCGATGAGTAACCGAATCGATGGAAACCTGTACTCGATATTTATATGTTATCATAAAAATCCACTTACTTCATTTCAAACATCGAGTTGCCGATAGCGTGTAAAATTATCGAACACGAGGTACACGCCGGTGGGCACTTTCATATTAATCAATTATTAATACAGAGGATAGAGGAAATTTCACGCGTGAATTGATAATAGACACTTTTACATAAATCACGACCGATTGTGCGACCAAATTATCTACTAATAAAGTAATAACTGATAATGCAACTCTAATCCAAATCGAATGCACAGTTTCAGAATATCAGTAATATGTAACTAAGTATTGCGAACAGTGCATTTGCCGGGTCGTTCATATAGGGGTTGAAGAATGTAACCTATCGACTCGACGTCCATTCACACCGAAAGCGGAAGGCGAGCGAAATCGCTAAACAATCGAACCTGTTGTCAGTAGAATCACGAGGGAAAAAATCTCGTAAACCTCGCCTCCAAAACTTTCAATTCGCCTCGTTATCAACTTAACGAATAATTTTTGATTTTTCTTTCCCTTTTCTGGGCCCACTAAGATTTATTTTTTGATTGGGGGAGGGGGTACAATCCATCTGTCTCCCCTCGTTCCGACACCACGTGTTTTTTCGTTACGGTGCTTGGTCCTCGAAGAAGGTGGAAACTACTGATCTTATTACACCATGTTGCGCAGTCGGGGGCTCGAGAACGCATTAATTTCCGGGAGTTGGCATCATCTTGATTAGTACACAGTAGCCCAACTCCTTATGCCAAAATTTAGCGTCCATAGAGGTTATAGATGATTTCCAAAGTCGTGCGGATTAGCTCTGTAAACAACATACTACATGTTCCTCAGAATTTAGATGAATCTTCACCGCCCCCCCCTTCCAGAAACAATATCGCAAAATTGAATTTTCAACGATAAATTGACGGACATTGATTTTATTGAAATCTGTAGAACAAAAACTGTTCCCGACTCGGTTTCCCACTGAGTGTTCTTTACTTTTTATTTATTTATTTATTTATTTTTTATTTATTTCGTAACTGCCTTCAAAATTCTCTAAATAGGGGGCTGAAAATAAATCTTTATTTTGACACGCCTGAATATCCCGCGTAAAACCTTTCCCTCTAATCCGGGCACGTTTTCTATCACGATAGCAAATGAGCACCCTTTGTTAGGTTTTCCCAAATAACTCGAAAAGTATGAAAGCTATTGGAATAGTTCAAAGAATCGAAAATACGTTCTTTAAGATTTTCTACAAAATGATACCAAACATGAGGCCTCGGATTCAAAGGAGAGTGCCACAAGAGGCCACACAAACCGTTGGTATTTTTCATTCTCGTTTTTTTCTTACCAAATGGATAGAAAATCATGTCTGATGAGAGAAACATTCATCCTACTAAAGTGATTTTGCTTATAATTTCTCCGAAAATGATACCAAATATATTACTCCTAATACAGTCGGTTCCGCTTAATTGGGACACATTGGGCGGAACCATTTTGTCCCAATTAAACGGCTGTCCCAATAAACCGAAATTATCAATTTTTTTTGTACAAACAGGATATTTTATGTGTATAATATACATTAATACAGATCGTGTAATAGATATAATGACATCACTGCAAAAAACGATCTAATTTGCTTTGGTGCAAATTTTTGAAGGTCCGACGCCGGATAAAATCAGCACAAACATCAAGTTCTGCTGCTGGACTTTCTTCATTGCCCTCCTGCATAAAATAAAGTCTTAACTGTTCCACACATTTCTTGACACATTAAGAAACTTTTCTAATTCGCGCACTGGAGTGTCAGGTGGTCTCTCTTTGATTTTATTCAAAATTTCAATTTTCTGTTGAAGAGTTAAATCGTTACGTTTTCGCGACATTTTGCTATGAAATCACTTGATATTACTGGTAAATAGAACATATGCACACATACCATTTGATAAAATCAAAATAACCTGACAAGTCTATGCATGCATGTGCATTAAAATAGTCTTATCGCTTCAGATTTTTGTTTCCTTTTTGTATTTTCAGGCAATAATATGTCCCTAATAAGCGGAACCATATCCCTATTAAGAGAATGAAAAATACATTAGATGGGTACATTTGATTTTGTTCTTTGGCTTTTGTCCCTAATAAATGGCTGTCCCAATTAAACGGCGTCCCAATTAAGCGGAATCGACTGTATAATGGAAACCATCACAAGGGGGAGGGGGTCAAGGAAGTTCGATTTGCCGAAATATTTCACAATTTGTGAGATATTTACCTGAATGTGGAGAAAACAGGAACTCTATTGGGACTCGAAATCAAAGTGGCTGCCATCTGGCGGATGTTTTGTGAATCCTTATGGAGTGATCAATGGAGAAAAAATAAATAGGTCGCGCGGGTTATGCGCGGGTCAGGCCGGCAACTGATAACGTACCTCTCATGTTTTACTTCAACGCACTTCTATTAATTTTGCTACCTGACATATTAAATTTTTAGTCGCAAGTTCAAATATGTAGCTCCCCACAGTTCAAATTTGAAACATGTCCGTCATTTCTTAATTTTATAACGATTTATTGAAAAATCCGTATTTCCCATTTACGGCAATGTTATTTCCATCTGTGATTACTCAACCTTTCATTAGGAAGTGCACATTAGCGCTCCTGTATTCCGTTCCACATCTCAATTCTTGTAGTCATTCTCTATGATGGTTTCCGTTATGTTAGGGGCATCATATTTTATATCATTTTGTGGGAAATTGTACACAGAATCTTTCTAATCCAATAAAAATGTTCGTCGTATCTCGTATAACTTCTCACTTATTTGAGAGAGGGGGGTTAGAAAAACGAAAAAATACTTACTTTTTGAATAACCCATGAGGCGCTCTTCTTCAAGGGAAAGGGGTGATGTTTGGTATAAATTTGCAGGGAATTTTAGATAACGTATTTTTGATCCAGTAAACTATTTCAATATCCCTCATACATTTGAGTGCAGTAAAATGGAGTCGCTTAGAAAGATTTTAGGTATATTGTAAAGAAATGTGGAGTTGGTGATATAGTTACGACAAAACTGACCGCAGCATCAGATTAGGCTCGAAAAATAGAATATGAGTGAAAAAAGTTTTGCCTACCTTTATTTGGTAAGGCGCTATAGCTATGTAAGGTTTTCAAAGTTAAACAGTGTTTTTGGGGTAACTTTGAACCTCCAATTTTTTTTACTTCTTGAAGTACAGTCCGAAGATAGACTAAATAACAAATTTTAGACATTTTCATCCAGAAACACCAGGGACATACCTCAAAAAGGTCATAAATACGCTCAAAAAGCAAAAAATGGAACACTCTTAGTAAAAATATCAAAATTTATTCCAAAATATTTCTTTCTTCGAATTCTATTTTGTTTCCAATTTATCTGGTGAAAAATTATTTCTAAATCACATTGGAGATCTGAGAAAAAATCGTAAAAACAAAAATTGAAATATTCTGATGAGAAAAATTGATAAGTTAAAAATAATAAATAAATAAAAAATAAATTTGAACACTTAATCGGCACAGGTTTTCATCGATTCCATTAATACCTATTTTCTCCTCATCCGCCCTTGATACTGGTTTTACAACGAAGGTGGAGGGAGGGGTTCCCCATAATCTTATTGTGCAAAATACTTGAGAGGAGATTTGTATTGTTTTGGCGCTTCCAACGGACTCATACGTCCTTCGACAATCCCGAGTAATGCTTCTTCGAACAAATCATCGGAATAATTCTTACAATAAATTTCTCTTCCCAACCTTCTTTTTTGTACGTTCAAGTCATCCGGTGACGGGGAAAAAAACATAAAAATTTCAAATAATGAAGAAACAGATAACCGGTTTTAAAGTTACCCCAAGCAACAAAATGAATTTTACAACCGAAACGGTGCACTTTGGTATATAACTGTAACTTCATCTTGAGGCGCCCTGGTTGGCCGAGTGGATGACGCGTTGGTCCCAGAATCCGGAGGTCCCGAGTTCCAGCCCACGTAGCAACTCGCCAGATTTCGACCTAGGCCGATTTTTAGGCCAGAAAGGAAGAGAGCTAAAACAGCCCTAACAGCCTCCCCGACGTCTCGGAGGTAATGCTCAAAAGGGTGGATTCCAGGGCTCAGGTTGAGAGCAAATCAGAAAAGAAGGAAGGCGCTGTATCCAATGCCGGACGTTGGCGATCATGGTTTCTGACACGCGACTCTCCTGGGCAGGTTTGCCGTTACTTTCCCCACATTCTTGTTGTGTTAGTTTTCCTTCTCTATTCCGTAGAGTGTGCAGCCGCAGTCCGCTTACTAACCACGCCTTCCGCAATGTTGAGTAGCTGTCCACGACATGCACACGCGCAGTGCCAATCATTCTGATCTGGTAGTAACACTGCCTGCGATTGTAATGCCTTGTACGTGTAAACTGAAGGGGATACGGGAAGTGCAGAGTTTCCACCTCGATTGATACTGTAGTTGTTGTGTTCGCTAGGTTAGTGGGAGTATTTGAATATCACTAGCTTTCCACCGTTGGTGGGACTCGAACCCGAGACGCAAGGATTGCGAAGCGGACACGTTACCACTTGGCCACACAGCGATTTGGCACATAACTATATATCATCCCAAAGGATGTCAAAATTGATCTATTGTAGTATTTACCTCGTGTAAAGTACGCTTTGGAACTGTTAAATATAATTTGGATATGTTTTTTGAGAAAACTTGAACAAAAAATTCATCACATCAGAAAAACAAATTGCACTCAAAGTTGGCTTCTAACCTTCTTCTACCAATACCCGGTGTTATTTTAATAGCTGTCAATGTGCGCTATGTAATGAAGAATCAAGGTTTCAAAGTTAGCACACAATTACAAAGTTACTCCACGATTACAAAGTTACCCCATTTTACAACAAAACAGGCATGTTTACGACCATGGTGGAAAATACCCGCACGGGTTGGAGAGGAAGGGCTTTACCCGATGAGCAAAATCCTACTATTTATCCGGGTAACTAAAGGGGAACAAGGGTATATCTACAGGGGAACAAGGGTAATCTGAGGGTAACTGAGGGTAACACATGGGTAACTTTTCCTCCGCGAGTAACTAGAGGGTAACTAATTGCGTAGTATCCTGCCAGTTACCCGTGTAACTAAAGGGGAACAAAAGGGAATCTGAGGGTAATTCGAGGGTAACAAATGGGTAACTTTTCCGCGGGTAACAGGGTAACTAGAGAGTAATTGATTGCGCATCGGGCATGAGGGTAATTTAGGGAGCCAGTCCGCACAATAATCCGTAGAGAAGCCTATGATCGCAATTCTTTTCCTGTTTAGGCTCAATGTGATGTTCATTTGATTGAACTGTTGTGTTAATGAGTGGCATAGTAAAGTTTATTTTTAGCCTCCTATTTAGAGCATTTTGTGGTCAGTTGCGAGAAAAAAAGTAACGAACCTTGTCAGTGGGGAAACGCATATTTTTGTTCCAAATCAGTGGCGTAAATACGGCGCGGGGGTTGGGGACAACCTCCCCTTTCCCGAACCCTATGTAAAATTTTTTATAAGTTTGTTTCTTTTTTTGTTCATTTAATGAAAACTGAATATGGTGAAAATATACCTACTTTTTATTCTATGATTTCAATACTCCCCCCCCCCCCCGAAGGAATGAGTAGTTACGCCACTGTTCCAAATAGTTTTTGTGCTTTATTGTCGAGAATTCATTCCGAAGTGCTGTTTCTATGGAAAGAAGTTTCACCGGAAATCGGGGGACATTCAGTACGTTATTCAGGGAGCTGATCCCAATAACTTTGTGAATATTTTACCATAAATTTGTCTATTTCTTGTTCTAATTTTACTGTACCAGCAGGTTCGATTGTTCGCCTATTTCGCCCACCTAGTGTGCTAATCTCACCAGCTTTGTGGATGAGAATCCCTTTAACAAATTTATCTATCCACGCCTTTTTAAGCGTTGAATTTGACTATCCTGTGTAATTGATCTCGTTAGATAATCCAATTAATTATTGTAATTGTGGAATACTAGGTTTCGCAACCGAGCAACATTCGAGTTAGCCGCGAAGAAACTAATCTCGACCACCGGAAGCCTGTATTTCATGCTAGAGCTGAACTTTAGTTCGCGTTTGGAATACTGGAATCGTGAATCGAGACGTTCAGACAGACGGCGACCCATGCCAGTTGCGGCGAAAATGATGCGCTTTCTCCGGTTCGCTGAAACGCAGCTTCTCTCGGCGGGTCACCGAGAGAGCTTTTCACATCGCGCGCTCGATCACGTCGGGTCGGGTCACATCGTTCTGTAACGCCTTCAAGATCTGTTCGAGGATCTCCCGGCGAGTTTCCCACGCACGGAAAATGAGAAGCCGATTTCAGAGCTCGGCCAATGATTCGGACACAAGCGACGTGAAGCGGCGGTCGCAACTGCCAAGTTCGAACAAATCAAACTTCTCGAAGCTCCTGGTCGGAAATGCGCCGGAAGCCCACGCGAGGAAGTCGCTCGCTCGTGCGGTGTGTGGTCGCTCTTAACCTACGGATATGTCCAACTGCGAGGGTGTTTTATCAGGTGTAGCTGCATTCATTGTTACAGTCAGTACTCTCGCTTTGGCCCGGCTTGTGTGCTGTGTGCAGTATGATAGTGTCCTGTTGTGCCATGTGCTTTGTGTTCGTGCGACAATAACACGCTGCGCATTTTAGAAGGCGCCGTGTGAGCTCGACGCCGGTGCTCGAAACACGCACCTCGTTAAACGAACGAGATACCGAAACACGTGGTAATATCATTGACTATTTTCAAGTGTACGGGTTTGAACAGAGTTGTGATGGCAGGTTCAACCCCTCACTGCAGTATTTAACAGATTAGTGCTACACAGCATAGGCGCAAAAGGGTGCTACCCCATTTGCTAGAAGCCCATTCCGCTGAAAACAAACTGAAAAGTACATAAATGGAAGAACTTTCTGGATTATATTGATACTTCTCCTTCACCCTCAAGGTCAGCTATTTGCGTTTACGAGTCCAGGAATTGGATCAAATAGTCTATAGTATTAGACTTGAAATAGGTATATTGAGAACAAACTGAGTAACAAGCGGGAGTTTGTTGAAAATTGTCGAGGATGCTGTCCAACATACTACAAGTTCTCACGCTTACCCTCACCCCTTCTGATAATCCTAGAGGGGTTCACACCCTTCTAGAACCATTTCCCCCTAGAAATTTCAAGTTTTTTATTAGTACTTTATTAAGGGCTGCCCGAGGGCATTTACTTAATACTATGACCAGGGACGCACCGAAGAGTTTTTCCAGGGGAGGGGGTAAAATTGTGAAAGTCCCAACTGACAGAACTCAGAATTCCTTCAAAAGCCAAAAAAATTTTTTTGACTTGTTGGATTTTTCCAACTGACTCAACTCAAAATTCCCAAGTATCAATGCAAAAGAAGAAAAACCTTTTGACCTTTTTGGGTTTCCCCAATTTCTCATCACTTCTCAACTCAATTCCCAAAATTCCAAAGTATCAAAGCAAAAAAGAAAAAATAAAAAAAAAACGGTTAACTTGTCGGATTTCTCCAACTCGCCTGATTGTAGTGGTAAATTTTCCCAACTGCTGAGTGAAAAATCCCTACAGGGGAGGGGGTAAGTCCCCCCCCCCATCGGTACGTCCCTGACTATGACAATGAATTTGACTAAAACGATTACTCTGGGCTTTAATCTCTCTGGGTGAGACGAGCTTTAGTGGGAGTCCTTCCAGGCGAGTGAGTGCTGGAAGAAAATCAGTAGGAATGTTGTTGGGCTTGAAGATGTTGATGAGATGCTCCGCGAACAGCTCAGCCTTATCAGGATACCTGTAGACCCACACATGTGTTTGTTCGAGATTTGCGGGTGAACCGTAAGAGCTGGGGGAGTTCACACTTTCTGGATGTATTCGTACGAATTCTGAATAGGTTTTAGGCTATAAAAAGTGTCGGTACACTCATTCAGGCCCGGCGAAACATTTTTGAGAGGCGGGAAAATTTTCGGGTATAATATACAAAAAATTCATTCCCAACTTACAACTCCCAAGTTCAAAACCAATACAAGCGAAACTTAAAATAAAAAATCCAAATGGAAGTGTTTACAACTTGAAATTTACTGAATAAGAGGATGGAGGGGGGGTGCTGCTAAGCGAGTGTCCAAAGGCGCTCACGACCTTAATCCGGCCCTGCACTTATTAGAAGAGGTATCACAAAATTTTGCCCTCTCTGGCCTGACGTTTCGGAAGTGTTTTACATTAAACTTCTTCTTGTTATGTTGAAATTTGGTGACTGTAACTGTCTTCCTTCAGAAATGATTAAGGGGTAGAAATCTGTAATCTCTAATATATATGAATGTGTTTGTTTGTCTCTGCCCCTTTCGGAGGATCCAGGGGCGTTAGAAATATGGTATCCACCCCTTTTGGCCATCGGCGACTCTAAATTCAAAATTACGCGCGACTCTGCTCGGGGTCCCCCTTCTTCCTGTTCTGTGGGGATGCTGAGGGTGCTGTTGGGGAGTGCCTGACTTAACGCTCACTGGTCTTCATGGGGGGTGGGTCTGCGTTTTCCGGGGTCTTCTGCCTGTGGTGAGTTTAGAAGGACTGCTAGAACAATATAAAAGTGCTTATTTATCTGTAGGTGTGTGTATTTGCTTGTTCGAGGTTGGCGGGTGAACCGATAGGGGGGAGGGGGTTCTTATATTCCGGATGTGTTCGTATGAATTCTAAAAAGGTTTCAGGCTAAAAAAATTAGTACGTTTATAAGGAGTGGGCACGAAATTTTATCTCCTTCAGACGCCTTAATTTTTCGACTTGGACTTTGCCGAAGAGTTTTAAATTAAACCTGTTCACACTTTTGAGGAGGGCGAGATGATGATGCCTGGCACACACTATTCGAGTTTCCGGCATTCGACCGAGAGAGGCCAGAAACGGAAATGCGGGCGGTGAGCCGCTTACAGGCGAGACCCTGACCCCGACAATGCTGAAGAGTAAAGCGGGAGATTATGCCTCAAGATGAACACGTAGTGACAGAGACAAGGGCAGAGGTCAAGGCACCCAATGCCGGGAGTCACCATCTCACCAACATCGACGAGGACGATGTCGCTGAAGACGACAGAGGAAGAGGAAGATCCGGCGCAACTCGACAGTGAAGAAGAAAACGAATAAAACGTCGTAGATTCGCCGCCGAGAAGAGGCGAGAGAAGAAATGGGGTAGAAGGGCTCCCTACCTCGAAGCGTTTCCTCTTATCCTGATGCAGACCCAATCGGGGTAATTCCAGGTTAGGGGATGCGATGTCCCGGGGCCTATATCGATTGTGTAAATTTGGGTCTGTATTCTGTAACTGTCTGAAATTATTAGGAGTTTAAAATGTGAAATCTTCCAGGAGAGCTCAAAATACCTTATTACATTTATATGTGATTTAACGCAGCCATCGGTGGCGTAGCGTCGGGGGAGGGGGCACATGGGGCATGTTCCCCCTCCCAATATTTTTACATAGTCCTCTAGTGTCGGCGATTTTTAAAAAATACCGCAATTTTCGTATTTTTCTCCTTTGAAAACTTTATTGTGCCCCCCCTTTGGGAACTCCCTAGCTACGCCACTGGCGGGCATAAAATACTTAGATACTGTTTCGTACCCATTTATTTATATATCATACAGCTCATTTTCAGTCCCACATCATCACCAAAACCCCTAAAATTTCAGTTTTTGGAAAATATATTTAGCATCTCTACTAATTATCTGACTGAATTACTGAAAACACCATCTTTGTCTGAACAACACAAACAAGAAGCGATAAACTGTAAACGGATCAAGATACTCCATTTGCAGTGAGATTCGAAGCTTTTTCCTATTGTGAATTTTCATACATTTCAGTGACATTGCCTACTGCATCAACTAACCACCTCGCGCTATACCGCTCATACACACACAGAAAAGAAACCAGTTGTTATGAGTACACACATTATTACTGATCAAACTTCCAATTTGGTGCACAAGTTTACCTACCCATCCCAGAAAAACATGTATCTACCCGGCATTAAGTAGGTATCTGTTGCGGAGGGTTGTACAGCGCGAGAAAATAAATGAAACGTCATGTTACGTGCCAAACGATAAACTGTTTATTGTTACATTCTGCTGCTCGTTCGCCTGCCTGTCTTCTTCTCTCTCGCCTCGCACCTCTCACAACCCTCTCACGCCTCATATCTACACCTGCAATTATAACAAAGGACATTTGGGTAATTACGAATTCGGGGGTATCTCCTGGATCTAGTGTTGGAAGAACAAACGAGAACGAGAAGAAAAACGGCATGTTCTCGGTTTTTGTTCTCAGCACAAGAACGAGAACAAGAACATGATGGGATAGAGAACGAGAACGAGAGACGGGAACGGGAACAGGACTAGGTTGGGAACAAGAACGAGAACAGGAACGTTGGTAATTATAGGGTAAGGAGAACGAGGAGCATGAATGAAAACCATGCAGTTAGAGAAGGAACGCGACCGGGAACGAAATGATTTTTGCGTTCTTCTAACACCTACGCATCTGGCGCGAAAGTAAAATTCTGAAAGCCTAAAACCATCAATTATAAATTTTTGAAATGAAAAAATCAACCTGCAGTACCCAGATCCAGTGCCGGATTTAGCCTAATTGCCTCGGTGGGCAGTTGCGCTACGCCGCCTATTTGATTGTGCGTTCAGAGTTTTTCTTCCGACTCTTTTCTTTTATTTCCCCTAAATTTGCCGCTGTCGTGGTGATGGTTAGCCTCTCGGGCTATTGAGTGTCGTTGCCGTTGATAGATGGTGAACAACGGGGTCCGCAGCGTGGCCCCTGGGCGGATCGAGCCCCCGATAATAGGTGATCGGCTCGACAAATAATGTGGTCGAGTTAGAGTTGAGTTGAATAGGTTTATTAAACTTTTCACCAATAATTTGAAATGTAGGTTGAATAATAATTTCAGCAGTTGCTGTTAGGCTTTTAGGTTACCGACACGACAGAGTATTAAGACTACACTTTGAGTTTAAATTTCTAAGTCCGAAAAGGTGCTGGATCAAGAGAGATCAGCGAGAGCTCCACCTGACATGAGCGATTTAGAACCAAGACCCAGACTGAACCTCCGTACAGGAGTTATATACTAATGATCGATCATTTTGACGACGATGTCTCCGCCTATGCGGAAGATGTCACCATGAGGTAAGCGGAGACACGAGGGACACGATGGCTATCTTTGAAGGCCGGCGCGTGTAGGCTACACGATTCAGAGCGAATGGTTTGAAATATAAGTGTGAAATATAGGTATAGAAATTATACATTGTACTTTCTTAGTTTTCTCGGATTTGCTTCTGGTGCGTGTGGGATGGCGTCGAAATATAGAATCGGCGGCAGGCAAACGTTCGCGAGTATTTTGCACTGTCGAGGCCATGGCCATGATGAAGAGTATCGATCGAGTTCTCAGAACTAGAGGAAGGTGTATGATTTTTCGACATTACGTTTTAATTACGATCGTGCGACCATTGGCCGTCTTGGTGACAACCAGACAACCACATGAAGGCCATTTGAGCATACACGTGCCATTGACGATTTCGGTTTGGTGAGAGATGCACACCCATTCTAGTGCGAACTAACACTTCTAAACTGTCCCACGAGATGTGATCGATCAAGGATTTGATGGCGTGAGCGAGAATGCGAATTCGCCTCACGACAGCCGCCCTCAGTCACTCTCAAATTTTTGCCGCCCTGGGCAACTGCCCGTTTTGGCCTTATGGTAAATCCAACACTGCTCGGATCTTGGAAGAACAAACGAGAACAAAAAGAAAAACGGCATGTTCTCGTTCTTGTTGTTCTCAAAACAAGAATGAGAACGAGATCATGATGGGATTGAGAAGAAGAATGGGGAACTGGAACAGAACCAAGGTGGGAACAAGAACGGGAACGGGAACAATGTGGAAATGAGAACGGGAACGAGAATAAGAACGTTGGTAAGGAGAAAAAAGAACATGAATGAGAACCATGCAGTTAGAGAAGAACGAACAGGAACGGGAACGATGAGTTTTGCGTTCTTCCAACTCTGCCAGGATCCTGTTGCTACCATTCAGAAAAATATGTGACAGCCTTAATGGTTGATTTAGGTATTTGAAAAATCGCGCACAGAACGAACAGCGATCGGACAGATAGCTGTCGCAAAGGTTGTAAATTTCTGCTGCAATGTTTCTGCGACAGGAATCTGCCAATACTAACGCCAGTGGTATATGTTCATGTAGTTTCTTGCTCGCAACGATAAAGCCAATAACTTGGCGATGACGGCCAGTAACAGCGTATTCATTTTTTCAGTCAACCTCGAGCAATGAAATTTCAAAGTTCTCGTAGTACAGAATATGCTCTGTTAATTTGAAAATAGTTGCGAGAATATTTATTCGCTCCGATCCGAATGGATATGTTTAAATGATATTTGCCAATCAATATAAATATTTAACGAACTAAATTCTAAATAATTAACGGGGCTGTTTATATGTTTCCAAAAGCGAATAATGTTTCGTAGATTAGGATCAGCTGGTTGGTATGATCGTTAGCGAGCCAGTGTGAACTTGGTATTCGTGCCTCAAGTCAAGGCCAAATTTCTCCAATTAGCACGCCACAATTTCTTCGCGACCAGACCTTCATTTTACACTATCTCAGCACCGTACATCGTTTGTCTCTCTCTCTCATCGTACATCCGAAATGGATTGTTTGAAAAAGCCATTGTACTCCACGTTCATAGGAGTATATTTGTCTTCCACTTCCGGAGACTCGGCTCGGTCAAAATAAATCACCTTGTTGGAGAGACTGCTCGTAGACGTAATACATTATTATTCAATCTAAGACAATAGTAGTTTTAGTATGTAGAACGTGAGTTACAGCGCAGTCTTTTTTTTTTTTTTTCTTTCTTTATTTTTCAAATTCTACACCCGAGCGAAATAACCGGTCCAGTTCGTTTATTTTTCTCTCACATTTTCAGCCTTCTTTATCGATTCAGTGGTGAACTTTTCAGTGCCGGCGATAACGCCGCCGCTCAGACCCGTGCTATTTGTCTTTCTCGAGGGCACTCGTTCATCTCGCGACGAATAGCTGGCTGCAGAATGCTGTCTGGGCACTCTTACAGCTGCAGAGTGCAGACATCTGCGCGCGGATTCTGTACTCGCAGTGCGGTACGCACGCTGGCACACCTCTTCGCGGTTTTCCGCTGAATCTTCTCCATCTTTACTCTCCTGTAGGATATCTTGATGGTGTCGGCAAATACAGGCGCCCCGTATAGGAGGACCGACATGATAACGTTTACGTATATCTTTCTCTTCACTTCTCTCAGTCCTTCAAGTTTCGACATTAGATGGGACAGCTGTCCGGCTGCTCGATCTTCCGTCTCAGCTGTCCGCCTAAAGTGCTCTTGGAGCAGCAAATTCCCGTCGAACCACAGCCCCAGGGACTTCAGGCCTGCACACAACCCAATCTCCACATCTACGACAAAGGTGGGTGGAATGTACTTGCGTCGCGTCGTGAACCGTACCGCCTTCGTTTTCTGTACTGCCGAGCACCGCCCTGCCGACTCGATCCAGTCGGTCAGCATCTCCAATGCCTGGTTAACTTGTCGCCCGACCTTTGCTGTCGTCTCGGCTTGGCACAACACCAGCGTGTCGTTGGCGTGGCAGATGAGCTTGATGCCTGGTGGTAGTGCCAGGCCTCAGCAGCCTGTTGAAGGCGACGTTCCACAGAGTAGGTCCGAGTACTGATCCCTGTGAAACGCCGCAGGTCATTTCCTTAGTAACAGGACCGGCCACCGTTCCAATCCCTATTTGGCGGTCGTCGAAGTAACTCTGAATGATGCACACTAGGTAACCAGGTACCCGCGCCAACTCCAACGCCTCCATGATGCGCGGATACGGTATCGAATTGAACGCGTTCTTGATGTTGAGGCTGACCGCCGCGCAGAACTGCCGCTTACGGATCGCCTTCTTCGCCATGCTCTTCAACGTCAGCGCAGCGTCTGCAGTCGAGCGGTCAGTTCGAAATCCGTATTGACTGCTCGAAATTGTCTCCCTCTTCCGAAAGTGCTCAATACCCATAGTACCATAATCCCCCACCAGATAGTGTCATAAACAGGCGAGATATTGAGGTGGGCGATATTAGAGAACTGGGCGATATTTGGTACCTTTACCCGTACAGATCTACAAATTTTAAATCAAAGGAATTTATTCCTATTTGTACATTTAAACATTATTTTTGAGGGTTATTTTAAACATTTTCAGAATATGTTACAAAAATTGTTCAAACTAGTCACGAGTCTCCATTACGTTCTAAACATATTTTGGTCCGTCGGTCAACCGCAATTTGTTGGGCCTAGATTTTTCAATCTACACAAATAACATTCCTTATTACTAAATTAATACCGCCCCCCCCCGCCCCCCGAGTGCATTGAGTGAAATTTATTTTATGAAAATTATGTTCAACCACTTTCCATGATTTTTAATTTTTTTCTGTGTGGTTACCACAACTGTTATCTTGCACCTCCTTCCCATCAAGATACGCCACAGTTCGGGGAATATGGCCAAAATGTTATCAAAACCGAATTTAGTGACCTATGGAACCAATTATTGCATACCTGGTGTGGTGGGACGTATGGCGATGCACGCATGCCAAAGTGGCCCCTATGACACCGCACCCCCGGCCACAGGAACTACCCTTTCGAGTATTGCGTCAGTGACCGGAGGGACGCCTTGGGGCCGGGCCTGAGCCCCCATTTCTACGTGCCGGAACGGTGCGCGCGTCCTACCAGGGCCACCATGGGGTTCCCTAATGACCGAGGTCCGCACTCCCTAAGCGCTCGCCTGGAAATTTCAGGTCCCCCATGGCCGGACGCGCTGCCTCTCTTCACTCACCCCTCACCTCCTCGTCTTGGTCCGTGTGTCGACGCAGGCAGGTGGTGAATTATTGTACACCTATATTAAACTTTACAAAAGACTAGATCCCTCTCCCCTCATTGCATGGGCCTTAATTTCAAATATAGGTTAGATAGATGACAGGAGGGAGGTGAATAAGCCCAACGAACGATATAACTCTGTGAAGTGTGTAATGACGACACACTTCGTCGTCCTCAAAATTCTCGATTTGCAAACGAACTGTCCGAATGCCTCCGCAGGTAGAACGCGCGGTCTAACTAACATTCACCCTCGCGAACGTGTATCGACTTCATCCCTCCCGTTCTCCGCTTCCTTCCGAAACCGATTCTAAAACGTCCGGAGATGCGATGCTCGCGCGACCGGCTACCTATTGTCCTTCGGCCATTAGCCCCGGTATTCATACTGTCTTTTCGGTCTCTTTCTCCCGATATCGGCGAATTCGGTCTTCGAGCCGCAGCCACATTCTTAAGCGTTCCGCTTTCTATCCAATCCCCCAGATCCCGCGACCCGAAAAGACGCCGTGCCTCCCAATATAATCTCTGTTTTCCACCCTGATTCGACACACTCGTCCGAGATTCGGTTGGCGACTCTCTCGCTGAACCATCGATTCGCGTCTCGCTTTGCAACGCTGGGGCTAAGTTCGTGCTTCTCCTCGCCGTTCCTGTGGATATCTCTTGCCACCTCGTCCAGCCTAAAAAAACCTATCGTCTAGCCTAGAAACTTCTCTTCCCCAGCTTAACTCTGTTACTCCATAAAAACTTCTCGCTTCCTGTCAGCCTACTAATCGCCGCCCGGTCGTCGCGCCGCTGGGTTCTCTTTCCGCCTAAAAAACTTCTAATCAAGGCCTACACTTCTGCTTAACTCTATGCGTACCTGTTCGGTATCCAGTAGGTTGCAAAGAGCTAAGTAAGATCCGGCTTTACTTGCTACTGCATAAGTAGCAAGTACACCCATTGTGCCTTTTCCTGCCTTCCGCCTAAAAAACCCCAGGCCTACACTTCTGCTTAATCTCTATGCGTACCTGTTCGGTATCCAGTAGGTTGCAAAGAGATAAGTAGATCCGGCTTTACTTGCTACTGCATAAGTAGCAAGTACACCCGTTGTGCCTTCTTCTGACCTTCCGCCTACACTTCTGCTTAACTCTATGCGTACCTGTTCGGTATCCAGTAGGTTGCAAAGAGCTAAGTAAGAGCCGGCTTTACTTGCTACTGTATAAGTAGCAAGTACACCCGTTGGGTCTTCCTCCAATCCTTCGCCAAAAACATCCCGGCCTACACTCTACTTACCTCTATGCGTACCTGTTCGGTATCCAGTAGGTTGCAAAGAGCTAAGTAGATCCGGCTTTACTTGCTACTGCATAAGTAGTAAGTACACCCGTGGCACCTTCTTCGGAACCCTTCTCGACCTCCTTTTCCCCCGGATAAGCTGCTCCTCTTCACACCTCCTTTTTCCCTTACGACGCACCCCTTAGTCTGAGTTGCGAACAAGTGAACTAGTTAGGCCGCACGGTCACCACGAACCTGTACCACCGCCGTAAGCGCCGCGTACCGCCGCATTAAACACTTACTCCGTGTCAATTTTATTCGCACCCTGAAAACGTTTTGCGTAATCTTAGGCACCGCCGCGCCGTAAAGTGTAAAATAACGTAATAATCGAAAACATTCTTGTATATACGTATTTACCCCCTCTTATTTTTCTGTGCATAGTGTGAACATATCGTCCGAAATTCCCCACCGTCGTTTTTTTTCTTTCTGATTGCTTTCGTGTAAATTTGAATTTATTAATACATTTAATCATCCCCGCAATTTGTGTATTTCTGTGCCGCGAATTGATCTAATTGTGCCGTTCCCGAACTCAAAACAACATGTCGACTCGCGACGAGGCACGAGCCTCGGCCAATTACGAGGCGTTCCGGTCCCTCCGGAACCGTCGGGTCCCGTTACCCACCGGCCGAATTGCCTCCTCCGCGGGCCAACCGGGCCGGAGAGCTCAGCTTTCACGACAAGTGATAAAGTAGCTGAAGAAGATAAGTATTATCTTCGTAATAATTCTTAACAGGGATATCTTGAACTCCATTTTGAGCAGCTCGAATCCAGAGATAAAAAAAATTGCTAATGACCTTTTTTACGGCAAATTCAATATACAATCTATTGCAAATAAAAAACAGTAGCTTAAGGGGACTAGTGAAAATTCTCTGATATAATTTGTTCTAAAATTGATTTTATGAACACATTGCTTAACTGATTTTTAACCGATTCCGACCATTTTTTATTCTGTGGTTACCACAACTGCCCTCCACTATTACCTGCTGGTACCACTTTTTTATTTATCTCCGTTGGTGAGAAGAAAAAAATTTCAATGATAGAAAACGTTTCAAAATTTGACCATAATTTAGCCCCTTCAAATGTAACAGCATTCAAACATACCTACATATTGTCAGGGTAAGTTGCCTACTTACCAGATGGAAGGGAGTCATTGTAAAAGAGACCCTATATTTAAAAAAATGGAAGGGTTACGTGGGGTGCAGGGACTTTTACATGGGGGGCGGGTCTGCCTCCTGGCATCAGCCGAAAAGGTGAAGAAATTTTAATTTATTCCGGTAATAGAAAGTATTACACCTGTAATGTTGTAAAAGTGAAACGAACGCCCCCCCCCCTTCATACCAAGTCTAGCTACGCCACTGGTGGGGTGGGTGTGGGGTCACCTTCGTGGGACACTGCCTTACAAGCGTAATAGATAAATAGATTTCCAATTCGTGCCCCGATTTTTTTTCCCTTATTTACTCCATTGAATGGCGAACACAGCACGGGTTCGTAAGAAAGAAAAAATGAAGAAACGAACTGGCGCACTACTGGACCGGATCGAAAACCGCAAGCTCGTTTGATATCAGGCGTTCCTGATTCGATGTGCGCCTATTCGGGCCATTTCCGCAAAACCGTCAAACAGCCGTAAAGCAGCCCTGCGGTAATTCCTTTTATTTATTACCTTACCAAATTAATTGGTTCGCTTACAACGTTTGTACATCTTAATGATGAAAAGCGAATGTATTTGCGGTACCCTCCATCCTTCGCTTGACAAGGTTATTGTCATAATTCGTAGACCTAGGCTGAGATTTTTTTTTTTTGGCGTCGAACTTTTAGAGAAGGCAACATCGCACGCACGCAGACAGAGACGACGCAGAGTCGAGACGCCGCTCATATTCGGGTCGATCAATTTTGGGCGGGACTTGGACGTTCTCGGCCTAACATTAGTTTTGAAAAACAGTTAGCAGCCGTATTCGCCCGTCTCTGTGTCCGTCGAGCTTTCCTGTTTCCGCTGTGGCAAAATTTAATTTTCTTTCGAACTGGGATAGGCCACCGCCGGCCATTGTGATCGACGAGCAGCTAGTCGAGTAGTGTTCGGCGTTTCAGTTGCGGACCGCGAATCGCACATCAGTGTCGAAAAGTTTTCGGTATCCCGTGCTCCGACTTGTACTTCCGCCTGCGACACCAGGTAAGTGTGGCCGAAGCTCGCCAAGTGAAAGCACAAAGTTACAACTGTTGCTTTTCGAGTCGGTCGGTGCCTTTTGTGCGAGCAGATCCTCGCAGTAGGCCGGTTCGCGTGTAAGGCGATCGCATACAGATATATATTTTCCGCCGTAATTTATGCGGAATACAGGAAGCCAGCTCACCGATATAGTTTCCATTTTCCATTTCGTGCCCGCGTAAATATGGCCGACCGCGTGTGCCATATTCACGCTTCGCAGATGCAAGCTTAAGTTCTTTTTCACGGTTCGCCAATACGGACGAATTTAATTAGATTTTTTTTTTTTTTCGTTCGGCGCATTCTACGTTTATCGTATATATTTTAGTGTTGCCGCGCGCGGCGGCCACGCGAAAAAGTAAAATTCGCCGCGATTGCGATCTGCGGCGTACGGCGATGACGCGATACTGCGAGCGCCGCGGTTAACCGACGTGAAAAGTATAATCTGCTTATGGTAGTTAATTAAGGCGAAAAATAAGGTGGACGAGCGGAAAAGCAAACTCGTATAACGCGGTTTGTCCATCGCGATGATACCCCAGCTCTGTACCATTTCGAGAAGGCCATTTCGGCTGATACGTTCCATCGCGTTCGCTGTCACTTTATGCTTGACCCGTGGTCGCAGCCACGAAGTTCGCTCGGTTACGTTACGCCCATCGTCCGAATGAGGAATGTCCATATGTGGAAGCTCGGTGACTCCAAGGCCTCCACGGTGTATTGTAATCGAGAGGGCAAGTCTATCCGGGCATTGTCAAATTGGCGCAGACGTTCCTCCTCAGAGGTATAGCAATGTTTAGTGACCCAACCCCTGATAAATTCGACCCCCTTTCCAGTATCATAGCAAACAGAAAACAGATAGGTCTGTGTTGACTACTTACTTCTAAAGGAAGAAAACCATCGGGCCAGGATGCCAGGAAGCGATCCCTTATTAGCCTATTCCCTTCCTCTTCCTCTTCCTCCTCCTCCTGAAAAGTGAATATAAGGCACTACAGAGATAAGTGTGATCACCCGCCATTATTATTTACACTGTGCGTACTGCGTAGTCCCCTATTTAAACATACGTAAGAGGTCAGCGCGTCCGGCTGTGGGGGACCTGAATTCCAGGCGAGCGCTCGGGGAGCGCGGACCTTAGTTAGCAGGGAACCTCATGGTGGCCCTTGCGCGCACCGTTGCGACACGGAAAAATGAGGGCTCGGGCCCGGCTCCAAGGCGTCGACCAATCTGTAAAGATATTATAATAACCTTGTCCAACATTGGTGCAGTGCTGCAGTTTGATTTTTCCATTTAAAAAATATATAATTGGTTTTAGGCTTCCAGAATCTTTTACCTTTGCCCCAGCCGCAAAGGTGTTGGAAGAACGTCAAAATCATCTCGTTCCAGTTCTCGTTTGTTCTTCTCTAACTACATGGTTCTCCGTGCATGTTCCTCATCGTTCTCCTTACCTTAAAATTACCAACCTCGTTCTCGTTCCCAACCTGGCCCTGTTCCCGTTCCCGTTCCCGTTTCCCGTTCTCGTTCTCATTCTCATTAGAACAAGAATATGTCGTTTTTTCTTCTCGTTTTTGTTCGTTTTTCCAACACTGGATTTATGTTAGTCTTTACGAACAAAAATAATTTTTCTGTTCACTTTTCGACAGACCTGATATTGCCGATGGTTTCTTGCCCTGGCCCATAGAATTTTCGTCCCGCAGAAAGCAGACGCGTCTTATGTACTTGAGATAAATGGTTTTAGGCACTTATTATGTCTTTAACTTTTTCACTTTTCCTCGTGGCCTAAGTCAGTTTCTGACGGTTCTGAGATAGCAGCGTAATCTGGTAAAGAATATGATGAAGTAACAATCTAGTCGTGGTTTAAACACTTTATCTCTGTGTTAGGTTTGATGTTCTATGCATTTTACTGAAGTTTGTTTTCAAAGTGTCCTATACGTATGCTGTTGCAACTGCTGATAACAGTAATACAACTGCCTATTTATTTTTATTGTGTGAATGCAGTATTTTATGCCAAAGTGGCCTCAGTCAAGTAGGTCACCAACTTAGACAGTTCTTCTTATTTTCACAGCTACTTGGATGATAATCAGGGACTGGAATTTTCGATACAAACCTCTTTTTGTTTTCTAGCTTAGCCTATGCGGTCTATTGAGGTTTTCTGAACGAATCAGGAAATTCTGAAATCAATGAGTTAACTTTGATAATAGTTATTTTCGTTACAAGTGGGTAAAGTAAGCAATTTTGCCTGCAAGTGCAAAGTTAACAAAACGAGCCGCAGGCGAGTTTCGTTAAGTGCACGAGCAGTGTTGGCTCACTTTTCCACGAATGACGAACGTAGTAGCTTTATCCAACATAATAATGAGGAGTGTAGTTGCGAATTGCAAGTCAATACACGAATTGACATACGTGCACATTCGCATCGAAATAGTAGCTAGACGATAATTTTTATGTTTCAATTTCTGTAATTTGCAACATATATATCAATTATAGTCGGTATTCTTATATTTTACTTAAATTTGAATTGTAACATCATAAGAAAGTATTCTTGTTATAAGGAAATCCGCATATAGTGAAATTCATGCTAGGAGCTCCATCTTCCCGAGGCACTACATTTGTGAGCAAAATGTTTTGAAGAGAAGCGTGCGATAAATTCACAGTTAGAGATTCCAAAATTCTCAGAAACGTAATTTTCGGTAAGGTGTTGTGTTGGACAAAGGCTTTGCTATTGCTTTATCATTACATTGAAAATGTGACTAGCTTTCATAAGCTGCATGGCTAAAATGAATGGGTTACCGATATTCTTGACGGATGAAGTTAAATATAACGTCCACATCGATAGACATATTCATTTTGCGTGACAAGTACATAAATTACCTATTAAAATTCAAAAATCTACTCAAAATCAAACGATTACATCCAGTTTTATCAGATCACGTTTGTTTAGCGATTGTAGCACTCCTACAAGGCATGTAATTCACGAATGCGACTTTTCGTGTTTTCGTCACGTGTTGTAGGCAAGCCGTGAGGTAAAAATTTTTACCTCACTCTCCATTTCAGTCAAATAAAAAAGCCAGTTTACTCATTCGATGCTGTTTGGAAAAATAGTCTTTATCAATTACATGTTGGATAAAAGGTTTTTTTTTAAATATTTTCTTTTAAAAATGACATTCTCGCCTAAAATTGATGTTTTAGAAACCTTTTGGGACCATTTCGGGTAGAAATCCGATTTTAGAGACTATTTTGTCAATTTTACATTTTTTTGGAAAAATTATTTTCAGTTTTCAATTTTTTGAGAAAACAATGTCTAAAAATCCATTTCATTAAAAAAAATCGTAACGACCTTACTATTTGTTGCATTAAAGTATTTTATTTTAAAATTGTTACGCTGTACATCGGTTGGGAGGAATATGAAAATTAGGTTCAGTTTTCCAAGACCTTTCTTTAATTTGATACCCTTGAAGCCATAAATGGGGAGTTCATCTGTCAAAAGGGCGTCCGTTCCATAAGAAATACATTGAACGGACGCCCTTTTGACAAATGTAACTCCTCAAATTTATAGGGACTTTTTAGGAGTATTTTACTTTTTCTGAAAATATTTTCACTTCTATCACTTTTTACGGACTATTTAGGGTTTTGTTAAAGACTTTTGATAGGCGGCCTTTTTTTTTGTTTGGATCCTTAGCACCTACAAGTCTGAGTTATGATGATAATTTTTTCACACTCGATTGGTACTATCATTACCTGTCGATTTATATAATTTCCGCCTTCATCTTTTTGGGGCGTACAAGCTATTTTTCAAAACTATTATATCGTAAGAGCGTTTTCTAGTAGCAGCGTTGCATCGCGAAAGAAGCTCTTTTAACCAGACGTTGCCGCATTAATGCAAAAAGCGACGATGTAACTGTGACTAGTTTACTTTTCATTCATAGTATGACTGAGAAGTTACTATTCACTCATGATATTACTGAAAAGTTACTTTTTACTTATAGTATGAGTGAAAAAAACGAACGAACGAACAAGAAAATACAAAAGCCCTGATAATAACAGTGTGTATGCTCCGACTCTGGGCCTTTCAGATAACGTTCAGTACTCAGCTTGAAACCCTCGGCTCTTGACTGACCAGTCTCTGAAAAGAGTCCAGGGTACTCTATTTTCAGAAACGAAATTTGACTTTTTCAGTTTGAGGAGGTGGAGAAGAAAAATTTGCAGACAAACACTTTTTGAAAGCTAAAAATTCGCCGAAAAAAATTTTTAAAAACTTCAAATTTGCCGATTTTTTAATCAGTTTGCTTGAGTCATCCAGTTGAACTAAATGAATTTCAACAACTTCAAAAATTTGACAGGTTTCTCCAGTTCGAAAATTTTATACATCAAATTTTGAAAATTCAGAAACAAAATGTTATAAACTGAAGAAAAATTTCATAAATTAAATTAAAAAATTGTTAATAAAATAAAGAAATCTAGAAAAGAAATTGAAGAAAAAGAAAACAATAAAATGAATATAAAACTTAAACACTTGTAAAGGATCAAATTTCTATATTTAAGTATTTATTTTTAAAATTTGAAAAATATACTAAATTTGAAAAAAAAAGTGTGTTGAAAAAATTTTATTAAATAATTAAAAATGTACCGAATTTGAAAATATTTCTAAATTTACACATTTAACTAAAGTTGGAAGAAAAGGGGCTTCAGTTAAACCAGGTAGTCTAAAGTTTCCAAACACTTACGTTTTACTGTGAGTCAAAAAATAAAAAATGAAAATAAATTCATCGTTTTTAGTGAAGACTCGTTTGCTCTCTAAATACAGGTGACATTGTTATACGCGTCGAATTTTTAAACTTATCGAATTGTCAAATTCACTAACTCGTCCAATATTCGTTCGTTAAGTTTGCCAAACTATTTTGTTTTTGTTAAATTTTGAAAAACCTAAAATCAGTAACAGGAATGAGGGGAATATATCGATAGAGGTATCTTCCCCAGCACAATAATGGTGTGATGGGACGTATGGCGATGCACGCAAGCCAAAGTGGCCCCTATGACACCGCACCCCTAGCCCTGGAAACTGCCCTTTCGAGTATCGCATCAGTGGCCGGGGGGGGGGGGGTTCCCAGCCCAATAAGACATAAGAAATGACTAAATTTCTCAAAAAATTTTCGCTGGCTCAGCTCGGGTTCAAAAATGACATAATATTTTATAGAAAAAATTTCGACTAGCCTTCCTTCTAAAACAGCTTCCTATTTACAGTACTGTTTGAAATCAAGAGAACGGGTTTTAATATTTTAAAATAATGTGGAGTAGACAGAAATCATGTTACATACCACATGCGCCAAGATTTCAAGTTGTCGACTTTGGTTTGATGTGGTCTTCTCAATCTCAAAAAGTTGAACCAAGTCACCGATAGTCTCAACGGAGCCACATAGAGTTTTATGAAGTCTTACAGCATAGGTTTAGTACTGATCAAGAGGGTGTCAGTTTCGATTATGATAGCTGAATAAAGTCGAGGAAGAATTCAAATAGAACAAGAGATTTGACTGTAATTCACTTAACACAGAGCTGAGGAGGAACAGGCGCCCATAAAAATTTACAGCTTACAAGACAATTAGTCGAAGTCGTGTACCATCTCTCTTACTTATTATTCGTATCAGTCCACAGTTCCTCCTCGAAAGTGAGCAAACATCGAGAAGAGATCTTCGGTAACTCAACTCGTTCTCACTGTCCTCACGACTCATTCGCCATGTTTGGCAGTGTTGTCAGATTTGGAAAATTTTAACTTTTCTGGTACAGTGTTTGGGGATTTTCAACAACTCTGGTACGTTCTGTCACATTTTCATTATTCTTAGTCGGACCTGATACATTTTCTAGTACCTTTTGTCATTTTGTGGTTCGTTTTGGTACATTTTAACATATTCAGGGTACATTTTGAAGATTTCGACCAAAATAATTCCTTCTATATTTTGGTACTATCTCAGAGATCACATATTTTATTCGGTACATTCCATTTGAATTCTGGTACAATCGTGGAAAATTTCTTTTTGGTACATTATTCAACTTTGCTCATTTGGCAGCATTGATGTTTGGCCATAATTGAGCACTCGACTAATAATCTGTTCTCGTGTTCGCAGACTCCCCAACGACGTCATGTGGCAACGTAAAGCAGCCGCTCGTCAGCAAGAGGCCGAGGACAAATCGCTGGCTCGCAAGCACGCCGATCAAGCGACCGACCCGGTGGAGAAGCTGCGCTACCTGTGCCTGGCCCGCGGCTCCACCGGGATCCTGGGCTTGGGACGGTAAAATCACTCTTTAAGTAATTAACTATCATCAGCTGCTCGCAGGGATGTTCCCATAGGGGGGGCTACCGGGGCTCAGCCCCGTCTCAAGAATTTTTAGGAAAATCGAGGAGAGGCTCAGCCCCTCCTCGAGAAATTACCTAAAATAAACAAAATTCAGTCTTGTAAAATCAAAAATTCATCAAGATACTAGTCGATGATTAGACTTTGAAAAGTGTAATGCAAAAAAGTCCGACTTCAGCGTTACTATTGGTCCCTGTTGTAATTTTATAGTGTTGTTAATTGTTGCATAATATTTTTTTGCTGTTACATTTTTACGTCCTTAACCTACCACACCGATAGTGATAAAAATACTCAGGATTTTTAAAAAAATGTATTTACTAAATAAACCGTTGTACCCACTGTAACGTCTGTAATTATTTTAAATTTTAATCCATTTTGTTGAAAATAAATTTTTTTGTACTTTTTATAAATTTATTGCGGTTTTATTGCGAATTTATAAACGATGACCTATTTTGAAGCGAATATGACCTTTGACTGAGATGTTTTTTTTTTTTTAATGAGGGAAATTATTCATAATTTAGAGCCCCCCTCAAAAAAATTCATGGGGACATCACTGGCTGCTCGCATCTGGTCCTCTTTCGTTCTCGCCTCCATTTCCAGCCGATTTTCATTCCCATTCTCACGTTGCAGCGTGTTCCGCCGGATGGACGACGACGGCAACAGGGCTCTCAATTACGAGGAGTTCGAAAAGGGTATCCGAGAGACTGGACTGGCTCTGAGCAAGGAGCAAACGAAGCAGCTGTTTTCGCGGTTCGACCAAGACGACAGCGGAACAATCGATATGACCGAATTTTTGATCGCGATTCGAGTAAGTGCGGGGATCATTCCCCGGGAAACTGAGAATATTAAGGCGGCATCCCTCCTCTCGAACACTATATTCAACAAGTTTACAGAGTAGGGGAATCAAAATTTAGAGAGGGGACTTTTGCACACGACGATGGACGCCGTGTCCATGGTGAAAGCACTGATATCCACGACTACGGACAAAACGGCTTTCAGAATTTCTTTTTCCAGGAAATTTCTGAAAATTGTACAATCACATGCGCTAATGACTACCATCAGGCACCTGGACAATACCACCTAGAGAGAAGGCCTGGATACTGAACTCGAGAGTAGCGATGACGTCACGCCCAGTAGGCAGTCGGTGTACTTGCATTGCTTATATGGAAAATACGCGTTTTTTTCACTTTATTTGAAGATAACTCGATAAATACTAATTTTTACAAAGAAATGCAAGTTACCAAAATGTCTTCTCCATTAAATTTCCTTTCTGACGAGTGTAGGTTTAAGGCTGTAAACGCGGTCTCTTTCATTATTTCAATGATTTAATTTTCGTATATAATTACGCGCTGTAGTTTCAATCAATAAAATGCGTTTTTTCACTTTATTTGAAGATAATTCGATAAATACTCATTTTTACAAAAAAATGCGTGTTACAAAATTTCTTCTTCTTTAAATTTTCTTTTGGATAAGTATAAGTTCAAGGCTGTAAACGTAGTCTATTTCATTATTCTAATGATTTAATTTTCATCTAGCTCCGTCTCCACCTTTTAAGACATTTGTCTTGAAACCATATTCGGTATTTCCTTTTTATTCTAACCATTTTGCCAAGTTTCATGCGAAGATCAGATGAAAATTGAAAAAAAAAAAGCTATACCGATAACACGTAATTAGTGTATACACTATACAATAATACTTAAATCATGGAAATAATGAAAGGGACTGCGTTTACAGCCATAAACTTACACTAATCAGAAAGGAAATTTCATAACCTGATTTTTTTTTTTTTTTTTTGTTTGTAAAAATGAGTGTCTATCGAGTTATCTTCAAATAAAGTGGAAAAAAAAACGTGTTTCCTCCATATACGCAATGTGCACAGACTAGCACAGACTGACTACTGAGCGTGACATCATAATTCAGTGTCCTGGCCTTCTCTCTAGGTGGTATTGCTTGCATCGTGTTCAAAGTAGGGCTGTGAAAAATCCAAAATTTTTCTTATCGATTTAGATCGATAATTCTATAATTTTTCTAGATACACAATCTACAGAGTCTCCATTTCTTTTAGTTGAAGCCTGTAGCCTGCACTCATGCAGCCTGGAAATCCGGTATTGTTAACAGGAGCCAAATATACACGAAAATGAGAAATCAGAGTTGAATTGCTGATAATGTTCTTCTTACAAACCAGGGTTGAGCAGGATTTAAATTCTCGTGCATTTTAAATCCAAATTTCCAAAAATCTTGATTTTGGATTCCAAATCCTGTTTCAAAAAGGATTTCGGATTCAACTCCTAATTATTAGCAAAGGATTTGCATTTTGATGATTCCAGAAATAATTAAAACCCAAATCCAAAAATAGGGTGCTCAGCGCTATGTTGCAGAAGACACCTTAAAAATCTTCATTTCATCAATTTTAACAATTTACCATTAACTTATTGACATCTTGAAAATCAAACCTTACGTAGTAATAGTTTTATATCCTTTTTTATCGTATATTCTGCAAACGCGAAGGAAGCTCATTTGATCACCTTTAGCAGGTGAGTAAGAAGTTAGAACGCTGAACGCGAAGTCCTAAAAATTTCTCTCTTTCACAGATTACAATTGGACGCTGTTCAGCAAAAACCGCCCAAGCGACAAAATCTATTTCTTTGAGAAACGTAACACTAAAAGCCAATGAATAATGCCCGTTTACGGACACAGCGTTTACTGATAAGCTTTTTTCAACGTGGATACAGATTTTTGTATCGGAGGCCCAATTAAAAAAAATTCTACTTTTTATGCTCTTTCCCAGGGCCGTACCCAGGATTTAAGCAAGGGGGGTGTTTTTCGATTAAGATGAATTTTTTTTCTTGATGGGAGGGGCTACAAATACCCCAAATTTATCCAATTGCGTGCATGTATATGGCAAAAATTTCAACATTTTTTGAAACTCATTTTCATACTTTTTACAAAAAATGTGACAGATTCACCCTCCTCTCCGTCTCAAACCCATTGTTTCGTCTTTTTTTGCCATTGGGGGTGGGGGTTACGGCCCTGCACTTTTCCGATGAACTAGGTACATTTTTGAAATATTCTAAATAACATATGAGAAATTTCAAAGTAATAATTTTCGTAATTGGCCTCACTAGAGTTGTTCAATGGGAAAGGGGGAATAAGTTGAAATTTTTCAAACAGAACCATATTATTTCAAATGGTGAATACGGTGAATGAAATGGCTTTTGGTTTTTCATCCATTTAAACTGAAAAAAAATCAGTCATTTTCAAGGTTTTTCCACGCTTGGATGGATGGACATAGCAATGGTAGATGTCGGAAAAATTTTCCCTTCAAAATGTCTTGCCAAATTGGCCAATTCAAGGAAGTCGATTCTTAATTATTGGAAAATATTTTAAAAGTGTATACCTATTTTCTGTTTTTTTATTTTTGGTTTGCGATTTCAAAAATTTCCATCGATTGGCAACATCCAAAACCAGTCTGAAGTTAGCCAAAGTTACCAAGTGTTGACCTTTTTATTAAATTATTATTATTGTTATTATTATTATTATTATTATTGTTATTGTTATTATTATTATTATTATTATTATTATTATTATTATTATTATTATTATTATTGTTGTTGTTGTTGTTATCAGGGCCGTACCCAGGATTTAAGTAAGAGGGATGGGCTCAATCACAGCTCCGCCCTCCTCTCCGTCTCAACCCATCGTTTTTTGTTTTTGGCCAATGGGAGGGGTTTGAACCCCTAAAACCCTCCCCGTCGGTGCGGCCCTGCTCTTTCCATTTTTCTAACGATACTAATATCTTATTTTACTAACAAATGTCGTTTGGGCGGTTTTTACTTAACAGCGTCCAATTAGCATTTGAGCGCTGAGCTACAGACAGGGCTCTAAAAGCTAACGCTTTCAAACGACTGGCTTCAGCTAACAGCTAACGTAGTCTCATTAGCCAGCCAATGACTAACTCATTTTGGGCCAAAATCGATCGGCTACTGGCTAAACGCTTCGGCTTAGCTAAGCAGCCCTAGCTACAGACAACAGAAGTTGTATGCGAACGTCCTCAGCCAATGGTAGATTGAAGATTGCGTGGCTGCTTACTGCTGAGTTCCTGAAATTTAGAAGTCAAAATTCAGATTACTGGATTTTGGATTTAAAATCCCGGTTTTTCTAAAAATTGAGAGCATTTAGGATTTTGGATTTGAAATTTTTTTCTAAAACAGATTTGACGCCTTGAATTCAAACCATTTTTTTACCTGGATTTTGAATTTTGGATTTAAATCTTGCGGAGTATCCCCCAGATTTTGCCCATTCCTTTTACAAACTAGCTCTGGATGATGGGAGATATATCGAGGTGGCACATTGCATCTAAAATTTGCATTATTCTCAAGAAAGAAGTAAAATTAAATACTCCTTTTGTAGGGTGTGCCAATTCACTTTTCCTTCTTCTGTATTCCAGAGCGCTTCCGGCTGTTATGCCATCATCAGTAGAGTACCCTAAATGAGACTTGTCTCTTGTGGTCCTGTAGTTATAGTCGAGGGTAGTACCATATGGTGAACCTGTTTAGTCTTGCGTTCCTATTGGTTGTCTGTGAATATACAGTCTGTCCAATCAGTGGTTATTGTTATTGGTTGTGTGCTCTGATTGGTTGTCTATGGTTGTACAGTCTGTCCAATCCGTGGGTGTTATGTTATTAGTCTTCGGAAGTTAGTTGTTGTGTTTATTAGGTTGTTTTGTTTTGTTTTTGCCTTTATTATTTCTAGTTGTTCTTTTAATTTTCTTTTTCTTGTGTTGTTTTCTGTGTGTAGGATTTTGTACTTTTCTGTCAATTTGTCATTGTTGTGTCCCTGGTCATTGCAGTGTTTTCCAAACAGTGATTTGTCATCTTTTAGCTTCTGTGATTTTTCGTGTTCTTTGATTCTGGTTGTGAATTTTCTGCCTGTTTCTCCAATGTAGGTCATGTCACAGTGTTCACAGTTCAGTCTGTATACTCCGCTGCTGTTGTTTCTGTCCTTTGTTTCTGTTTTGTTATTGCTTATTTGTTTGATCAGAGGTGGTCTGTTTTTGATTCCGAGTTTTATGTTGTATTGGTTGAAGATTTTTTGTATTTTGTATGTATGTGTTCCTGTGAATGGTATTGCTCCTGCGTATTACCACACGGTACTACCCTCGACTATAACTACAGGACCACAAGAGACAAGTCTCATTTAGGGTACTCCACTGATGATGGCATAACAGCCGAAAGCGCTCTGGAATACAGAAGAAGGAAAAGAGAATTGGCACACCCTACAAAAGGATTATTACCAGAGTTCACTCACACTCCAAAATGGGACACTAAAATTAAATACGTTCTGAACCGAACAAAAAAAAAAGTCGATATCGATTTTTTGACAGCCCTAGTTCAGGGATCAAACCTGCACCAGTATTGCCATTGTAATGCTGAAACATTTACAAGGCACATACATTTGCACTATAGGTAAAGATTGACCATGAAAATGGACTGGAAACCCTAGTAACAGAACTTTACGCCATCGCTGACAGCAAATTGAACTTCACATATACGTCCAATCTTTCTGAATAATAATTCCACTCTATTGGGAAAAAACGAAACAAATTTTTTAAAAATATAACAGGTATTGAGACAGGATGATAACATCCACGACGATTGACACTTTATACACTATCTCCGTTCAAAAGATAGGAATTGTCCTGTTTGATGAATTGGATTGGTGGAATTTGTTGCGGATGTTATTGTGTAACCCGAAATCACCACCTCCCCCGCCAAGAAAAAATAACATCAAAGTTAGGTTTCAAAATTAGCTGGTAACAAAATATTATTCCCAGTTTCTGAAGAATGACCCGTGGATGTTCGAAAATAGCTGGCACCGGTAGTTTCTGCTTCACATTTACTGCACGAACATGCGAGGATGCGACCTCCACCGCAATGTAAAAGGGTGGAGTCGGAAGGGCGTATGCTGGTAACAGTCCTGCGACCCTGTCTGTGTGTTCATGTCGAGTTTCAGGACACTTTTCGAGTAGAATCGATTCGGTATTACAAATTGCTGTAGAGTATTTTGGATGGCGGTAGTAGGGGGGTATGTATTTTTAAATTATAGCAGTCTAGCCGATAACAAGGATGATTCAGTTTAAATAATCCGTTTACTCGTTCGCATCAGCCAATGCGGTCAGCCAATTGAGAAATTTCGGGGTACGTTAATCGAGTTGCATACAGACGAGTTTCGAAGGGGTCACTGCGCACCATAATTATTAATGAGGTATCGCTATAGGTCGTGATCCTCGTAACAGAAAAAACAGGTACTATACCTTTTTCCCTTTAATCGAATACGACTCTCGGGTACGAGTTGACTTGATGGAATGCTGAAACGAAGTTCATGTTTTCAGCCACCAATGTCGAACATGCGAATTCGGGTACTGAAAGAGGCGTTCAAGAAGATGGATAACACCGGCGATGGAGAAATTACTATTGACGATCTGAAGACCATTTATTCAGTGAAAATGCACCCGAGGTACTTGAACGGAGAGGAGACGGAAGAACAAATTTTGAAACAGTTTTTGTCCGTGTTCGAGCAAGAAGGTGTGATCGATGGCAAGGTGAGCACGTGTTCTAAGTGTAAACATACTGGGTTTTCACGAATTGGCCCCCCCTACGTTTTTTTAAAGCGCGAAGTCGGATCTTCACCGGACGAAAATGGATCTACAATTACACGGTCTAGTTTCTTTTCGGATATGGAATTTTTCCCCAAGAAAAAGAGCTCGAACCAGGGGAAGATACAGAAAATATTTTCAGGGGGGTCCGAACGAAAACTGTTGTGGACGAAACATAGTAGATCGGATATTTCGGAGGGAGTAACATTCCCCCTTGTATCCGCTACTAGCTCGAACATACCGTCAACTTCGTAATTTTAAATGGAAAGGTACCAAACCATCGATATATGGATTCCTTGCGTCTCTGATTTCGAGTGTCGTTTCAGGTTTTTGATTTGGTCCCACTTTTGGCCCAAAATCCAAATTTTGGACCCAAAATGGGTAAAATCAAGTTGAATTAAAAATTTGAAAAATTCAAAATACAGATTTCTTGTATCGCGAATTCCAACTATCACAACAGATTCTTGATTTGGCCTTGAGTTTTGTATAAAAGTCCAAACTTTGGGCCAGCCCCGTAGAGAGAAAAAGAGGGCCTGGGGGAATTTCCACGGCCCCCTCTCCTTCCAGTTCATCTCTCTATATGTATATTAAAAACCAAAACTCCTCCTCCCCTTCTGAAAAAACGCACTGCGGGTTGCCTACCTAAAAATTAGAAAAATTGCAGGGGCAGATCAGCTACTTTTAAGGACATAATCTGTTCTAACATAAAAGGTCTCCAAGTTTTAAGACATAACCGACATAATAAGACGTAAAAAGACATAAAATGACATAATTACCCATAATCAAGATCACAAGTCGCTGCATGTTGCCTACCCTGCCCCTTAATTGTTCAATTTTCCAGGGGTAGCCTACCCTCAGGAGGAGGTTTATGGTTGAAAGGGAGCTCCTGATGGGGGTGGAGGGCCTCTGTGGGGGCGTGAGCTGTGGACGGAGATGAAGGCCCTGGGTGGGGCGGGAGTAAGAGGACCTGGTGGAGGAGAAAGTCCTTGGTGAGAGAGGAAACCAGGGAGAGAAATGGCCGTGGTGCGGGAGGGGCTGGTGGCGGGGTGGGGTCTTGAGGGGTAAGGGCTATCGGGGGAGGGGTGGTCATGGTTGTGGGTGGAGGAGGAAGTCCTTGGTGAGAGAGGCGGCCGAGAAAGCGAATGAAGACCATGGTGAGAAGCAGCCCTGAGGGAAAGGGAAGTAAAGGAAAGTCTAATAAGCTGGATAGTATCTACCCAGATAACTCACCAAAAAACAAATCCATGTAACGACAATTAGGAGCTGCCCGTAGGGAGGAGTACTCTCTCCCCTACTGTGGAACTTAGTGATGGACAGTTTCCTGGATGAATTAAATTGTCAAAAAATATACATATAAGGCTATGCTAACGATCTGGTTGTGGTGGTAACTAGCAAATTTCCGGGGACCATCAAGAGCAGACACAATGGAGACTCCGATGAGTGGAGAAATGGTGTGCGAAAAAAGGGTTACCCGAACAAAACTGAGATCACTCTTTTCACTCACAGAAGGAAGAGCAAGGAGTTGATCAAGATGCAATGCAAAGGAAAACCGTTAGCTCTCACAAGAAAGGTGAAGTACTTCAGAGCATATCTTGGCGAAAAACTTTCCTGCAGCGATCACGTCTCGGGGAAAATGAGAAAAGAGACTGAGGCTCTTTGGGCTTATCGTACCTTCATTGAAGGCCTGAGAATTTTCTCCCAAAATGATGCATTGGATATATAACAGCGTAATACGTCCCAGAATCACATATGCGGCAGTTGTGTGATGGGGCCGGGTCCACTTGACCAAAGTCAGAGAGGAAACCTGGACCACCTGTAAAGGCTTGCGTGCGTGATGACAATGGGGGCAATGAGACTGGTGCTGACGAAAGCACTTGAAGGACTCTTAAACCTGCCACCACTTCACACTGCTATAGAAGTAGTTGCGATAATGGAGGCTTATCGTCTGGGCTAATCAAACTTTCGGGCTAAAAAGACAGGCCACGGAAGGATATGGGAGATGGGGAGACGATGGACAAATGCTTTGAGATGCCGAGAGATAGAATTGCGGAGGGACACTTTTTCGACAAGTCATACCGTGCAATGATACCCGCACGGGAGGCATGGGAAAAGAGAAGCATGTGTGGTTTACAGATGCCTCAAATAATGACCAAGGGGCATGAATCGGAATCACAAATGCAAAGGGCGCTAACAACTATTCAATGACATTGGGTGAGGGCATCACTATCCACCGAGCAGAGGTAATGGCGCTCACGGTGGCCGTTGATAGAAGCCAGCAGAAGCAGATAGGGTCTTGTTAGTAAGCGGATCTATATATGTCTATACAGACAGTCAAGCCGCTAGTAAAGCACAATCAGCACACCAAACTACATCATTGGCGGTGGCGGATTGCATTGACAATTTATACACCTTTGCTCAGGAGAACCGTGTCCATCATGACACCAGGGCATTGCGGTATAAAAGGTATCTCGGTCGCAGACAAGCTAACGAAGGAGGGCATAAAAAAGGAACTGGTAACGCCCGCAGGCCGTGTCCTCCTGTAGTATATATAGCGTCATAAAGTCCAAGGTAAAGGCTTGGATGAGGAAGCAGAGGTAAATGCACTGGCGGATGGCCAGCGGCATAAAAGTCAGTAAAACACTGTAGGGGACGCCCTTGGTAAGTATACCGAGTTTCGACGACAGCTCGATAGAGAACATTCTAGGCTCATGGTCGGACTACTAACTGGACATAGAGCCACAGAACAGAACACATGTGGTATAAAATAGGAGTAGCGAAAAGCAACTCCTGTAGGCACTGTGGAGAAGAGGAAGACACCTCGATTCACATCAGCTTGGATAACTGAAATATCCAGCAACTTGTGAAGTCAAAGGGATAGAAATCAGTACAATTCCTCACGTTGGCTGTAAAAGTGATACTATTGAGCTGATTCTTGACAGCAACCTGAGGAAAAGTAGGTATGATGAGCATTCGGTGCAGACAGCGCCACCTCACACAAATGTGTATAATATTTATGCATTGTGTAAGTATCAGATAGAAGAATTTTCGTTCAATTTTGTCAATATTGCAGAAATGCCTGTATCAAGTATTGTCAAAAATCGGATCAATATTCTGTTCTCTTTCAGCGCATTCTATATACTCAAATAATAATTGTTTTAGTACTCACAACTAACCTAAATATGGTTTTAAAAAATGTTTCAGGTTACGGAGGAGGAATTTATGAATTACTACTCTGGCATTAGTGCCTCAATAGACAATGATATCTACTTTGACCTTATGATCCGCCAAGCGTTCGGATTATAATTATCTCTTACTACCCATTTCGACTGCTTGTACCTATAATTGTTCTTACCTATTTGATATATTCGTACTGTAAAATTATTTGTTTAACAAAAAAATTACTATCATACTTTTGTATAAATTTGTAATGGCACAAGAGGATTAGCTTTAATTTTTGACTATCTTCGTTAAAACCCAAACCAAAAATTATTCAAAATATTTTTGCCTAGTTTTTGTTTTTTAATTGTTCGTTTAAGAAATTATATGTTGTTTCATTAGAGACAAGATTTTTTATTAGAATTCACAAATTACAAGATATTATATGAGTCAAAATATGGTCTCATGAATGTCCCTACCAGAGCTGGACACTCATGAACTGAATGATTGTTCACATTTTATTCCTGCATGAGTTCACACTTTTTTTGTTTTTATGACAGTTTATCCTGGAAAGTGAACATGAATGGAACCTTTTGTTTTAAAGTACCAACTTAAATGGAGTGCGCTAGGTATTTCCGAGTAAACACGCACGGAACGTTTCGTTTTTTAAAGGAGCGTGAACAAAACGTTCCTTTTTTTCAGGGAATGTGAATGGAATGTTTGGGTCTTCAAGTAAATATGAATGGAACGGTTTTTTGTTGAACGTCAATAAGGCGTTTTATTTTTTAAGAGAACATGAATACAACTTTTCATTTTTCAAGCAGTGAGCGTGAATGAAACATTTTGTTTTCCGCGTGAACACTAATGGAATGTCTTGTTTATTCAAGAAACATGAAAAGCAATGTTCCATTTTTCAAATGAACAAAAATAAAATGTTCATATATTTCAAGTGAATGTGAATGAAATGTGTTCAAGTCATTTGGAGAAATTAATGCGCCCAAACACTTTGCTCTAAGTTGAGATCCTGACGTTTATTCCATTCCACCCATCACAGAAAGAAGTCTCTAGGCATTATCAAAATGTTTATAATCTCCAACAATCTCTCCTACAATCTCCAACAATCCCCTACAACCTCCAACAATCTCCAAAAATCTCCTACAATCTCCAACAATCTCCTAAAATCTCCAACAATTTCCAACAATCTCCAACAATCTCCAACAATCTCCTGAACAATCTCCTGCAATCTCCAACAATCAAAATTACCTTCCCATATCACAGCGTCCTTATACTGAAACAAACACGTACTCATAGCTTATGCCCCCCCCTCTGTGTGAATGAGAAAGAGACGGAAACAGATTCCATCATTACTGAACTTCACTCGTGTATCAAGCCGGGAGAACAGCAGAGGTCAGGCAGCGGGTTAATCAGGCGCTGGAGATCCTGACCCGTTGGATAAAGTCGGCAGAGCTGTGCTTGGCGGTACAAAAGACAAAAAAATGATTTTGTTCTCGATGTGACACAAGTACAGCCCACTCACCTTTGTCCTAAAAGGTGTGGACATCGGGCTTTGTACAGCCCTGGAGCACCTGGAGCTGTGGTTTGTTGGGAGGTTGCTATATTCTGAGAATACTTTAGACAGGTAGCTGAGAATGCGGATCTATAGTAGCTGGACAACTGTCCCGTCTAAGGTAGAACCTGGGAGGACTGAGAGAAGAAGAGAAAAATGTGCATCAACGTCATCATGTCGGCCCTCCTACATGGGGCGCCAGTATTTGCCGACGCTATCAAAAGATACCTTGCAGGAGAGCGGGATGGGGAAGATTCAGCAAAAAGCAGCGATGACGAGGTTGTCTTTCTTCAGAGGCTACTAGGCGTGTTAGCGCGTATACCTCTACCATCGTTCCAACTCAAGATCGGTGAAATAGCGGAGGTATACGATGCAACAAAGAGCGGAAGCACTTCGGGCAAAGCTGAACATCTATCAGTGTCCACGCTTCGTAAGTGGAAGGACGCACTCACCCAGTGGACCCACTCGCTAATACGAGACCTTGATCATGGCAGGCAGGTCCCGTGAGAACTGAACTTTCACCCGACCTAAGTCCTGAGCAGCCACAGGCGTTTGAGCTTACTTACATCAGATGGTGATAGTGCCGAGCCCCCTGAGCACGCACTGTGATCGAGGGGCGGAGGACAACCCCAGACACACCCTGTTCGAGTACGAGGCCTGAAAGCAGGTCGATCCCGGCAATGAGAGCGACACCAATGACGGCGTGACTGGCCGTCTGGCGCTGAACATCTTGGTTCTACAAATGCTGAGAAGTATAAGCGGATGGAACTGCGTGTCTGTCTTTATCTCGACCATTATGAAGAAGATGCAAACAGAGTGGTCGAGGCAGAGGACCGACGAACCAAGCTCGACCCACGCTGAACATGACGATTCTGTACTATCCTAGAGCTGCTGCAACCTCTCCCCTTGAGGTTCACCCTGCAGCCGCTACCTTCCTGTGTCGCCACACGGACCACGCCAAAGAGGTGGGGGTGAATGAAGAAGAGCGCAATCCGGCGGTGGGCCACCCGAATTCCAGGTTAACACTAAGTGAGCGTTATCTCAGTCAGTAGGGTGTCCCCACACACTGATGCTGGCAGGACAGCGCAAGCCCGAAGCAAAAAGAGGCAAAATGGAAGTCCGGGTCAGCCTTAAAACGTCCCTCTGGGTACAGATCCGATACTTGAAAAGGTAGTTTTCAGAGCCGGGGGTGCCGTGTCTGGGGAGCCAATTTGGCACGCGTGTATCAGCATACGCACCACCAAGGGAGTGAACTTCACTCAACTCGGATCCTTAGGAACGTAATTTCACTCTTCTAGGCAGCATATAGGCATTTGAGTTCACTGTAAATAAGGAATAACATTTATTTCCAATACTTGAAGACATTTATTACAAACATTTGGACAACAAAACCCTAATAAAAACACGAACTATAAATTACAGTATTAGGGATTAGCACAGTCATATTTGCATTCATCATAAAAGTAAAGAATTGGGGTTTAAACCTCACCTAGGTAGCGCCATCATAGGCAAACGTTTTGTTAGAGGTCTCCATACTTCGTGTAAGTATGATCGTCCGCTATTTTGACTTCAACCGTGCATGTGGATGCCGAATCCGACTATGTAGAGTGTAACGCGTAGTCAATTCGGCATCGACAGGCGCGGTTGGGTTCAAAATGGCGGACGATTGTATTCTCCTATGTAGAGCTTTAGTTTTTTTTGGTATTGTTATCGGTTTGGGGTGATCTAATCACCCCAACGTGATAGGAGTACAATTAACATAATGATAGTGCTGCTAACATATGCAACTGAAGTTTAAGTCCCAATGACAAAATCATTTCAAATACTTCAAAAGATTTATTACAAACATTAGGATAACAAAAGAACTCATAACAAACTATATTACAGTATTAGAGAACAAGTACTAAATGCATTCAACATTGTAGAAAAAAGCAACAAATAAGTCACTAGACTGTCATTGGAAGTAACATTGTCGGTACTTTTCCACTGGCACACCGACAATAAAGTTATTCTTGGGCGAACACGTCACCGGTTTCATTTTGGCCAGATACACCCGATAGTTGCATTCTTCAGCGTGGAGGCACCGATCAGTGTCTATAATCTTCATACATTTCTCTCCTTGGTCACTTTTCGCATACTCTTCCTTATGCGTTTGATCGGCGCTGTGGCCTACCACCATGTAATCACGAACAGTTATCAAAGACGAACCCAATCGCTCACTTCGCGGGTAATTTAAAATGTGATTAGTCTGCCAAACATAAAAATTTATTGACAATCCATTTGAAATGTTACTCGACAGTAAAATGGACGAATGCTTCACCTACTTGTAACTTTCCATAACAACACGGAGCGATCACAAATTTACTTCGATTGGATATACACGATTTAATGACTAGATCCGTGGCAACTCCGCAAGCGTGCAGTGTAACTCCAATCTTCAACCAAAAAGTATAAGAAAACGTTTTTAGTGCATGGACTAAATGAAGAAATAAGATAGGATACCGTACCGACATCCTTTGTGGGAGAATACTGCATTAACATTTCTGATAGGATACTACTTTGACATTCCCACTGTGAGGATACTGCCTCTGCATCTTAATTGGGAAAATATTGCCTTGGTATCTCTGGTGAGAGGATACTGCCTCGGCATCCGAAATGAGAGAATAATGTTACAGTAACTTCGACGGGGGAAGCACTACCGCGGAATCTCGGGTGGGATATAATAGTTTCGACATGCCGAGTTGAAGAATACTGCTTCAGCATTCTTGGTGAGGGGATACAATATCGACAACTCCGGTGGGAACACACTCCCTCGACATCCGTGGTACGAAGATACTACTTGAATACAGTAACGGTATCTCAAGTGGACTACCTTGGCATTCCTGGTGGAAGGAAACTGCATCGGCATCCCTGGGGAAATACTCCTTCAGCAGGCAAAGTCTCGGCATTCCCGGGGTGATTCCCACTCAACCAAAATTCTGATTCAACTCACCTGAAAGGAGCCTTTAAAATAATCTACATTGGACTGGATCACGAAAACATTCTTCAAATTTAAATGACTTATTCGCTCGGCCGCTCGCATCAGCGAATGTTCTTTATTGTCGATCAGTAGGACTCGACACTGCGGCAGCAAATGCGCGATCAGAATACCCACGTGACCGGTACCGCAGCAGAAATCAGCAATTGTATCTCCGTCTTCTGCAACCTACAACACACTATTTACTAACGGGTACGCAGGAAAGATTCTCTCAAGACATTCGATTCTGTACCTTCAACACAGCGTTAACAATATTCTCGATCTGCTGCATCTTTCTTAACAACCGCTCATTCGGCAGACTGCCACCTTTCGGATGGGCATAATGTGGTACACTCAGCCAATCGAATCCGCTCTGCACGCTGTCGCGATAGTCATACTCTGACAGGATTCCCGTCGCGTCGATAAGCCCCAGAACGTGATCCACATCCTCTTGTTTCGTGAATATTTTGTCGCTGGTCTTGTATCGACGCGGGTCGCATTTGTACAAACTCTCTTTCTTCACGAAAGGAACAGTGAACTCGCGTATGTCCCCAGCGCCGGATACTTGCAGTATTGATAAGCAGTTTGACACACGAGGATCAGAGAGCATGAGTTGGTACCATCTGAATGTCAGTGGTACGAGTGCGGACACGTTTTCGACGCCGTAAACACCGAAGAACGAGTGAATTAGCGGAAGGATTATCAAGTCGGGAAGGAACATTTCGGGTCCTTCGAGGTAACAATGTTGAGGCAATCCATTCGTCGAAGGAAACCGAGCGCTGATCTTGCGGATGTTATGGGTGCGCACAGGTTGATTTAAATGGTGTTCTAGTCGGATCACATCCACTGGTATCTCGGAGCTCTGCAATTCGAGGCACTGTTTGATAGTGGAGATTAAATCTAGCTCGCAGTACTTGGTCCAGACAGAGGATTCCGCGCAGGCCGACAGACAAGCTTCGCGAAACGCCAGTAGCCAGCGATCGGTCTCGAACGCTTTCACGAGCTGTAAAATTCAAACGTGTAGAATCAACGCAGATCATGATGTTACTGACTGGACTCGAGTCTGCAAGATGATACACTAGCAGAGCATAGTGCTCGCAGGCTGGTACAAGGAACGTGATGCTCGATGGGAATACACGCTGATACAAGGAGGGTGGTATCGCAGGCGAAATACGTGTTGAGTCAATCAGTCAGTCATTTCGTTTATGTGCCAAAGCAAAGACATGGAAATGACAAAAATATGGCAGCCCAGGGCGGCAAAGTACTTAAAACTTTCCCAGCAAATACCCCCATTAACATCCTAGCGAACACAGCAACTACACTAGGGTTTTACCGGGCTGGAGACGATTTCATAGGTTTTTGAAGATTTTCAATGTATTACCTTCACTTTCGAGGCGAGTTTAATACAAGAAAGCTTTTTATTTGTTGTTTAACCTGAATTAAAAATTTTTGTACTCCTCTAAAAAAAAAAAAAAGTTTCCAACGCCACTGTTCAATCGACTAGAACTTCAATGTTCATCGCAATACCATTCAATTTTTCTTTCTGAAATTAGAGGGATAGAGTGTGCAGTCTTCAATACTTGCTTTCAGATTCTTTCAGACTTCGGACTTGCAAAAACTGTTCAAGACTTTTAATAACCCTTTTAGAAGGTTAAAATTTTAGTCAAGTTTCTTCGAACTTGCTTAAGGCTTACTATACCATGACTTTCGAAACTTGTTTAAAACCTTGCACGACTTCCAGACTTATTTCCTACTTGCCAAGTTGCTTTGAGACTCATCAAAACGCCTGCAGGTATATTTGTGACTCTCTTCCCACGGGTAACCTATTTTTGAAATATGTTTCATTACAATTTTTTCCCTATCTTCTTATTGTGACCGACAATTTTTAGTGGGAAGGGGGGGGGCACGATTTTTGTACAGGCGATGAAAGTACAACTTGTAAAACAGAACATTTATACGAAATCTAAGGGACATGTGTCTCCTTTACGGCGCACATGCTGTTCGTCTGTACAAATGCTGGCTATCTTGTACATTTATCAACCTATCTGATTGACAATCTTGTATCTGAAGGTACGGAATCCCCCTCCCAGAAGGCAGATAGGTTTCTACTTATGGACAGTTGGAGACAGAAAGTACAGATAGATAGACAGATACATAAGAGGAGAAGACATTATCAGGTGGAGGACTACACTTCTATGTGTCTCCTTGGCCTTTCTTATTTCTTTCTGTCTAGCTAGCGGCTTGTCAGTCGGTTAGTTCATATGTTTTATTATTCCACTGTCTTGCAAGCTAACTCATTGGCTGTCTCATTTGGGTCGTGTGTATTAGGGCTTAACGTTTTTCTTCTTAATAGAGTAGAGAGTTAATTCTTAGTATATTGATACACAGAGGATTCATAAAATAGAAAGACACAGACAGATAAATAGACATGATATACACAGCTAAAGGACAGACAGTTATATAGAAGCATGTAAAACGTATCACACGATCTTAGTTAGCACTATTCCCACTGACATTTTCAAAGATACGCCTGACCAATTCTGATTCATCATCAACAGAACTGCGCCATGATTTCCATTTTACTACTACTTTTGTTAATTCTTCGAATTGACAGCCACTCTTCTGAAACCGAAGATAGGCGTCAGTTTTATTTTTAAGTTTATACTAACTTGTCTCAGAACTGCACAAAATCCGGCGATACAATAATTCTTCTCAGGAAGGTAATATACGGGCAAATGACAATTTTGGATGTCCTCGTGAAGATCATCAACATGCACTATCGAGTATTCGAGGCCAGAAATGTTGACTTTCATCGGCATTCCACTTTCACGAGTATCGATAACGAGATTCAAAGCTGGACGTACAGCACTTTGATGATTCAGATAGCGATATACGAAAAATACCACTGTCGAGTCGATACTGCATGAAACCGAGGAACCTTGCACCTCTAATACGGGCACGTAAATTCCTTCCATCTGAAAAGATCGTGAAGGACGATACCAATAATGAGAAAACAAAAGAGAGGGAAACGTTGGGCAAGCGAACTTACCTTCTAATATCTTAAGGACAGCTAGCTAGTTGCTTTTGTATCCTCATTATCACACGCCGATTGAGAACTCTCTGTCGGACGAATGCTGTAGACGTTGAGATGATACCGAGGACGAAAACAAAGAATTCGAACTTCCAAAACTTACTCTCCTCGATCCAGCTGACTTTCGAACAACTGAAATTAAACATCGAATTAGTATTCGGCACACGGTGTAGACCATATAGTTGAATCGAACATCACCTCCTGTAAATTCGTCCACTTTTTTCGCACTCAACAAGTTCTTTATAATTCGTATTTTCGCAAGCTTCATTACTTCGACTAGTTATCTCGAAATCTGAAATAATAATTCAGTATAAGAATATGCGACTGATTAACATTGCAAAAACCAAATAATGATAGTAGACGAACCGTTGCATGGGCGACAATCTTCGACAACCTTAAAACTTTCGTTAAGCCAACATTCAGTCTTGGAAGAATTGACGTTCGCGAATGTCGAGTGTCGATCAGCGATGTCAGTCCAATAGCTTTCGATGTACAGTACCAGAAACGTTAACCTGAAATACGAGTGAATAACATTACACAGTCGTATTTTAGATCCTGGATATCCTACAGACTCTTGAAACCGAGAAACGAATTCAAAAGGTTAAAAATGATCAACAGCATGAACATTTAAGATAGGTATAATGCATCAATGCGAAAATCTAAAAATGGTGTGGTGAGACGTATGGCGATGCACGCATGCCAAAATGGCCCCTAAGACGCCGCACCCCCAACATCGGAAACTACCCTCTCGTGCATCTGCCGAGGGGAAGAGAATCTAAAAATAAGCCAACGACTAAAATTCACACAGCTCGGAGACAATTTCATTTCAAACTCATTAAGATCGTATCTGTCTCAAAGAAATTGGCGTGTTAAAAAAAGGAAAAAGATTGGAGGACAAAAAATGGCGAGTACTCTTGTCTTAATTACTGCATGAAGTGAATACTCACCCGCCAAGGAAGATAACACCAATCAGCATACGCTCGGCGGAACACGATTCGATCATAATAATAGGAATAATAAGAAATCGAGCAGAAACAAAGCTAAATCATCTGAAGCTGATCAAATACAAAAATACAATCCATACTGATCTTGCAAAGCTAGCATTATCTGTTCATAGCTTCATCAGTACTGAAATACTTCAAGTTAGTTGACGGGACAGTGAAACGAATTATGTGAATATGAACAACCGACGAACCAGAGGCAATAGTTCATTCCAATTTAGCTTGTAGTGACGATGGGAACCATAACACAAGACGTACACGTTATGAAATACCGCGATTCACGACACCAAGTTGGATATTATAATCATTCAAATGTAAATGATGAAGACTGATCCGAATTTCTCGATGATGTATTATTTATTCATGAAACAACGGAAATAATTACAGAAAAAATTAAAGTTAATAACTCAACACCTCAAAAGGGAGAAGCTTAACGAGTCAGAGAAAGTGAAGGAATGATGAACTGATAATAATTGTGATAAACTGATAATTTAGTCAAACTAGCCAAGTTTCTTAGCCAAGACAGATAAAGATAGCCGCCATTTTCTTTCCAGTTGGGAGTGACAGCAAATGATAAGGACAGCCGCCATTTTCTTTCCAGTTGAGAGTGAGTTGCAGTTGCTGCACTCTCATAGAAGACGTTAGTGACGTCAAAGCATCCTTTGCTTTTGCTTATCAAAAAATACCTATTCTACACTAGCGCTTCTATAATTTGCACAGTCCCAATGGCAAATACCCTGTTACTACCTCGCGATCCGCGAGGTCATATAACTACTTTATCTATGGTCGCTTGTCAATAAATTATCGTATAAATTTCACAAGTTAATTTGATATTTATTTTTCTAATTAGTTATTTTATTCCCAATTACAATTAGAAATTTTGTTCAATGACAATATTCTACACATTTAACAGTTAACGCTTTTAAAACGTTACCAGGATGGATGACAATGAAGAAAAGGTTCCTAATGCATTACCGGAGACCACCAACAACGAAGTTGATATTACTTTCCTGCCGCTGATATACGAAATTATTAGAAGGTATTCGTCGAATTATTTTCTTTTCACAAAATTCAAGACCTGTGCGCAGTCTAGAGTATTCATAGTCAAGCGCAGAAATGGTGAAGCCATTTAATTGGCCTTATAGTCCCTCGAATTGCGAGATACTCTTGATAATTGTTGAAGGTTTATTCGGTTCATTCCTCGCACTTGTAAATAAGTGTAGCAACAGAAGGAAACGATAGGTCTGTAATAAAAGGTTTTAGCAAAAATAATAAAGTTGTGTTGTACCCTCATGCCCTGGCACATACAAGCAATTAGCTACGGGCCTGGTGTGCAACCTTCTATTATCAGGTTTGGGAACCGTGATATCATCGTTGGATTAGAATAACTCTGTATATGAATGTACATTTATTTAGGTATGAGGTATGAGAATTAATATTCCTCTTCACTTCAGTTTAGAACGTGATCCTCAAGACTCAGCTCAGAAGAATGCGCAAGCTCAGGAAGTTAGTCAAAAAGTATTAGAAATACAAAAAAAATTGGACGAAGCCCGAGACCAAGTACGCATTACCTAGATACTCCGTCTGAATTGACTGTCAGTTTTTGAGAATTGGAAATCATCCCTACGATTTCTGTACCAAAAATGAGAATTGTTAAATTCTAATAGAAGTTTGGTTCTTTTAGATACGTAGATTACCGGGCATTGAGTACAATAAACGAGAGCAAAAACAACAACTAAAGTATCTGCGAAACCAGTTGCAGTTGAAGCGTCAACTAATACTGAAGTTCAGAAATATGTATTCGTTTGATGTTCCTCAATTTCAGTCTTAATTTGTGTGTTTTTATTGTATAAACTGTGCTAAATGTAATTTTTCTAAATGTTCGTTGTCTATTTTACTTTCATGCAATAAATTATAAAAATTAAAGCAACTACTTACTATCAGTTGCTGATGGAGAGGAAAATCATCAGGACAGTTCGAAATTGCAACTGAAATCTGAATCAGGGTCATAAACCCAAGTGAAACATATACTTAGCCCTTCCCCTCCCAATTTAACTTTCAAGTTTTGAGGCCCCTCTCCTCAGAAAATATAGAAATTACACATGGGATGCGTGTAAAGGAACGAAGCTATATTACACAGATTTATGAGAGAAAAAATATTGACCTACTCCTGAAAAATTGTTTGCGCCTGTATTTAGGGGTAGGAGTAATAACTCCCCATTGAATGTGTTTTGAACTACAAATGCTAAAGACGACGTTTTTAAACAGTTGCATAAAGGTTAACCCGTTCTACTTTTCATACTGAACGAAAATGATGTGCCCTCCCCTCTGATTATAATACACGAAGTAATTATACTAAACTGTCCATTGTCGTGGCTATCTTCTGTTATGTATCTGTGAACTACATATACTTGTCACATTCTTCATGCTGTGGAGAAACTGATTGTCACGTATAATTTTGTGAAGGGTTGTAGGAATAAGTTAACAACTCTGCTTGCGTGAATTTAAGGAATTTTGATGAAAATATTACATCCAACTTTGAAAGAAATCTACCGTCGTGGCGTCCAATTTCGCGAATATGAAAACTGCAGCGAATGTGGGATGAATTGACGGTTCAATTCCTACTCTCAGTAGTAGGGTCACTATATTCAGTATTCAGTACCAATACAGACACAGCTAATTTTTGAGATTTGTCTTATCGTCGAGGTGCTATTTTTTGTCACTCGTACTCGGAGAAAGGTTCTCTGAGATTCAAGCAACTCCTATGGCAAATGTTCGTGCATAATTGGAGAATTTCGAAAGACAATAGCTGTTGTTGAGACCGTCAGAAAGGGGTGACATATCGACTACCTCGAAAAATGGGGTGAATTCAGTTTTTATGTACTTAAACTTTACCTATGTAACCGGTGGCGTAGCGTCGGGGGGGGGGAGCACAGGGGCACGTGCCCCCAATATTTTTACATAGTCCTCTAATATCGGCGGTTTTTAAAAAATACCGCAATTTTTAACTTTTTCTCCCTTGAAAATCTTGTTGTGCCCTCCTTTGGGAAACCTCTATAGCTACGCCACTATATGTAACCTCCCTCACAGAATGAAACAATGGAGTCATTAGGCATGAAAAGGTTGCACTTTGTTGCTTTAGAAGACGCGGTAGCATGAAATAGGTGCGTGTTTTGGGGAAAAGCTCATTTTCTCCCAGAAAGAGAATAAGTACAGGAATCAGGAGGTAAAATCCGTTGGAAACCGAAAACCCATTATTTCAACCTTATCGAATGATTTTGGCTGCGCTGGAACACCACCAAATCGATCAAAAGAGACCTTTTTATGGGGAACGTCACATCAAGTAACTGCTACCTATGCTAAAGTAGTTTCCGGGGCCAGAGGTGCGGTTTTTGGGAAGCCACTTTGGCATGTACGCATCGCCATACGCTCCACCAAGTAATCTGATCCAGACTCTAGTTCCCAGTGTAGTGCTGTAGTACACTACAGAAAATGATTCTCCAAACAAATACAGAGTGAGCTCGTCACAACCATTTCGTGGGAATTGGGACTGGAGACTCATCGCTTTAGAACTCCAAAAAGTGAAGCCAGTTAAGCATGAAACACCAACTAAGAAAAAGTAGTTTAATCTTAACTGAGAGCTACAACTGATCAGTACAAAAACAAAGTATCTCCGCAATCAATACGCATCTATACATCGTCATCGACACGTGAGTCATAAGTATAAAATACCAAACTTACAATAAATATTGATTTTAAAAATAGTAAAGTTCAGCTTCTTCGTTTGCAGATACAAAAACACTCCTGAAACCAAAAAATCTGGCTGTAACACACGCACAACATTCAATAAGTCAGACACGACCTTAGGTCGAACCTTAACTTGCAAAGAATCAATATACTGACCTCATGTCAATACAATGACGACTCACAAAACTGTTCATCGTCTTTCCCGTGAATCGGCGCGGTAATGCCTAGGCGAAGGGCTTCTGGAGCGTGAATACCGCTTGGGCGATCGGGAGCGTGATCTGAAAAGCAGATTTCGAATTCGTCATGACACCAATAAGGTACACCGGTGCACACAGCTGCTATTAGTCAAACTGAGTCTATTCCATGTACCGATTCCAGTTCACCAAGCTCTTCAGGACTGCGAGCTCTTTCCAATACTTACCAGAGCAGGACCGCATTTCTCATTTAATAATTACGAAGAAGAAGAAAAAAACGTCGTCAACCCAACCGATAATAATAAATCTATGTAAATAATAAAGCGATCATACTTACATCAATCAGAGATCGCAAATAAATATTATTAATTTTCATTGTAAAGTTTTTAGTCGGAAGATAGTCGCAAAGACTGTTTGGTCATTGATGTGGTGGCGGAGAGATTATTAGAGATGATTTAAAACGACGTTTTTAGGTTGACAAGGAGTGCCGATTAGAAGCTGGACAGCGGACAAGATTTTGCCCGAGGTAATGCACGGCTTTTCTCGTCGAGGGCAAGAACGAGCAGTGTAGAAAGTAGTAATGGTCGGCTTCGTTAGCTCCCGGGCTGCTTAGAAATTACTTCTGTGAGGCAAACGATATTTACGTGCCGGATTATTCGACGAATAACCGACGAGCATATTTTTCGCACGGTTCGTGTCCACACGTCACAGAAGCAACTCTTCAGCACTGGATTGAAAGAGAAACGACATCTGGCACCGAATCACGTTTAAAGGTGTTTCTGACGAGTGTATTTACAAAATAATTGAGGCGCAGAACATGTTTTGCCAGAAGAGTAGGTAAAGGTAAGGAGGAAAGGTGACACGATTCATCTCCATAGTACTTCCTGTAAATTACCCCACACAAATATTATTTTAAAAGAACTTCCTCCTAAAATAGTTTTTACAGTTATGGAAAAACAAAACAAAAAAGTGTACAAATATCAATAACCAATTGTGTACTTTCGACTGCCTGTAAAAAAAAAAAAAGTAAACCTACACTGATCTGAGAGATCTTTTTGGCAGCCCTTAACAGTGAACTACGGTTGGGCCAATTACAAGACTAATATGATATTTAAAAACGAATGTAAAACATTAATGATACAGCACTAACAACTAAAATGATTGAGGTGAGCGGGAATGGCTAATGATAGTGGGAAAGAAGTACAATAAAGGGAAGGAGGCTCAGTGCAAGAAGAAAAGTAGAATTTCCGGTTGCATACCGATCACTCCATCTTCATGGAACATAACATGAAACATTTAAACAAGAAACAGTAACAGACTATGTTGACCGGAAATTTCGCACGGCTACTTCTTGCCCGGAGTCCTCCATCTTAATACGAGCATTCGAGCTGAAGGTACGGTTAGTACAAATCATATATATTTCCAAAATTCACACAATTGTTAGGACAGAAGGGAGACGGAAATTTCCATCCTGATATACTGAAACTAGCAGGACGGTAACTACAGAGAGTAATTGATGATGATACGGTTATCAAAGGAATTAGTGATTCAGATTTCTCCCCCAACCACCTGAAATAGCCAAATTTTAATCACGTTTGTACAAAATTAAAAATGTTTGCTCGTTATGCTTGCTTCTACAGCAGGAGTAAGATTAAAAGACTCGGTAAAATTCTTGAAAATACAGAAATTCGGATAAACCTATTCCTCTGGAAGTCAAAAATTGGCCGTTTTGATGCGTGTTTTGCCCCTTAGCTCGCGAATAGTTCTTTTTATAAACTCGTTTTTTGAGTTAATCTTCCTCCGCTTTTTGAAAATTCCTGGGTTCTTTACAAGTTGGACATGAAACTCGCCATCAGACTAGTTCCAACTCGGCACATACTCATGCAGTTCATGTTCAGACTTATTAAGACTCTTTCTAGCTGCGTTCCGACTCATTTAAACTCTCTGTCGACACTCATTGAGACTCTTTCTAGCTGTGTTATGAATTCATTCAAACTCTTTGTCAACTCATAAAGACTCTGTCTAGCTATGGACTCAAACTCTTTGTCAAGACTTACTACGATACCGAAACTACATGCAGGTTCATTAAGATTTCTTTAAACAGAGTCAGAATGGGCGCGTTTTCTACAACGTCACAAATGCGATTATCACGCTTCCCGTGACGTCACAGAGTAAGTTACTGTTAGCAAAAATACCCGTCTAACAAACGTCTGAACTTTAACTCTCGTAAGAAAAACACACGGAGCAAAGATCAATATAATGTTACTACCTGAGAATATTAAGGAATTTATTAGAAATTAAAGGTACATATTTTTAATCCAGCAGGTTCTGAGCATTTGCTAATAAACTTCTGGTTTCCAGTGTTGGAAGAACGCAAAAATCATCGTTCCCGTTCTTGTTCGTTCTTCTCTAACTGCATGGTTCTCACTCATGTTCTTCATTCTCCTTATCTTAATATTACCAACGTTCCCATTTCCATATTGTTCCTGTTCCCATTCCCGTTCTTGTTCCAACCTTAGTCCTGATCCCGTTCACGTTCTCAATCCTATCATGTTCTCGTTCTTGTTCTGGTTCTGACAACAAAAACGAGAACACCCCATTTTTCTTCTCATTTTTGTTCGTTCTTCCAACACTAGCAGTATTTCAGTTTGATTCTTTCATTTAAAAAATATAAATATATATGTATACTTGGTTACAGGCTTTCATAATTTTACTTTCGCGTCTGCTGCAAAAATGTTGGGAGAACCCAAAAATCATCTCGTTCCCGTTCTTGTTCATTCTTCTCTAACTGCATGATTCTCGTTCATGTTCCTCGTTCTCCTTCCCTTAAAATTACCAACGTTCCCATTCTCGTTCTTGTTCCCAACCTGATCCTGTTCCCGTTTCCTATTCTCATTCTCAATTTTATCATGTTCACCTTCTCATTCTGAGAACAAGAACGAGAACATGCCGTTTTTCTTCTCATTCTCATTCGTTCTTTCAACACAGACAGGAGTCGATACGTTCGTTGGAACGAAGACGGGTATTCTTGCTAACAGTAACCATGCAGTAAGTCACTCTGTGACATCACTCGAAAACTTGCCCATTCTCTGGAACGCTTTAGGGCTTCTCAATAGTAGTTAAGACTTCCTAAAGCTCATTGAAGTACTGTACAACTATTTTAAGACAGCTCTAAGTCTGAGTAAACGTTGTCAAGACTGTGTTACGGCTCTTCAAAGCAGAGTTGAAACTCACTGATACTGTGTAAAATCTCATTAATACTATTTCAGGTTTTTTAAACATCTTTAAGAATGTATTGAATACACTGAGTCCTTTAAACTGAGTTAAAACTGAGTCAGATGCTTCACGCATTCATCAAGACACTTGAGATTTGTAAAGTCTGTTAGAATTCTTTCATTCTCATCACAATTTTTTCCCCTTTAATTTTAAACCCGCGCTATTACAATCAAGAAGGGCCAATAACAGTGTTGGAGGGAAAACGGCAATAATAGTAACAATAACATTGAGCTCAGACTTTAAAGGAACTCGTTACGAATCTATTAGATTTCTTAGAACTGGATCAAGATTCATTAAGACTTTATTCAAGACGTAGAACAACCGCATAAGACTTTATCCAGGCTTTTCAAGTCCAGATATAGTTTTTCGATGACTCGAGTACATCTTACGGATGCGTTAAGGGGCAGTAAGAATGCTACAGATCTGTCAAGATTCGGGAGATACATTAATATTGTCCAGCGACTAGTTAAGACTTCATAGCTCTCTGAAAATGGGCAAAGTCTACAAATTGAGGCCTATGACGGTCACCAATTTCACCTTCTTTTCCACCGCCCGATCAAACTTATTCCACTTTCTGTCTCTGAACACCCTTCCTTTACAGCTACTATGCAACCACCTAGTAATCATCCATCGCAGTCAACTAAAATCTCTACGACACCGCAAAGGATATAGCAAATGCAACTGGATACTCGCCCAGTCAAACTAGAAATACTAAATGGATACAAGAATCTCAAATAGATTATTCCACGTTTCCAGCAACGGGAAAGTACCGGTTTGATCGCAAAACTTGTTTGTAACTAACCGCACCAACATAACTTTGACAATAGGATCGGGTTGAAGATTATTAAATGAAAATGATTTACTTCGGCAAATGATAATTAAGATTTACATCGAAAAAGGCTTCAACGAACCTGTAACTTCCACGGCCTCCTCGACTGTAACTATCTTTTTCGCCGTACCGCCGGTTATAATCTCTGCCACCTCCGCGTCCCCCGCGAGACGACTGCCTCGAACGTCCTGATGACATTTCAACTCTGATACGATTTCCACTCAAACGACTGCAAAGATACAGGCACGCCATAACATATAGTTTAAGACCAAAATAGAGAAAAAAAACAGAACTGGAAATGGCGACACTCACGTTCCATCAAGACCACGAACCGCGTCTTCAGCATCTCTGGGATCTTCAAACTCCACGAACGCGAAACCAGGCGGGTTCCTCGCGATCCACACATTTTTGAGGGGACCGAATTTATTGAACGTGGATTCGATTTCGTGTTTGGAAGCGCTGTCGCCCAAATTACCGATATACACTTTACAGGCTAAGTCCCAGTTACGGTGAGCCATTCTGAAAACACGTGTTCGAGGATTAATACAATAAAATTTCCATGATTCGCACTGGAGACAGATTATCATCACTGACATACTGTAGATAAGAAGAAAATGAAAAGCAAAGTGCAAACTTTCCAAAACCAATAACCAAGTACACAGTTAATCTAAGAAAAGAACAAGAAGAGAAGGGGAAAAATATGGAGAACAAGGAGCACAACAAAAACGGGAAAAATGGCGAGAAAAATAAGAAGAAATGGAGGTTCCATACATATGGATGGAGCACGAAAATTGCAATGAATTCTAATATTACAATTTTTCAATACCAATAGTCATAATAAAAACTGAGTCGATCAACTCTATGAACAATACAGAAAGCTTTCATCAGAATTACGTCCCATTAAAATCATTGTGAATTCAAGACTGAATACTTAGATGTCATCATTAGAAAGCTATCAGCAAATAATTACTAAAATTGAAACACAGCACTAATATATGTTTCAAGAGTGGCAGTTGGCAGTGTGCCAATGATCAAAAACTGATTGTAAAATACATGAAAATAACAATACATGAGAAAATGAGAATTATGATTCATTAGAAACACTGGGGGTTCACTGAAAAAGAATTTAATCATACTAACTATTCATTAATCATTCTTTGGAACTGAAGAATTACATACTAAAATTATGAGAGCCTATGGGTCACCAGTGAAACATGAGCATGTACTACTTCTGAGTTGGTCAACTGAAGAAAAACGGAGAACTGTTATCAGAATTACGTCCCATTCATATCATTGTGGGTTCATTGGATACTTATTTCATCATTACAGTAATTGAACTTATACTGGAAAGATCAGACCACGGATTATCAACTAAGTTTTCTGTAAACAACGAAACGTGAACAAGTACTACTTCTAGATAAATCAACTCTGAGAGGGAGAAAAAACAAAAACAAAAAACATTCATCAGAATTACGTCCCATTCAAATCATTGAATTTCTTAAACACTGATTTCATCATTATGGTAACTGAACTTAAACTGAAGGAATATTATGTACTACTGATTAATGACAGTACTCCCCCTATGAACAGTGAAGCATGAACAATAGCCAGGTCCATATTCTTCAATCGGATAGATGTGACAATCCATGGAGTGTAAGTCCGATTTAGGTCAAAAAATTTTAATCCATGCTACCCTGAGATTAAAATGGTACATTTTGGGTCAAAATTAAAGAAACTAATGAATATTTAGAATTGTCTGAAGAGACGGAGAGATAAACTAATAGGGCATAATTTTAGGCACCCAGGAATAATATCGCTGCTGCTAAAAGGAAGAGCGGAGGGAAAGCATCGGATAGGTCGGCAATAATTCCAGTATTTTCAACAGATAATCAAGGGGTGTCAAATGTGTCATTATGAAATGAAAGAACTTGCACAAGATAGGGAGAAATGGAGAGCTGCATCAAACCGGTCGTACGACTGATAACCTTACCATCAAGCAAAACATCATTAAAAATGTTTTATGAAACCTGAGAGGGTTGTCTAGCAGTGGCAACTGGTTGTATCTATTTAATAAATTAAAGGTGCTTTTAGGATGCTTGCCGCGCGCAGCGCTGCAAGCACCCAAAATTTTTCAGTGCTGTTAAATCAAAAACTGTAATCGTGCAATAACAGTTGAATAACTGATGCTAAAGGAAACTGATAACATAACTGTAACAGTTACCTACATGAATCAAATAACTCACTTCCACCACAACTGTTAAAGGTATGATTCAAATAACATGACCATAATAATGACCATTAACCTATTTTTATGGTTTTTCTACGGTATTTCTACATGGAACACAGAAGTAATACTTTCAAAATATGCATCAAGGTGGAAAAGAGAATTCTGAGCGTTAAAAATAAGTATACATGGTCAAATTGCTGCATTTATTTGTATTCAATTTTGAAGTTCCCCTTTACGTGTTCAGAATCCATAAGCGCCACTGACATGGAGGCACAGTTGTCCAGTCAGGATAATAGATGTTACTTGTAAAATTTCTAACATTTGAATGCACCAATGTCGCCCTTATGGCCATTTTATGCTCAAAAACTTTTTTCCCTGTCTTAATTTTTTGTTTTTGAGCACTTCTAACACTTTTGCGCCATTAAAAAAAAAAAACAACACCATCAAGACCATCATTTTACATAAGACATAAGACGTGAATTATTGTATTACTGAATGCCTTAAATAAGAGTTTCGTGGCTATTAAACTTACATTTACATGAACTCGAAAATTGTGCTGAAGTACCATAACTCATCAACAAGGAAACATGATCAAGTACCGTTTTTAAGTTGATTAACTAAATTAGAGCTTCCATCAGAATTACGTCCCATTAAAATCATTGTGGGTTCATAGATTATATAAGTTTCATCATTATAGCTATTCAACTAAAATTAACTGAAATAGAAGCTCTAAGTACATAATATGAGAAACATGAGCAAGAACTGCTTCAATGCTATGAACAACAGAAGAGCCTTCATCAGAATTACGTCCCATTAAAATCACTTAGGGTTCATAAAATATAAGCTTCATCATTATAGCAATTTTATAATCTTTTTGACAGACTGTTTCTCATAAGCAACACTGAAAATTGTAATCACGTAACAAAGAATGTTAGGTAGTCAGGAATATAGTGTCACTTGGTATGCTTATTTGACTTGACACTTAGGCAGCCTGTTAAGAGTAACATGAGAAAATTACAAGTCATTGGAGTAAACCAAGCAAGAACTATTCCCTTGCTCAGGAACATGACAGTTTTATACTAAAAATGTCCTGTGAAGGCATGGTAAGTTCAAAAACAGAATACAATGCCATTATTAACAAAAATATTATTCAAGTAATACTCACGAAAATTGAATAATTATACTAATGAAAATGGAAATCACATCAACTAATATAAAATTAGAACTGCTCCTTCAGAATGACCTCCCAAAATAATTACAGCACGTACATGATATGAGTGTTTTCTGATCATAACTAACAGTTATAAGGAGATATAGATTTATTTACAATTAACCATCACGAAGGGCCTTATCAACAATACGATTCAAAGATACTAACGCTTTACGCAAACATCAATTCTAAATTAAAAATAAACAACATAATGTTATTCAGAAACCATATACCGGCACGCAATCAGAAAAAAGTTTATAACGAATTTAATGATTTCATTCCACAATCCATAAATTTAAGAAAGACTGACACGTCATAAGCACTAATCAGCCATGCGAGAAGGAAACAATAAAAGTACTTGCTCTCGGAGTTCAAAGTAATCGTTATTTCACGAGTATTATACTTTTCGCACTGCGACTGTGATTTGAAGTTGGTTAGAATTTCCGGAATTAGTATTTCCAACTCAAAACCTAGCATTCTGACACAAGCTATGAAAAATCAGACGGCCATAACTGAAATTTCAGAATTTGAAATTTGCCAGCTGAGAAGTACCGTAGCTGCAGTTTCAATTCCCGCTGACTTTTCAAATTAGTACAGTTTTAGGGTGATCTTCGAACTAAAGCTTGTGCCAGAGTTTGAAGCTGGAAACTAGAGTCCAATAATGAGAATCATTTTCATCTTATTTACAAAGATCTAAATTCAGTAACACTAGAGATAATAACGCATTATTGAAAAAACAAAAATCATCCAACACTTTTGAACGATCATGATCTCGTCAGTATTACGTCCCATACATCATCGAAATCAAATAATTTCAAAGTAATATCATCCTCAAGATCATGAAATATCGATATCGAAAGAAATCGAAGCACAATCAGTATTCCGTAAAGGTAAAGCCCAAATCTTGGGTAAAGCCTTTCGGTAAGGGGACCTGCCCACTCTGTACACATGTATGCTATTACAAGGGGTGGAAAAGAAGAAGTTCTAATACTTGAAACTTGAGTGAGCGAACTGAAAATAATCTGGACAAAACAATATTTAGATCTCAACAAAAATGCAACACACAGGAGTAAATAAGACGACCACATCTCTGCCTTATTATTCTCCCAATCAATATAGAAATTCATCAATTCTCAAATAGCAGACGTAAGCATTGATATTCATTATCACGCTTTATAGCTTATTTTCTATTTGATATGAAGAAATGTTACTAGACATCGGGCAGTAGCCCATTAACATCCGTTCAGGTATTACCTTTATGCAAAACTGGACAACTTTCGGAAGGAAGTAACGAAGGTGGACTGATCCTCGATGGATGAAACTTGAACGAATGACGAGCAACGATTACTTCTTATTTCAATAAAGGTAATCAAAGTAAGACGCTGACTGGAACAACAATTTTAACACGAGGAACTGTGAATATGAATAACGAATAATCCCCGGTTTCTCAACTAACCTAACGTTTTATTTCTGCTGAAGGAACAAGGAAGATTGTAAAATTCTAGATGGCGGCGGAGGAAGGTATCGATCAGTGCTGCACACTGAGAAATTGAAAATTTCCCTCTCATCCGCCATTATTTCTCTGATCGGACTGTTATAAAAAATACAAAATTTATTCTGAAAACAGTATTTTCAAACAGCCATAAATAAGTTCCTTTTTTCTGGACTTATTTAGTTGTACGATAACAACTGACTGCGAAAGCTAAAAAATTAATCAACGACAACAAAAAATGGAATGATGATGATGGAGATGGATGGAGATGAAGAATTGAAAACATAAAACATGATAAAATCTCCAGACCATGGATAATGGATAATAATTCTTTGTGATGTGAACCCGTACGTTATTTTTTACACTATATTTATTCAGAATGTCGAATCTTCGATCGAAGTGCTCCGCGGAAGACCGACAAGAAATGCAAGCGTTCATTCACTTCGTGTTTTTCCAAGAGTGGGAGGGCTTGAAGGTACTACAATTTTTTATTTTTCACTTAATTCACCCTACGTTCGCATGAGTTGTAACATTAATACGATTTGTCGTGTTCAGGAGGCGATCAGAAATGGCATGGGTGGAAAATGCCATGAGGCTGTGAGCAGAAAGAAGAATGAATTGGTTGAAACTATTTCAAATATATGCGGCTCACCAAGTGAAGTACCGGTGCTATGACAATATTCCATCAAATGTGTTTCATCTTCTTTAACATATTTATTGTTCATTTTAGATACCGATGTGGAAGAAATAGAAGATAAATTACATGAAGAAGTTGATAGGTTGTTCCAAACGTGGTTTGAAGACGGCTCCGTCGAGGAAATTGCTGCATTATTATGGCACCATTCTCGTAATTTATTAGCCGGCGATAGAGAAAGTTTACGGTCTTATATTGCAGCAAGAGAAAGACCGAACCCCCACGAGCGTGTATTGCCCATCGCACCCGTGATCGACGAAATGGTAGGATATTCTACCTACAAATTTAGTTTCCAGAAACATTATCCATTTCTATGATTCACTATAATTTACAGGAAACAGATACAACTACCGTTACTAACTCCTTACAAGTGAGTGAAGAAGTAGCAGGAGCTTCATCGAGCATTGCAGTATCAAATGGAAGTGCTGATGGCTGGGAAGTACCCAAATATAGTCGGCGAAGAAACCGTTGACATTCTTGTTGTTTATTTTGTAATATAATTTTGTGCCAATTTAAATTGTTTGTGGAATTCGGGAGCGTAGAGGTGATGAATGCAGATGAAGATGAAATAGAGAGCCGGATTAGCAGGATTTGAATGTTGGGTTTGGAACATGTGGACCGCTCTCAGTGGTCAAGTTTGATGGTGATGATGAAAGAGATTGATTTTACTTCACCGCTTCGACTGATATATTACCTCTGACCTTATCATGTGCCCAGCATAGTTGAATTTGAGTTTTTTAGTTTTATAACCAATATTGGGTACTTTGACCTTATTCATTAGATCCCTGTTCCTTATCATGTTTCTTAATTTAGCCCCTTTTTAGCTTCTGATCTTTTTTTTTCAGTTGTTGATAGCCTTTTGTGACGGTTCCTGATCAGGGCTCGCGTTTGAACGCCGTATGTTGGGATTGCACAGCATTCATTGTTAATTTCAATTTTAATTCGAATTTTCGTTTTGGTGTAGTTTTTAGAGCCCAGTAGCTTTTCCATGTATTTTAAATCAAGGTTTTCAGCTCTTTCTCTAGTTTTTCTTTAAAGGCTACTATTTAGCCTAGATGTTTGTATTCTGACGTGTTGGCCAGCCATGTGAAAGCAATTTGAATTGTGAAATGCGAAACAAGATTGATTCACATCACACCTACTGAACTGCAACTGCTATAGAATACTTAGGGCTGCATTGAAAAATTGCGTATGAACCTTCATAGGAAAATAACTGTTTACAGCTATTCGGCTTCTCCAATATAAGAATATAAATATATAAACTACGAAAAGAAAATGTAGCGCGGAAAATTCTCGCTTACGATCATGAAAGATCTCATATAGTTTCTAGATTAATACCCCTCAACCTCCTGTTGGCTCCTGATTCGGACATCCTGGAGCGTTGAATTTTGCGCCTCCAATTGGGATCAGATCATGTTTAAAATTCAAGAATCAAGGAGAATTATTGACACAAAATGTATTGATTAAAAAATAAAGATTAACAAAAACGAGTAGGTACAAAATAAGGCACATAAAATATCGATAAACAGAATATTATCATATAGATAATACTACAGACAATTTTGACAATAGTTCCAACAATGGTAACCAACATACGAACTGGTGGTCTGCCGTGAGCTTAAAACTCATCCTAATTCTCACTGATGCGAAAGTTAAAATAGTAAAATGAAGAGCGCGTCACTTTGACACGGCAATTCGATTCGAAGTCGAATGTCGCTTCGTTGATGTCAGAAAGCGGAGGAAATCATTTTGCATGTTTGTCTTTTGATCTCGATAAGTGGTTAATTAAGGTTTGTGTAATAGACTCACACATTTTCTTTATGGCCTTCTTTTTCTTCTTCTTTTTACCTACTTCTCCATCGGGATTATCAGATAAACTGTTACTAGACGTGGGCAATTCTTCGGTAGGAACGTCAGGTGAACTGATGCTAGGCGTGGGCGATTCACGAGATGATGAGGCACTTGATTCGGTACCGTTTTCGATTGCCATCTTATCTGTACGTGGTAACGTCTCGCTGTGTGAAAGAGCACGTTTTTGATTACTGAAATATACACAAAATAATAAACATTACTATTTAGGTAAAACGCACAATAACTATGTAATGTAGCTTTCCCTCTACAAAAAAAAAAAAAAAATGGAAACTGATACTCGTAGACGTAATGCGAACAATATCTCACTTGGCTATTCGAATAGATGTTTCCAGCTTCCCCCAGAAGTCGACAATTTCGTTATTCTTTCTGTAATCTAGTTTATGGTAACCACCATACTCGCCAATACGTGTACAATCCTTATAAATGATCGGGAAAATTCGTATATCACCGTTTCGCTCTGAAAAATTGAACAGAAATGAATCCAACTCTTGTATAATTTTCTGAAGAGAGGACGGTGTGAGTGTATTTACGAACCATTAGAGCGAAACTGTACATGGTCGTGGAAAAATTTGTCTCGATCGCTATCGAAAAAGTCATCGGATAGGATGACCATAAGGACATTACATCGCTCAGAAAATAATCGTATCATAGCTTTATTTTCAAAGGCTGTGCCAGGTATTAGATCTCTGTCTTTTACAAACAACTGAAACACCAAAGATTACATTAATTTAAGAACATAAAAAATATTAGATAGAGTTCCATACTCTACAGTTGCTTTGAGAAATTCGTACTTCATTCCACAGTTACCTTAAATTTGTATTCTGATTCTAGTCTTTTTATTAAAGTAATTGCAAACTCCAGATCTTCCTCTACGTACAGAATGAAAGCATCATATCTGTGTACAGGATGTATACGACAATCTGAAAATCATTCACGAATATATCTTTTGAAATGCTTCAACAATCAAGCAGATAATTATTTTCATGATCTCGATACTATCCAACGATTCAATTTAAAACATACCCTCAGTCAAGATGGGATACGTAGGTCTGGTTGAACCCCAAGGATTATTCTTTTCTTGGCGAATATATTCTGCAGCATCGTCGTCTGCAAACAGAAACAGAAAATCAAAAAATAACCAATAGATACGATCCACAATTATGAACATAAATATTGAGCTGTAAGACAGATGATGTATTTTCACATTTCAGATTTGTCTCACAGCGTTTGAAAAAGGCAGAAAAAAATGGGCATCTGATAAGAGAACAAGTTATCGTAAGCATTTCAACATCCCTTTCGATGTTCAGGTACAAGATGTATAATGAATCAAATTCAAGTTTACACTCACAAAACATCTCGTTTGTATCATCCAATACGTCATAACGATCAATTTGTTCGAAAAATGTCTGTAATTTGGCTAATGTAGCATCTGATCGTTCTATCCAAATCGTTAGTAACCCTTGAACGTGATCATTAGTCGGGAACCAGCAATTCACATTTATACCCATGAGGTTTCCTAAACCTCGGTAATCTCTGAAAATAATTATATTGGCACCGTCAGAGTACTGAACAAGGTGAAAATCTTCAACTATTCTATGAGAAATACTTGTGAAAATTATATATACCTGTATAGACGGGGTTTTGGAGAAAGGAGCAATTTCAGCTCATTTAACATACATGATAACTTGCCTCGAGTTCTCATAGAAAGTGCACCGACAGGAATTTCGGCCAAATTGATATCTGATCTTGGAACGATTTCCATGGCGATCAATATTCCTATCATCGGAAATGAAAGAGTGAATTATGTAAGAATGTTTTCTAAATGAATATACAGAACAACACTAAGTATGTTAGTCACGCCTGAATTAGTGCACTCTTATGTCAGGTTATCAGAATGAGGTGACAGAATTTCAAAAACCAAGGATAATGCAATCTACAAATCGAATTTCAGGATTTCATGCAGTTTAGGAGAGTGACTCAGATTAAAAGAGGAATGAAGGTCTATGAATCAAAATTAGCTATGGAAAAGAGAAAGTATTTCTTACTTCCTGACGCTGTCAACTACGCAACAATCATGGATAACACCGTCTTTCTAATGAAATGTCAATGGCAATCAAGAGATCAATCAATATTGAAACATTAGAGGAAATTTATCAACAAAACATATTCTAAATTCCGAGTAGGTATTTCTTCAGTCATTCAGACAATTGCGATTTAAATTTAAGCAAAAATAACTTTTCCTTAATGGAAAATAATAAGACCAACCTTTAACCTTTCTGCACGAACACAAACATTGGCACACAGAATGGAAAAAATGAACTAGAGACAGGAGCCGAACGGTTACTGTCGAAAATCCGACACCCCTTACCATGGGTTCCATCCTTCCGTTATTCGACTCCGTGACGTAAACCGTCACGGATTTTAGAATGAGCACAGATTTTGAGTGAGCTAGGTAGCAGCACTGGTGCCGATGCTTGGAATCCCCTTTTACAATCGACGACTTCGTTGATCATTTCCGTTCCATCGATCATTTCCGTTATTCCGTTCTGTTTTCTGTTGCAAGTTGAACCTGCATCATCGTTTTTTTTTCGCCCTCGCGGTAGTTTGATATTTTCTTCGTAGTTAAATAATTTATTCAAAAGAGAAAAAATGTCTACGGTGAGTCTATACCAGAGATGGAAAGCAAGCTAAAAGCTGAAAGCGGAAAGCCAAAAGCAAAGAGTTTTTCACTTAAAAAGCAAAAGCTGAAAGCAAAAGCTAGAGTGTAAAAATAATTGAAAGCAGTGTACTGTAGCCAGCCGAAAGCTGGAAGCCAAAAGTCAAATTCAGCCGAATTTTTACTGATAAGAGAAAAGCTGAAAGCCAGCTTTATTTATACCTTCACAAGCCAAAAGCCGAGAGAAGCCAAATTTTTCCAGCTTTCTTTTGGCTTCTCAAAAACCTATAAATTCGTGAGCTTTCATCAATTTTCCTTAGGTGTGATATTTTTGAGAACTACATTTTTCCTCCTCAAACTATAAGACCTCAGCTCAGGTGTCAGTTGCCGGCAAATTTCAGCAGTATATTGCAGCCAGCCGAAAGCTAAAAGCCAAATTCAGCCGAATTTGTACTGATAAGAGAAAAACCAAAAGCCAGCCGAATTTTTCTTTAAAGCAAAAAGCAGAAAGCCAGATCCGTATTTTTCAAGGTCAAAAGTTTAAGTCGAAAGCCGAGGCTAAAATGTTTAGCTGCAATACACTGATTGAAAGCAAAAGCAAAAGTTTTATTTTTTCCAGCTTTTCCAGTATTTATTTATAAATTATAATTTCAAATTTTCATTTTTATTTTCATTATCTCAGTGGTAAGTGCTGTTAAAGTGTTAACTGTTCAGCAGTGTTGTGAAAAGCTATTCCCTATTTCTAAAAAAATATAATGTTGTACAAAATACAAAATTTAAAAAATGAAAGTCAAAAGCGGAAAAAAGCTTATGAGCTGAAAAGCAAAAGCCAAAAGGGAAAGCTGAATATGAAAAAATTTGAAAAGCAAAAGCTAAAGTTTTATTTTCCAAGGTCAGAAGCTAAAGCCGTAAGCAAAAGTTTTATCATATGGCTTTCCATCTCTGGTCTATACAACTATTTAATTTCCACATCTTGTTGCATATGAAATTTTATTTATTGCGATATTTGTTAAATATCCCTAGGTCTGGTCACCCCTTTTTCGCCCCAGTCGACCCCCTTTTTCTTGGGTCAATCCCTTTCATTCTGATCACCTCATTTTACTTGGTTGATCCACTTTTACTCGGATCAACCCCCTTTTGCTCCGGTTGCTCCCTTTGTTCTGGACGACCCCTTTTTGCTTTGGTCACCTCCTTTCCCCCTTTTCAACGCTTTGGAAAATCCCGTTTGGTGCGAATTTATATGTAGGTTCACTTGGTATGTGGTTTCGCATACTAAGACTCTCCTTTAATTTTCATGCGCCGAATCAAAGGAAGCCGTGAAGTAAAGGCTAGAGTCAGTCTTCGAAAACCGTGTTATTTTATTTTTTTATATACCTTTATAAATAATTACATCTGCCTGTTTCTTCTAAAATATACCTATAGTATTAGTTTTCTGAGTTTATGATACATTCAAGTCTTATTCGTTTCGTCTGAATCACGCGGCGTAAAACCTTCTATTTCACTTCCACTGTGTAGGTTCTCCCTAGGACGCAACCCTTTGCCCCCTTGTGAGGTAATCTCCATCTAGCTTGCTAAATAGCCTAAATAGGTTCTAATTTGTGATAAGCACTCTGCCTCATACAAATTATAAGAACTTCAACGCTATTCGGATTCCGCAACAGAGTGGGCGGCATCTAGTGGACCGTGGACGTTTTTAATTTTTTTAACCGGATAAACGTATATATCGATGATCGCTCGATACATCGATATATTTTATAGAAGTATCGGCATATATACAATGTATCGAAGATGATAAGATGATTGCATGAAAGTATCGATGATCGTGATACGATATATCAAAAAGAAGTGTATCGATGCATTGATACATTTTAGTATCGATTGTATTTATCGATATTAGGATAAAGGATAATAATGATAGAAGATAGAACAATGTTTGGCGCGCTAGTATCGCTCTAACGTGATAAGATTTGAAAGAATGATCATGGTAATCAAAATGATGTGTACATAGAGCAATTTTCATGATTATTCGCATTTAAATAATATTTAACGTAATGTTGGTGGCGGTTTCAAAAACTTTTAGTACAGCTTGTAAAATTATATTTTCTCCTATCAGCAGAGGTAACGTAATCATGATGATTAATGTTTTTTTTTTCTTTCTTTTTTTCTTTCTTTTAAATGAGAAATAACAAGGAGAAAAATTTGTGCTACGTTAAATAATACACATTATTACACTACCAAATACCTTCACATTATTAATAATTTTAGAAAAATCGAAACAATATAGAAAAAAAAAAATAGTTTTGATCTTCCTCTATTGAATAGTCCTACATGCTACCAAGTTAGTAAGAGGGTGTTTCTTTGGGATTTCTGTTGGCAGCCCTGTATATGTGTGAGTGATAACATATGATTTACCATAAGCGCATAAGCGTGTAGCAAACTTCAGCTATCATCAAGTCGATTAGAAATCCACTTTCAAAGAAAGTTTGTCCTATAAATGTAACTGCATCATCGCCAAAAAATTGAATTATAATCAGTTCTGCTGGTCAGTGTTGTTAGAGGGGAGCATTTCATCTTTTTTTGTCATGTCATAAGTTTTGTATTTTGTCATCTTCAGAGTTTTGTCATTTTGTTTCTTCATAGTTTTGTTATGTCCTGACAAAATTATTATGTCATTTTGTCTTCCTTTTTGTCATGTCGCTTAGCTTAATCTACTTTCCATACGATGCTTAGCATAGTCTACTGTCAATAGCAATGCCGCTTAGAAAAATAAATTACAGACAACGCAGAACAAAATGGAAAAATCTATGCTAAATATAAGACAAAGGGAAAAAATAAGAATTAAAAAACTGTTAACGGCAAATTACAATATAGTGGAAACAAGTTTAAATAAAAAATAGGATAGGGCGGGACATCTAGCGAGGAGCGGGGGCAACTGGGAACAAAGATAACATTTTGGTTTTTGTGGCAGAAGAGAAGAAACAGAGGAAGGCAAAAAACAAGGTGGGCAGATGATTTTTCCAAATTACTGAGGCACAAAATGTTCCATCAGGTGGCAATATGCAGAACATAGTGGCAAAAGTTGTGGGCAGCTTTCTCCCATTCTGGGAATAAATACTTCTAGGGTCCGTTGTAACCAGAAATAAAATAACAGTAATATATAAGATGATTGTATGTCCTGGAGCAAGAAAGCAATTTAAAAAAAAAAAACACTATTTCAATGCTTGGCTGATCATTTGCTCATTGAGCATATGCTCAAATTTTGGAGCACTTACTCAAAGAGCATATGTTGAGAATATTCTCAAAATGCTCAGCATTTTCAAATTAGCATATTCTCATTTCCATCACTAAAGCCTCATGTGTACATACGACAGTATATCGTGATAGTGGAACTATCATGCACGCGTGATAGTTTGTGACAGCACCTGACAGCATTGCTGTTGTAGTTAGTGGTAGTTTGCTTACACTGTGACAGTCAGCAACTATCGCGATAGTACTGTCATATTGTAAACGAGGCTTAAGTGGTATATAAGGACAAAGTTCATTTTATGCTAATTTCTTAAAAATGGTTGATCTTTTTCCAACGATGAAGAGAATAAAAAATATTTGTTTCATAATTTTCTACGAGTTGAAACGATTTCAGAATTTATTGGAATAAACTTTGAGAATTTCTCGATTCTCATTTAACGATTTAACTAACATGACACTTGCATACAGTGACGTCATTTTGTTGTGGGTTGCGTTCGGATCGAGCAAACCTCCGGGTGTACAGATCTTGCACAGTACCAACGTTTGTGCGATAAAACAAATATAGAATATACGCCAAAATGAGAATCTTTCATTCTCATATTTCCAAGCTGCATTCGTAACCAAGAGGATATATTCATAATAGTAGGTCAACTCACCAATAGATAGCAGCAGTTGTAGAACCTCCTTGATCACTCTTTCATTTTCTTATCAGTAAGACGACAGCAGCGCGCCACGGGGTCTGCGGAATCTGAATTCAGCTCAAGGGAACCAATCAGCAAAATCTGTTTTTTTAGGACACGGATTCAAAGTGCAAGTCAAGAGCCATACAGGAAATATATGACATAGCGTTTACTGATAACCTTTTTTCAACATGAGTACACATTTTTGAATCAGGGGTCAAATTTTGAAAAATTCTACTTTTTACGCTCTTTCCAACGATACTAATAACTCATTTTGTTTACAAATAATGTTGGTTGGTTCCCTTACATTGAATAGCGTCCACTTGACTTGGCAGTGGCGCAGTGGCACGACACGCAGCGAAGTAGCTGACATCTGGCGGATGTTTTTGGCAATTTTATCAACGTGAGCTCCGTTTTACACTTCACACTCAGAGTTGAAGAAAAAACAAGTTGAAAAAAAAGGAACAAACAAGTGTTTTTTCCCTTTTAAAACGTTTTTTTGTTTTAAAACATGTTGTTAATAATGTTTTTTCTTCGTGGTTTTAAAAGTTTGAAAACATTGTCTTAAAACGTGATAGCGTCCATATCCAGTAAGAGGGAACCAATTAACATTTGTAAACAAACTGAGTTATTAGTATTGTTGGAAAGAGCATAAAAGTAGAATTTTTCAAAATTGGGCCCGATTCAAAAATGTGTACTCACGTTGAACAAAGCTTATCAGTAAACGCTGTGTCATATACTTTCTATACATGGCTCTTTAACTTCGAATTACGTGTTCTCAAAAAGCGGATTTTGCTAGTTGGTTCCCTCTTGCTGAATAGCGTCAATATGTTGTTCTGATAAAGCACTGAGACTACATAATACACCTAAAAGTATGCAAAAATTACCAGTTTTGCTCTAGAGCAAAACTGGAAAAAATAAACATTTGCATGATGTAAATCTTCCTCGTGTATAAACAGTTGCAGGATGTTAATCTTTGTCGTGTAGAAGCGCTAGTGTCGGACGATGGTTCAGAGATCATGATACTGAATGGGTTAAACAGTTAAAGTCTGGTCTAGTTAATAAGAAACATAATTTTTTCACGGCGCTGGTAACGTTTTCTCGAACTCGTCTTTCCCCTCCAAAATACCCATATATCGATGTGTATTGCAGGTAGCTAGTTATGTTTCTCACATTTTTCATAATTTTTGCCATTTTCTCATTTTCCTTATCAAGTAAGGGATACTTATTATCAGTGGAGAACGCGGGATAGATTGAGATACTTGATACAATTTTTCCTGAAAACTAATGATGGTTGCTGAAATTTTATTAACCGAGCAGTCAGCATAAATTGTAAACATTTTAGAGGAAGACAATTTCTGACTTCCAGTTACATCAGTAAAGATAATTTTTAATTGAAATACTTAGAAAAAAATTTAAAAAAAAAAAATTATTGTTACATTTACTCTAGAAATAAGAAATAGTAGCTTGACTGGTAACCTAGTACAAAATGTAATGAAATAATTCAAATTCGTTTACCGTACGCAAGCTTATTATGAAACCTAGTTTGATTTTTCAAGTCAAATTGATACTTCTTCCCCCTCCGAGAGAAAATTTGAATTGTAGAGGCCCGAATTTGCAATGTTCAATTATTCAATCGGATTAAATTTTGCCCAGTTGATTTGGGCAATCATGAATTTGTGGTCCAAATTGAGGCCAGACTGAAATTGATGTGATATTCAGAATTAGCGACACCCGCCTCCCAAAAAGGATAGTTTATTCAATCTCTCGAGCCACTGTAAATTTAACCATTTATTGGTTCAAAATTTGGATTTTGGAACCCAAATTCGTATCACATTAAAAATTTGATGCAATCACTGGAATCGGCAATCGAACAAACCCGTATTTAAAGGCGCTGTTAAAATTTCCAAGTCAATGTAATTTGCCCATTTAGGGTTCAAAATTTAGATATTTAGCCCAAATCAGGGTCGCGTCAAAAATCTGATTTGATGTTCGGAAACAGTGCCCAACGAAGCCCTATTCTGATAGTTCATTCATTATTCCGTTCCATTCCATTAAAAATTTCAAAGAGTTCAGCTTTTAGAGAGGTAAACATTTTTTCACCGAACAAAAAAAAATAAAAATAGAAATAGAGCCCTTAACTCCAAGTTCTCGTTCACTTAGCGTTCACAGAAAAAAATAGAGGAGCATCATTTTTTTGTATCCCCTGTACTGATCGGCACCGTTTGTAGCGTATGAAATTGCATACTCAATTCCCCGTAAATACACTATTAAGCTCAAGGTCAATATATGTAGTCAACATATGTATGCATACGAAATTGCATACTCAATTCTCCGTAAATACGCTATCAAGCTGAAGGGTTAAACTAGTTAAAACAGCATAATTAAGTTAATTATTAGAGCAATGGACTACAAAGTCTGAGCACTCGGCGCATCCAGTGCAACCTCACACAAATGATTGAAGTTAATATTGACTCCAGCACTACTGATTTGGTTATGATTTTCTCCTATTTGTCTTTCAGAGATGGCACGTAGAATATAAATTGAAATATACGCGTAAATTCTGCATATTATATTCTATGTGATGTAGAATACCTTAAATTGGACATAGAACTTGTAGAATATTTTATTTGAAATTGTTGAAAACTGAAAACAAAGATACATCTTTGGTTGAAAATGCTGATTACTCTTACTGATTATGATTAGTAAATAAAAACATGGTAAAAAGTGGAGTGACGTGAGCAAGTGAGACGTGACTGACAGCGTGAAAGGAATCCGTTTGTGACATACCAGGAGGAAAGGGACCTGTGCGCAAAAATGTAAATTTTACAGGAGAGCAGATAAACAAAATTGATAAGTAATAACGTTTTCACATTATGAGACACTTAAATTTGAAGACTTACGACAGTTTAAAAATTTTTTTAGGATTTTTTCAACAACACCGCGTGAAAGAGCGACCAAAGATTAGTCAATAACAGTTGTTATCACAAAAATTTTTGTTCCCGCACAGGTCCCTTTCCTCCTGGCATGACACATTTGTGACAAATCCAGAATATCTAAAAAGGACAATTTCCGCATAGTCGGTTATGTTTCGAAATTTGCGTTTCACGTCCTGAATCCTGCTTCCTGAAAGTATAGATAGGAATAGGATTTCACCTCAGAAATACAGCAAAAGGTAGCCAACAAGCAAAATCCGCTTTTTGAGAACACGTGATTCGAAGTTCAAGAGCCATGTAGAAACTGTATGACATAGCGTTTACTGATAAGCTTTTTTCAACGTGAACACACATTTTTGAATCGAGAGCCGAAGTTTGAAAAATTCTACTTTTTACGCTTTTTCGAACGATACAAATAACTCATTTTGTTTACAAATGTTGGTTGGTTCCCTTTTGCTGAATAGCGTTAAGTTGGGACGCGGAATCAAAATGGCTGACATCTAGCGGATGTTTTGTGAACCCTCATGGAGTGATCAGTGGAGAAAAAATAAATAGAACGGGCCGGCAACTGATAACGTACCTCTCATTTTTTACTTCACCGCACTTCTATTAATTTTGTTACCTGACATATTAAATTCTCAATAAGTAATGTAAGTTCGAATGCGTAGCTCCCTTTCAAATCTGAAGCATGTCCGTCATTTCTAAATTTTATAATGATTTTTTGAAAACCCCGTATTTCCCATTTACGGCAATGTTATTTCCATTTGTGATTACTCAACCTTTCATTAGGAAGTGCACATTAGCGCTCCTACATTCCGTTTCACATCCCAATCCCAATAATATATTATTTAATACATTTTCTACATATTTTACATTTTTTATGTATTCTACATGTAGACAGTAAAATATTAAATTCTACCATTCTCGGGTCCAGTTGGATGCTATTCAGAAAGAGGTAACCAACTAAAGTCTGGTCCAGTTAAGAAACGTATCTAGCTACCCGCAATATACACATCAATGTTTGGGTATTTTAAAGTTGGATGCGAAAGATGAGTTCGAGATCACGTTATCAGCGCCATGAAAAAATTATGTTCCTTAACTGGACCAGACGTTAGCAAAATCCGCTTTAGACGCTATTAAGCTTAAGGGAACCAACCGACATTTGTAAACAAAATGAGTTATTAGTATTGTTGGACAGAGCGCAAGAAGAAGAATTTTTCAAAATTGGGCCCCCGATCCAAAAATATGTACTCACGTTGAAAAAAGCTTATCAGTAAACACTATAGATTCTACATGGCTCTTGAACTTCCAATCATGGGTTCTCGAAAAACAGATTTTGTTGGTTGGTTTCCTTAAGCTTAACAGCGTCCAGTTAAGAAATATAATTTCTTCACAGCGCTGATATCGTGTTCTTGAGCCTTTGAGTATAAATCTCCTGGAGGAATAAAAACCATATGTTTCCTATACTGGACCTGTAGAGCGCGCATTTCTGTCATGCAGATTCCCCCGAATGGTAATCAGTTTGCTTACAACGGGGCATTCGCATGACAGAAACGCAGGCATCACACGGTATAGCAGGCTTTATAGTTCCACGCTCCTATAATGTAAACAATCCGATTTCTATCTCTCCAGGAGCGGTATTCTCGAAAAGTTGTTACGGTAACCACTCATAACAACTAGTCCCAAGGTGGTGTTATGAGATGTTATCCAACATTGCGGTAAATGGGTAACAACCGGTAACAACTCATAACAACTTTTTTTTTTTATAACAACGGTTGTTACCATAACATCGCATAACAACTTTTCGAGAATAGTGGTCCAGGAGATTTATACTCAAAGACTTGAATTCGTCTTTCCCCTCCAACTTCTCAATGTTCATTATCGATGTGTATTGCGGGTTGCAAATTATGTTTCTTAACTGGACCAGACTTTAGTTCTATTTCTTCCAGTGCGAAAACTGCATTACTTAGCATTTAACATACTCTGTCACTTGATTTATAGGTCTACCAATATTATTTTTATTTGGAAACTTAAAAAACGGGAATTCCTATTCTACATTTTTTCTGAAATAACGGAATTGGAAATACTTACTGAAGATAATTAACACATTGGGAAATAGGAAACGGATTTTTTTGGGAAACATCCCTGACATCTAGTGGCAGAGTATGCTATGAGATAGAAAAACACAACTGCTTGGCATACTCTATCATTTGATTTTGGACTTTCCCAATACGTTTATTCATTGGACTTTGGGGAAAGGCAATTCCTGTCCTAAGTTTTTCTTAAGAAAATGGGTAGGCTGACAAGAAGAAAGGAACCTCAGGACAAAAAAAAACATTTTTGTGACAACTGTTTTTGACTAATTTTTGGCCGCTCTTTCGCCTGGTGTTGTCGAAAAAATTCTAAAAATTTCCCCAAACGGCTGTAAGTCTCCAAAGGTGAGTGTCTCCATCTCCGTAACGTGAAAACGTTATCAATTTTGTTTATCTACTCTCCTGTAAAATTTACATTTTTGCGCTGAGGTCCCTTTCTTCCTGTCAGCATAGTGATGGAAATGAGAATATGCTAATTTTTAAAATACTGAGCATTTTGATAACATTCTCATCATATGCTTGTTGAGTAAATGCTTCAAAACTTGAGCGTATGCTCAATGAGCAAATGATCAGCCAAACATTAAAATAATGAGCTTTTTCCCGAGCACTTTCTCATTTATATATGCTCAATAAGCAAATGCTCAGAAACACGGAAACAATGAGCATTTTCCCGGGCATTTTCTCATTTCCCTGAGCATTTTCTCATTTTTCCCGAGCATTTTCTCATTTATATTTTTATACAGATAAAACTAGTATCAATTTCAAAAATGCTGAGCATTTGCTCAAATTGTCAGCATATGCTCATCTAATAGAAAATGCTCTGCCATTTTAAGTATATTGCCATGCTGAGCATGTGCATGAGCATTTTGAGAATATGCTCACCAAAAGAAAATGCTCGAGCATTTTCCATTACTATAGTCAGCTCGCATGAGAATAAACCGTTTTTCTCGTGACGCAATAACCAGAAATCAGTGTTCCCTTTGGCCAAAGAATTTCTCACTCAGTGATCTGATAACAAATAATAACAGAAAAGCTGCGGATTTTCAAGTGCTTGAGGCAACATTGTTTAGCCAAATTGATGCGATATGACGTCAGAGGAAATCGGTCTATTGGAAATTTTGCTTCAGAATTTTATTGGAAAACTGTACATTTGTATTCTGGGTAAAAAAGTGGTAAATGGACAAAATATTTATAAAAAGGAAACAGGAATTCTTTTAAGAAACTGGAAAACAGCCCAGATTCAGTGAATATCAAAAATGGAACTGAAAAAAATGAATATCAGAACATCAGAAGCACAAAAACAGAAACGGAATGATGTTACAGTCATAGATGGACGCTATTCAGCGGAAGGGAACCAACCGACATTTGTAAAAAAAACAAAAAAAACGTTATTAAAAGTCGGTCCAGTTAAGAATCATAACTGGCTACCCGCAATACACATCGATATATTGGTATTTTGAAGTTGGAGGGGAAGGACGAGTTCAAGAACACGTTATCAGCGCCGTGAAAAAATTATGTTGCTTAACTGGACCAGACTTTAGTATCGTTGGGAAGAGCGTAAAAAGTAGAATTTTTCAAAATTGGGCCCCCCATCCAAAAATATGTACACACGTTGAAAATAGCTTATCAGTAAACTCTATGTTATACAGTTTCTACATGGCTCTTGAACTTCGAATCACGTGTTCTCAAAAAACAGATTTTACTAGTTAGTTCCCTTACGCTTAACAGCGTCCAACTAGTCTAATTTTTCAGTCCAAAGCCGACCCTCTTTTAGCAGCTAAAGTCTGGTCCTGTTAAGAAATATAACTGGCTACCCGCAATACACATCGATATATGGGTATTTTGAAGTTGGAAGGGAAAGACGAGGTCGAGAACACGTTATCAGCGTCGTGAAAAAATTGTTTTTTAACTGGACCAGACATTAGCTGTTCGTTTTGTATTAGTTATCTTTTTAAATGTTCAAAACGTAGCTTCGAAGTAATAAAATTTCTTCCACAAAACTTGTTTTTTTTTTTTATTAAATTAACAATAAAACAACATGTTTAAAACGCTTAAAAACATGTTTAAAAACACAAAAAACGTTCAAAACGTTTTTTTTTGTTTAAAATATGATTTGGTTTTTTGTTGTTTTAAAACATGTTTTAAACGTCTTAAAACAACGCGTCGTTTTAAACATCGCAGCCCTGCTAATAACTCATTTGGTTTACGAATGTTGGTTGGTTCTCTTATGCTGAATAGAGTCCATTTGAACTCTATTCAGAGAAATGAAACCAACTAGCCAAATCCGTTTTCGAGATCACGTGATTCGAAGTTCAAGACATGAACCATGTGGACACTATTCAACAAAAGGGAACCAACCAACATTTGTACACAAGATGAGTATTTTAGTATCATTGGAAAGAGGGTAAAAAGTACAATTTTTCAAAATTGGGCACTCGATTCAAAAATGTGTACTCACGTTGAGAAAAGCTTATCAGTAAACGCTATGTCATATAGTTTCTACATGGCTCTTGAACTTCGAATCAGGTGTTTTGAAAAAGCAGATTTTGCTAGTTGGTTCCCTTTTGCAGAACAGCGTCCAATGTAGAAACTATTATGGATGCTATTCAGCAAAAGAGAACCAACCAACATTTGTAAACAAAATGAGTTATTAGTATCGTTGGAAAGAGCGTAAAAAGTAGAATTTTTCAAAATTGGGCCCCCGATTCAAGGATTATATACTAACGTTGAAAAAAGCTTATCAGTAAACGCTATGTCATGTAGTGGAATCACGTGATCTCGATAAGCGGATTTGGCTAGTTGGTTATTTCTCTGAATAGCATTCATAAATGACATAGCGATTACTGATAAGCTTTTTTAAACGTGAGTACACAGTTTGAATGAATCGGGCCCAATTTTGAAAAATTCTACTTTTTATGTTCTTTCCAAAGATACTAATAACTCATTTTGTTTACAAATGTTGGTTGGTTCCCTTTCGTTGAGAATAGCATGCATTTATGTGGGTATGTTCGGAAATCTCTCTCATTTATTTTTGTTTCTGTTTTCATTTTTGTTATGAAATAATTAATCGTGTTATCTGGAAGCTGTGGTCCTTAAGAGGTTAGAACTAAGTGTAAGGATATTAAAATTTTGTTTCATGTTTTGGAACATTGCGAAACTTATGTTAATACATTTCAATCTCTGTTGTTTCTGTTCCAGTACTTCAATTACCCTATACTTCAGCTAAGCGACTTTAAATTTTGCTATATATTCATGTAATCAAGTGCACCGTCCCGCACGTGTGGAATGATCAATATCCAAAGCTTTTTCATCCGCTAAAGAACTGACAACAAGGTATGTTATGCTAACATATGTAATCTCCATGTTGCAAATCAGCTATAAAATTCATGATGTCGTATGTTTTAGATTGGTGGTTTTAAAATTCCGATCGGTGAGGTGACTCTGAACTACAATTTTACCGTTCCAAAGATCCCGGATGCGAATCTGAGGCAAATAGGAATTCGACTGTGGATAGCAACTTCGTCAAATATCAGCAGAAGCTAGAATGTAAACAACGCCGTTCGCTAGTTAGTGTCCTGTTCAGTTAGTGAAACTAATTCATTAACCATAGAGTGTTGTAAGATTTGTGTAACGGCTGAACTATTTAATGATTCGATTCCATCATGTGAGAATTCAGGTTGGTATTCTATGAACTACGATGGAACCTAGTTTCTCCATAATGGTCGGTGGAACCATTATAGAAATGCTCTATTCAATCCAGCATGTGGTTCAGTTGAATGCATTTCATTGGTTCTCGGATTGTGTCGTCACTTGTGTGCTAAAACCAAATGCGAATGGTTCACGAACATGACGTTGCCTGTTAAAATTAAATTGTTACGGCTCACCCCAACAACTGGATAACACATTCATATGAAACTTACCTTATGATCTGCTTTGAGGAATTTTGTTGTAATTGCGTATTAATGGGTTCAGCATATTTTGGTGATGATTTGTGGATGCCCCTGTTCCATTGAATGGTTAATGAAATTTCCAAGTGAAATAAGTAGTACATTATATCTTCTAATGTATCATTTGGCAAAATATGTCGGTACCTAAGTATACCAGCTGCATTTTTTTCTTCGAGTTATAATTAAGGCCGTATGTGTATAGTAGATCCACCAATTTTATTACAGAAAGTCAGGTCAAAATGTTATCGTTTTTTATAGATGGACTTAATTTTTCAATCCATGGGCTCTCGATGTCCGGATCCGATCAAGGTTCCTAAACAAGCGAAATGAAAATAAATGGCGACTAACCAGTGAGAAACAACGAGTTTATTGATTAGCAAGTATCCAACTTCAATTTGAAATCGATAATGCTATACTATACCGAAGTTAAAATCACAACTTACGTGTATTTTCAATGTATTCCGGACCCAGTAGATCCTCAGATGTCTCGATCTTTTTGATAATTGAATGAAAAAGATCATAAGCATTAACAGACAATCTATAATGGCGGGGGGTGGGAGGGGGGGGGGCTCATCGGGACCTGATACCCAAAACTTCTTTCGCACGTATAATTTTTCACTTTTTTGGGGGTGGGAGCAGCTTTTAGTGGATTTAGGGACTAAGCTCCAAGTCACCCCCGTTTACACCTATGATAAAAAATTCCATGTACATGAAAACATGTAAACATATGATTGTATCAATTTGATTTTTTGCTTTCTGAATTTATAAAACATTTTTTCTTTGCTAGGTGAAGAACCAGGCGCCCCATTTTTTACTACAGAGAGAAAACTGCTTCAAATATCGCAAACACATTTATTAATAGAGACTGCGGTGCAGTAAAATTACGGTGAGTATTGGACCTCCTTAATATTCCAACCGTTCATTTATAAGTTTATAAAATACTTTTAATTAATGATTAGTTTTTTTGGAGAAAGAAATTAGGCATTTTTAAATTCAGTTTGCCAAAAATCCATTCATTATTTTGAATCGGAAATGATGCTTAGTGGTTGGACAGTTATTCTTGATTTTTCAGTTCAGTTAGTTAGCAGCATATGTATTTTTCATAATTTTAATTCGGTTTGTTGGGCACCGTACCCAATCACTGGTTTTTAGATTTTCAATGATCTCGACCTAAGTTGAGGTAGTACCTTTTTATTACAAATGTAAACCGGTTTTTGATTTTAGATTTTCAATGATCTCGACCTAAATTGAGGTAGTACCTCTTTATTACAAATAGAGAAGTTATCTGTCAGAAGGGCGCTTGACATATGGGAATCCCATATGTCAAGCGCCCTTTTGACAGATAACTCCTCGAATGTAAACCGGTTTTTGACTTGCAATCTTTGCGTCAGGATTCGAAATACAGCACTGCTTTGTTGGTCCATTCGCGAGATTATCAAAATGGAATAGTTGCGAATAATTATTCCTAATTGAAAACGTCAAGTGTCGTGCTTTTAAAATGCAAATGTACTAAAGATTCATGCGTTCGTTTTTGTTTCAGATGCGCTCTTCTTTTGCTGTCGGGAGAACTACGACAACCTGTTGAACGTTTCTACATATGTATACATGTACATAGTTGTATCGTATATAGTTCTATTGTTATGTGTATTTATATGCAGTATATTCGCCGGAGCACCGCACATGTTCTACACTACACGCTTACCTGTTTTCAGATGTTCCATTTTTTTATTCCTTCAACCACATGGGAAACTGAGATGAATAATTCTCAAGTATTTGTTGTTGGCGAGCAAATTCTTCGACGTGGGAATTTGTATAATGTTTAGTACTGGTAAAATTATGACCGGAGGTTCGTGGTGTAGAAGATGGATTCGAAAAATTATCTGCTGCCATTGCTATGAGACTTTCGCAGACACTGAGAGGCTGAGACGAAAATAAGTTTCTTATAAAGTTAGATCTGCTGGAATTTTATGCAACTTGAGAGAAAATAGAGGAATATGATGCGTATATAAGTTCAGGATTGAGTACGATTCAAATTTATTGACCAACAAAATATTGATTGAAATCCTCGTATAGGACTAATGATCTTTCATTCAAATCATACCTTTAGTGCCCCGTGAAAAATTATTTTACACAATCTTATTTTTGCTATCTATGAAAATCCGATCTCAAGATTGAGTTTTGGCTACTCATCAGACGTTTCGTGTTTGTATAGAAATGTATGATCTCAAATTCATGAAAATACGAACAAATAATTTGTGATTCAAATCCAGTCCTGACTGCTGAAGTCTTACATTTGTAATCTGAGTCAACTTTTCATTAATCAGCTCAATTAAATTCAAATGTTAATTTAAAAATTGAGACAGACTGGTTGAGAATTCACGAAACCCTCCGGCTCTGGTATAGGTCACAATCGAAATGAAATCGTCCCGTGCCTCTTTTTCTTCTATTCGAACGTTTCAGATCCAGTTTTCTTGCCCTCCAGTCTTGAGGTGAGAGTCATCGTGAATTTCCATTAAGTTCACCAGCCCAAAATATGGATTATTATTGTGGAACAGAGAAAATGAAATTTACACTTCAAAATCGGTAAGTAAATTAAAAAATATATCACTGTTTTGAGGTTCACTGCATGTTTACATTCTGAAAATACAAGTCGTGTGTCCCTTTGTTGTTTGAATATAACTTATTAGTTTTTACACACTCGTTCGAGTTGAAGAGACAGAGCTTTTTAATCTAAATTTGTTGGTAATACATACGAGTCCAACAGGGTGCCGTACCACACTCAGATAGGTTAAAGTACTTTCGTGCTCCAGTACAAACTTGTATCGTTGTATCCGTTCATGGGAGCTGTAACGTACTCGTATCCGTACCTTGTAAGTACGGAAAGTCTCGTATGCAATACCAGAGCCAATTAGTTT